>VWZP01003839.1:1057975-1575218 GCA_013396995.1 Dicaeum eximium
CAAGCAAGAACGAGATCAAATGGAGATTACCAAGTTCCTGCTAGGTAGTTTTCATTGACTGGCAGCTATTTCAGTATTTTTCTGTTCTGGCTGAAAACTGTTACAACAAACTCACATGACAACTTAACTGGTAAAGACTGTTGTTTTCGTTTTTTGGTGGCGTTTTTTTTTTTTTTTTTTTGTTTGCTCGTTTTTTAAATAAAAGATAATACAAATGGCTTTACTAAAAATCAGTTTGCTGCACACTGTAAAGGGACAGGTGGAGAGAGAAGACAAACTTATATCTATTGTCTTACTGAAATGACAGGTTTTCTCTCAAGTGATTACAGAACTGTACCTACAAAAAGACCAGTGCACAGATAAAGATTTTGTAGTGCAGCATCATGACATCTGTCACAAGCTTATCCCCAATGAGCTGGAGAAGTTAAACGATACTATACAGTAAACTGTGAGATTGCTCCTGTGCTCAGAGCAGCCACAGAGCTGTCTGGGACTCCTGGAAGAGACTAACCTCCCATTCAGAGAGAAGTGAATGGGCACAGATTTAATGAGTTCTTCCTGTTCCCTTTTTAACATTCGTTTTGGATATAGCTTCCATCAGTAACCTGAACAAAGAAGAATGAATGGCAAAATACAGTGCCACACTTTACACAGGTGTACTTGGTTTTTTTAATATCAAGCTAATAAAAGAAAAATGCTTTTTGGTGCTAGCCCATTGACCCTCAAAATCACCAGCTGGCTCCACTGGGCTGCAATGTCAGTGAAATCCTTAATGAAGCTGGGAGACAGAATTCCGAAGAATCTGATGACACATAATAATCACCAACAATTTTTTTTCTACATAAAAAAATTTGAAAATCACTTGAATTCAGTAATTGTGTATGAAACACGGGACACCAAGCAACAGCTATTCCTGTTCCTTTGCAGATAAGGCATTTATTGTGCTTCTCAGGGAGTCCTAGACAACTGAGCCCACAGTACATTATAGCCTTTATCGTGAGACTTATTTTATAACCCTAGCTGGCCAACCATATCTGTCTCACATGTAACTGCAGTGATGTTTTATAAACAACACCAAGAAGACAGCTGAGTGGTAAGGGAAGTAATTCAATCAACCAGTAATGACAGGAAGCTGAAATTAATATTATGGACAAAGGAAAAATAGAGAACACAACCAGAAGATGACAAGTGAAATGCAAAGAGGAAAGCTGAAACCACATAAAAGTGTTACTTTAAAGAAGTGTTTAATCAAATACACAAGTCCAATGATTATTTGTTTTCCCCATTTTGTCATAAAAGAAGAGCAATTCCACAGTGTTTCCAAGACATCATGGGAGGTAAAGATTCTGCAATTTAAGACAATACTGTAAGGAAATAACTCTTTAATGTAAAACACAGGGAGAAGATGATTATGAATTTGCCACAAATTTTGCTTTGTTTGTATTCTTAAATTTATTTGTATTTAAAAGAATTATTTTTTTCTTGCTGACTACACTGCAGGGTCCTGCTATGTCAAAGCAGAGCTCCAGCTCACTTTGTCAAAAGCTCAGTTTTCCAAAAAAACATTATTTTTTTCTAATTTGTTTTGAATGTTCAGTCTGTTTCTTTACCCACAAAGGCTGAGTAAATTGTCATCTGTTGTCTTTGAATCTTATCCAGAACTTACAACTGAAACTTTTTTGTACAGGTCAATACCAAAATCTTTTGTCCTCACAGAACTCCTTATGCTTGTGAAGATACACATGGATGTCATCAGTGAGTTTGGATTAAACTATGTTACTGAAACCATCTAAAAAGTCAAGTTACATAAGAATTACAGTTCTGCATAGTTGCAATATCTAAACTTCCAGTTCTGTGAATTGGCAAGTGAAGCTGGGTGACATATAACACTGCTGTGTAAATAGCCTTCAATTGGAGGTTAAGAGTAAAGAGAAACAAAAAAATTCACATCAGCATTTCATCTCTGTACCAACTTCTATGCCAACAAGCTGTAACTGTATGTTTTAAGGACACTGAAGGTTGATTAGGTGCAGTTGTAACTAAGATTCTTGGAACTGCAGAGAGTAGAAGAATCTAAGAGTCTTTAATACACATGCTGCAAATTGACCCAGGGTGATGGATACCAAATGCAAATAAGTATTAGAGAAAATTCACAACATTATTCCCATTATTAACAAGGAAAAAATATATTATATATATCTACAGGAATATGCCGGATTTTATCTGGAGCAAAATCAGAAGATATTTTTTCCTTTTTTTAAACAAAAGTTCATCTGAAGACCTAAGGAGTCCATTGCACACAATACAGCACCTATCAGCTGAATTAGCTACTGAATCTCTCTCCCTCAGAAGTCACCTATGAAAGGCACCAATGAAAGAATAATCCCTTGCAGTATTTTCTCCACCAACAAACAAGCAAACCAAGTTACTGCTCACCCTAGCTGAAAACCTCCAGCCTGCCTTCCAGTCACCCTGTCACAAATATTTGGGTGGTAAGCTAAGTCTGGGAGAGTGCCAAGAGGAGTGCAGGGTTGGGCTGGGCAGGAACCAGGGTGGGATGCAGCTGCAGATTCCTGGGATCCACACCAGCATCATGAAGGGCATGATAAGAAAATGATCAGAGCTTCTGCCCCTCAGCCCATCCTTGGCTCCTCAAACCCAGAGACGTATTGCCTCAGAAAGGTCTCCAGCTGCTCTGCTCTTGGGAAGTTATCAGAAGTCTTTTAAATCCCAGCTTGAAAGTGAGCCACAGGCGAGCGAGGTGGCAGCTCACACAAGGTGTAATGAAAGGAGCCAGGTTGTTTTGTACTTGTGGCCAGCTCTGGGAGAGGTGTAAGGCAAAACACACAGGGCATATTCCAGCAGCGAGCCCTCAAAGTGAGGACAGAAGGGTTTGAGCTGTGGCTAAGCAAATCTCCCAGCCTGTCACAGCTGCACAACTGTTCAACACTGCAGGGTAAAAGCCATAGAAATTCTGAGCAAAGGCAAGAAACAAGTTTGCAACCCATGTGAACACTGCAGACAGGTACATTGGAAGCTCTCAGACTTGGTCCTGCAACTTCCTCCCAGGCCACTCTGGGACTTGGGGATAACACTGCTGGCCTAAATAAAAGCTGTTTTCCACCATCTAATGTGTGCATGGAAACAAAAACCCTAAACCAAGCCTATTATAATGTCTACCTGCAGTATTTTGTCAGTTGTGCAAGACTGGACACATGTACCAAACCTAAATTATACTATGGATACCGTCAGGGGCAATAAACCTAACGACAGCATGAAAAATTCAGGTTAGACATCTGGAAAATCCTTCCCTGGAAAGGGCAGAAAAACATCAGAACAGATGCCACTTATGTGTTACTAACTTGTATCCCAGAACCCTTCAATTGCCTCTTTTTTGTTTTGTCCTACTGATATTACACTCTTTTGTTGTGTTTTTTCAAGAACCCACAACGATCTCCACATGGCTGTAAATACACCGAATCCTATTAATGAACGGTGACCATTACAAGATTTATAACAGATATTCAGAATCCACCTCACAAATATAAGCCCCAGCTCTTAAAACCCCTCTTTTTATAAACAGGCATAATTAATTATCAGCAATATAAGTAGATGTTGGAGAACTAACTGTTCTTGTAATAGTTTTGCAGGATCAGGCCCTAAAAACAGAGGATACAGATGGTGAACACAAGATGCACACTGAGTGAAAACAATTCTCCTTTTCCCCAGTGGCAGAATGCCAGTTAGAGTCTGCTAATGATGGTACAAGAGGAAGAACTGTCATGCACATGTGCCAAATTTACTCATATAAAAAGTGAATTTGGCATCAATATCTGTTGCAGCTAATCAACAACATGAGATAAGTGGGGCAACAAATTATGCCCCTTTTAATCAGCTAGCACTGTCATCTCCTTTATAAACAGGGAGAGTTTCTAAATTTGTTTTTGGTAAGTTTAAAGCAGTAAAAGAAGATGGGAACATCCTGTTAACAAAATACTGGCTCGACCATCAAAGGACTTCCTACAGACTTTAGAGCATCATCAAAACACATAAATAGCATTGCTTCATGAAGAAAAGTTAGGGATGAACAACAGATTCATCACTTGGTTTCTAAAAGCTATTTGAGAAATAGTAAATTATTAGATCCTCATTGTGGATTTCCAGCAGTGTGACTTCACTGTATTGATGAAGAAATAAAAGTTTGAGGAATTAGGCCTTTATTTTACTTGTGGCTTCACTAAACAACTAGATAATGTTGTGTTATTTCACCTCTTGTTGTAAAAGGGAGCAGAATGAAAACCCACAATTTTACCAGCTTATCATCCTTCAGAATGACAATTTTCTCTGAAATAACTAAATGCCAACTCTTTTGGTATTCAGAAGGTGGCACCTTGCTTGGACCATGTATCCTTGACATGAAAATCTGCAAGGGGGAATTCCCACAGCTCCTGATACACCAACCCCCTCAGAAGAGCTCCAGAACCATATCCATTTATATTTTAGCACTCCTCAGTGTGAAGAACCTCAGTTATAGAATATAATGCTTTGCAAAGAACAACAATAAAAACAACTGGATTAAAAATGGCTTAGGTATTTAAAGAAACTTTTCTTTACATGATACAGGTCTGAACACATGATTACTTAAACAACAAGAAACCCAAGCCTATATGTTTATGCAGCAAATTACTAAGAAAATCTAGGTTTTAGTCCAGACTTGAAAGCTCCTTGCAAAGGATGCAAGTAGACATGGCAATCTACACAAAAAGTCTTTCATTAATATAAAGCTGTATAAAATCCAGTAATTCAAACCCAGATCAGCTGAAAGCCAAATGAGAAGCCACATGGTTCACCTGGTTTATGAAAGAACCTTCAGCAATCCAGTGGAAAAGGATTTGGCAAACAGAACCGCTTGACTATAGAGGGTGAATATAAAACATTTGTTTATAAATGCATAAAGTAACTGCCTGAGGAACAGCCCAGCAGTGCATTAGCCCTGCAATGTCCCCTCATCTTGCTTTCTGTCTCTGTGAAAGAGAAATTAAATTCCCTTGAGAGTTGCTGTTGCCATTGAAAAACATTTCAACAATCCATATACAGGATTTACTCCACTGACCACTAATGCCAAAGGCCCCAAAACCACTTACACTGAAATAAGATGAGTTTTGCAATTTGGAGCTGCATCTATGAAGCAATGAAAAATTGATGGTTTCCTTTTGACTGCCATAGAAATGGCTGCTTTGTACATTTCTTTCCGCAGGGAATCCATTGCCATAATTTTCCATTGGAAAGTTTCTGTTTTACTGCATTGCTAAAGTAACTCCAATGATGACCTAATCTGGGTCATCTAAAACCTAGGATTAATCACATGCCTAAAAACAAACAAACAAACAAGAAATTGCTATATAAATTTACTTGCTTGATTATCTGCAATTATTTTTATCAAATTCTATGCAGCTTTCTTCAAAATGTTGAAACATGGGCTGGGAGTTCTGCGTTTTTCACCTACAACAAATAGAAAAGTAATTTACATTCTTTTTTTTTTCATGTTATTATCAACAGTGTATGCACTGCAAACATCATCCATTGCAGGATGCCAAAGAAACAACAGAAACATTAATCTAGCCTACCCTGGAAGTTGGGTAAGTATTAACCTCTGATGCTGTGAGGTTAAGCTGCTTGCCTATGGTCACACACTGCATTTGGCAGGACTAGAAACAGAGGCCAAATTTCCTGCTTCCCAAGCCCTATCATAAGGCAACAGTGATGTAATTGCTTGATTTTAATTTAATGGTCTGTACAATTCATGTTTATAAATCTCCAGAGCTTGTACCAGCAGGTATTAATGCTTTACTTCAGGTTCAAAAGTACGACGTACACTAAAAGCTGTTTTTAGGTTAATGGAAATGAACTGGCTCATCTTGAAACACTGAGCTGTTTAGAGCACGCTGATGCTTACAGAACTGTATGGGAACACTGGGATGCAGCTCTCAGATTCCACCACCCATCATCAGTGCTGGCAATGCAGTGCCCAGGGTGCCCTGGGACATTTCCACACAGCTCCTCTCTGTGCAACCTTGACCCAACCCTTGCCAGCACAGCCTGAAATGCCACCAAGAGAGATCATTCCCATTAGATACAGCATACCCTCACTAGGTGGGAGGGTCTCCAGTGTGTTTTGGCAGGGAGCTACCTGCAGGCATAGGATATTGTGCTTCCAATAGATCAAACAGTGGCTCATTAGAACTGCTAGAGGGCTCAACTGCCTCAATTCCCCAGTCCCATTTCTGCTGTATGTGCCTGACACATCTCTCTGAAAGAACTCCAAATTCTTTCTTTCCAGTGGTCCTAAGAGCACCCAGATATGGAGAGCTAAGACAAGCTGCAGGTTCCCACCCTTTGGAAACTCATCATTTACACTGCTCACAGAAGAATCATGGAGAAGCACACACGCCTCAGACAACCACACAAGTAGACAATCCCTTCTTGTGTCCAGAAACTATCTCCAGTACTCACTCAAAATCCAAGTCTGCCATTCCAAAAAGCTTCTCACATGAAAAAAACAATTTCAAAATTTCTTCTTACCTTCCCTGTCTTCATTGTGCCTTCATTTCCCTTGCTAACTGACTGCAACTTCCCACATTTTTATTCAAATTTTTCCCCTGACTTGTGTGGTTTGCTGCTCTTAGTGGTCCTAGCCATTTTGGAGGTTAAGCAACATATGCTGAGATAATCAGAAGAGAAGAGATTAACAAGTCAGAGAACAGTCATTACCTGCAGACATTCTGAAAATAGCCATCTCCACAAATCCAGTGGACAGAGCTATCAATTACAGTAATCCTAGAGAAAGGAAGTATTTGCATAGAAAAAGTACTTTAATCCTATAAGTAGAACACACTGTGAAATAGGTTTCTCTGGCTCCAAAAATGTCAGCTCCAGTATTTCAGGAAATAAACAGTGAAATTAATGTTTGCAACACCTCTAAATGTAAATTATGTCATACTTCTAGGGATTAACCAGTTCTAGAACAAAGGACTATTTAGTATGAGTGAAAGAAAACCAGAATCATCTAGACCATACCAGCTGATGCTTTTAATGACAATCACCTCTCCATGAATGTCTGGGACTACCTGCACGTACAATAGAGTGCATCCAGTTATCCCAGTTACTTGGATAACACCTAAATAGAGACATTTTTTCTCGAGGGACTCCAGCTCAACTTAAATGTTAGATCACTCTTTAAAGCTACTAGACTTCATCCTGTTTCATTTTTAATTTGAAGGATCTACTTATTGGAAAGAGTATTGTATTCAACTAAGAATCTGATGGAAATTTTATTTAACTATCTTGGATTTCAGTACAAAAGTTACTTCAGATATATAGATATAGATATATAAAACTAGAACTATATCTTTTTTATCAAGCATGTTTTGGGAACAGTTCTTGAGCTGCAGTTTTATAAAAACTTTAAAGTTGCTGTAAAAACTTGTTTTCCTTCCTGTTTTAAAGTTCTATTTTCATCTTAGTTTGAAGGTAAGTTCAAAAAACTAGGGTGTTGTTTTTCAAGAACATCCTAAGAACAAAATTGAAGAATTATGTACAGAAAGCATGATATAGGTTTGAAGCAAAAATTCTAAAGAAGTGTTTGTAAAATTCAAGTAACTTTGAAAACTCTTAGAAATACATTGACTTGGTGACTTTGAAAACTTTAACTTGTTGACTCTCCTAGTTAAATGAAAAAATATCGGAACAGAAAATCGTGATGGTTAGGTAGCTGCAATTTAAATTTGGTATCGTAGAAGTAAAGCTAAGAAGACATGGCTGAGATGGAAGCCACACATACACAAACTACCAGGCCTGTTACCTCAAATGACATGGTTTCACAGCACCTCTCTGTACATGGGAAACAGCACAGTACAGACCAATTCACTCCCAGATTAGAAAAATAAGACTGGACCAGGCCACCCTGGCAGAGACCAGGCTGGTCAAGCTGCTGGACTCACCTGGGGTCTGATGGAGTAATTTGAATTGTGCCAATTACTGAACACTTGTCCTGGGAAGGTGGATGTTCACTTGGTAGCCCTACACACAGCCACCCTTCCAGCTGAGGACAGGGACACAGGCACCTGGCATGGACTTTTGAAGGGACAACCTTAAAGCCCTCTGTAAAGTTCAAATTCTAGGAAAATTTTGTGACAGCGTCTTGGACATGACAATGCACCTGTTTAAAATAAACAAAATGCACTGATCACAACTGACAGGCTTTTTACAAGAGTCATTGCACTCAGAAACTCCTATACAGGGGTTTTCCTGCACAACTGATGTGGGTTGGTAGCTACAGTGGAAAGCACGGCAGTTCTCTTTCCTGCTCAGGTCTGGACATGACAGCATGGAGAAGATCCAGAGCCTCCTCATTCCCAGCTGAACGAACTGGCCAGAGCTGTGGAATGACTGCCAGGACTGGTGGGACCGTGCTTCAGTGCCCCTTCTCCAGGGAGGCAGGCCATCCCTTTCTGAGCTCTTTGCCCTCTGTTGGGTGGGGGCAAGCCCTGCTAGCACAGCAGAGAGGCAGAGCCCCAGTCAAGGAGAGCTAAATGAGCTGGAAAGGGCAAATGTATACAAGGGGTGCCATCTGGCAATAATATAAGGAAAAAACCCATTAAGTGGGTTACATAAAGCAGTGCCCTAAAACCTACATATAAAGGCAGCTAAGGACATTGTCTAGCCCAGCCTGAAGTGCCACTGGCTGAGCACTGCAAAAAGAACAAAATTAAAATTATGCAATGCCTCAAATTAGGCCCAAAGTAAATATAGTCAGGACATGCACTTTGACAGCAACATGAACCACACCAGCTTGTGTTGCTGGGTACAACCCCTGAGCTCCTCCTCACTGCCGTGGCAAACCGGGATGAGTGGGAGATGAGCAGGGGCTGCCTTGGCTGCAGGAGCCCCAGGATGTGTCGGACACACACAGCCCTCCCTTCCCCATCCCCTCCAGCCAGATCTAGAGAGGCAGGTGCTCATGGCCCAGCTCACAGCAGAGGCTCACCACAACAAGAAAAGTGCAGCACTGTCAGAGAATTAAGGTCTGAACTGGAGATATAGGAAAGAATCTGGCACAACACTGGTTTCTACGCAGTAGAGCTCCTGAAGAATCAACCAAGCTTCTAATTTTTCCTATGAGTTACATAGCATGCAGAAAATAATAAACAAGTAGAGAGCGAAGCATAACACACATCTGAAAGATACTGTTGTGTAAATTTTACTACAGGTATAATTGCACAACATTCACAATGCTGTAGTGCTTTGGCTTTGTCTGTTCCAGTCAACAAGTATCAAACTGATCTGTCTTAACTCCTAGCAAAATTAAATGTTTTGGTAACTTCTCAGTAAAGTAACATTTTAACAACACACAAATGCCAATTTCTTATTAGCCTTCTCTACAGGGAATTGAATTTAGGACCAAAATTTAAAAAAAAGCTAATTAAAAACTTCCACTGAATTTTAAAAGCTCTGTGCAGCTACTTCAGATGATTGTTCATAAATTCAATAAAACCCTAAAGATTACTCATGTCTAGCAGCATTATCATCAAGGGCAAAATAACTTTCTTTTTCATTTTACACAGAAAATGGACTTTTATTATGCTGATAATCACACCTACACACTGAGTACCCATCAACGTTAGAAGCTGAAAGCTATGAGCAAGTTTTATTTCTCATTTTTAGAACATGATAATCTTTTCAGATCACTCCCTCATACTTTAGAACTGGGGGCTATGCTTTTCCTAACAATATCTATTAGTTCTCTATCTGGTGCCCTTAGCATCTTGGAAAGTCTCTTTTTATTTAATAATATATGCATATTCAAATATATATTGAGTAAAAATTTCTAATTGAAACTAAAATAGAATCTGATAGAAAAGATCCACAGTGTTACATCTGTGGATCATTCATATGGGTCACTATAATTTTTAACATGAAATAAAAATTCATCATTGAAAATTTCTACTGCACATTACAGAAATATTTTGAAGAAATTTAAAGATCCTTTAGACTCCCCATGGTTTAAAAATAAATATCTTAATATTTGAATCTGCAATTTTCATCAAGGATCAAATTAAGAGAATGGGAACTCTTTGCCTTTTAGACCTGTATGATGCCTCTTAACCATTTAACTGTCCTTGGACTCATTTTT
The DNA here is from genome assembly GCA_013396995.1 of Dicaeum eximium. Taxonomy (NCBI): domain Eukaryota; kingdom Metazoa; phylum Chordata; class Aves; order Passeriformes; family Dicaeidae; genus Dicaeum; species Dicaeum eximium. The sequence continues at coordinate 1,068,168 of VWZP01003839.1, forward strand.
TCGCCCACAAATGTTGGCATAAAACATTCCACAGCAGGCAGCTACCCTTCCCAGAGGAAATTCCTCAAATATCCCAAAATTTGTTCTTAATATTTACTATTGACATTCCTTACATGCCATCATAAATTCTGTGTGACTTTCAGAAGTTGTCAAAACTGAAAGATCACTTGCAAAACAGAACAGCCCTCAAGCTCTTCTGCAACTGTGGCAGCCTTTAACAGCATCAGACACATGTTGAGAAATATTTAAGCAAACCACTGATGAGAAAATGTTAGGATGCAGAGGGTGAAAACATTTGTTTCCCCATTCTTGACGACCTACCCTTTCCTGAGAAAACTACAACAACATGCCAGATATCCTTTTTCTACTGAGGTTTTCATCTTCTTATTCATTTTCTTAAGGTCAAGTATGCAAGTTTTCCCCACATCCGGACTAATATTTTAATTTTTCCATCATGCGCATTGTGTTCTGGAAAAGTTTCAAAATTTACTTAGTAGGAACTGACACAGAGGAAGATTTACTGACAGGATTAACAATTCACTGGTGAAAATAAGAAGTGTTATCAAACACCTACTTTACGGTTAAAAAAAAAAAGACAGACAGTAAAAAAAGAGGAAGAAAGGAAATCAAAACTGGCCATCATTAGGGCTACTGGCAGCTGAGCAGGCTGCACTTCAGTTTGCTCAATTTTCTCTCAATGTTTGCTTTTACTCCCGTCTGCCGCTGCGTCTGTCTGCCTTTCCTTGTTTTCCACTGTCCTGTGGGTGCCTGACAAGTTCCCTGGGTAGGGTCATCTTGTGTCCCCTGGGAGCACCAGAGAGGAGGACCATGGCTGCTGGCCAGGGATGCTGGCAGTATGTGCAGTAAGGAATAACAGTGATGGAAAATTCCACACCATTCAATGTTGCCAGTGACTGTTACTCTTCTGTGTTTATATTTGTTTTCTGTCCCCAAGCAAAATCCTGCCCAAACTCCCATTCAGAGTACAGTTGAGAGGAGCAGGAAGGGAGAAGGTCCCTACAAGGAACCTGGTTGGACAACTTCTTGCTTATTCCCATCAAATGTCCTGGGAAACCCCTTTTTGTTTTGCCAGCCCATTCCCCATAGGAATTTGGCCCCATTATTGTGCTACATAATTTAGTTTGCTTAGGAGTTCACTGAGAGTTTATAATCTGCCTATCATGACCAATGTGAAACTGGAAAATGGTCATGCACATTTTAAAAACAGTCTATCACATCATGTGTATTGATTGTCTTTTGGAAGCACTCCAAGAGACATCATTCTAGAAGTCAATCTAAAATAAATATGACCTGAATTTATCCAGTACAGGTTGAATGAAACCTTGTTACTGGGTACCTAGTTGGGGCTTTTTCCCTATAAAAATTGCATACATTTTAACAATATATAGCTTTCTATATCTTAATATCACAACCTCCTGGCTATTATGAATCATTCAACAGGATTTTGTGTGTCATGTTTCACAGATGTGCATTGATATTTTAAAAAGTTCAGTTCCCATTAAGTACTGAAACACCTTTCCAAGCCCTAAAATTGTACCACTAAAGTGGCCTGCTCTGTGCACCTAACTAACCCCTAGCCATATACCTGTGACCTGCCAGCAAGACAAGCAAATGCTGTCAGGCAGGAATAAACAGATGGCAGAAAGCTAAAGCATAAACAAAAGTATGACTGAGAAAGTAAACAAAAGAAAACACTGAGAAAGAGAAAATGCAGATCTGCAGCCCTGCTGCCAATAAGGAGCTGTCACTCAGCCTCAGTGCCTGGCAGCAAACCTGCTACAGAAAACTTTAGCTGGCTGAAGCTGGGACATAGAAGTTGTCTTTGACACTCAAAGGTTGTCTTTGGGTGTTCCAGAAAGGCTGTTAACCTTTGATTTTCATATTTGATTTCCATATAAGGGAAAGTGATTCCTAATTATTGTATAAATGAATTGCTTCTCAGGGTTGATTGTTGCCACTATTTACGGCTACAACCTGATGAAATCAGGTTCTTCTGTTTAATACTGAAACCTATGTACACCTTCCAGAAGCAGAGAGAACAAGTTTAATTTTCAACAGTCTACCTCAATGCCTCTTCCTCACTGGATTGAACTATGAATACTACAGGCAGGTATTTCTTGTGCAAACAAAACTACATTATGCACCTGCTTCATTAATGCTGCTCATGAATAAGGATGAAACATCAGGCAGAGAAAGGTGGATACTCTCTGAAAGGGGAAGAGAATACAACTCTGGGTAAACAGATTTCTGCAAAAAATAATTTATAAAAAATTTTTACAGGACATATGTTTCATGGAACATAAAACTAGTAGCATAAAGTATTGTTACCTTCTGGAAACTTAAGGTCAAAAATCTGGTCTAAATTTCCTCTTTCCTGCCCTGAGTTCAGACTCCATGAATAACCCAGTGCTTTGGATCTCCCTAAAGGGCACCTGAAGTGTGGGGCACTGAGTGTGAGGCATTGAGCTGTCTCAGTTCTGCTGTGACTTCCCAGCAAAGTGACAAAAATAAAAATGTCATGTTTTATCCATTAGATCCAGGTAGCAATACTGTACTGCAGGAGAGCAGGACTTTGCTGTGATGTGAGAAGCCCTAATTCAGCTGTGTTGGCAGGTGCAGCTCCATCATCTCTGCATGCCACCTCATGGCTAGAAAACATTCAAACCTTCTAAAATACCTTGAAGTTAATAACACGCCCAATTCTGTTTTGCCCAAGCTGTGCTCCAACCCAGCAAGCAGCAGACTCAGAAGCAGAAAGGTTTGCTTGCAGGTTCCAGCTCTAAACACCATTTTTGCCAAAATCTGAGAGCAGCACCATTAGAGAAACCATATCATTTTATCACATATTCTGCCTCGTCTACTGCAAGAGAGAGAAAGAAGGAGATGTCCCGTAGAAGAGACCCTACATGGATGGACATGCCTCTAATAAGGAAGTTTTCCATGAGGATTTCTACTTGCCTTCCACATTTATTACACACCATGTTGTATCATACAAAGAAACCTCTTGGAGTACCCAGCTCACTATATTCAAAAATGGTGCTAAATTAAAACGGATCATGCTACTTTTCTCCTCTTCTTCCTCCTCCTGTCCCCCTACACACCACGAATATATTTTGGAAGAAAAGAACACACCCACTGCTTAAACAGATTACAGGTATTTCACAGGTTATACATGTAAGGAGGAAATAACAATATATAAATTCAGCAAATCTGCAGTGCTCCCTGTCTACAGAAAAAAATGCAGGAATTCTAGCAACACAAACACATGGAAAGAGAGTATCCTGTTCAGTAGGGACCAAAGTGCAGCAATGACTGAGACGTGCTGTGAATAATTAATGACATTTTTTTGACAGTGACTTATGCTTGAATTCCTAGAGGAAATGGTCTACTTAAACTGGTGTGTTACGGCTGTATCCTCAGGAAAACCTAAACGCAGTTTAACGAAGCATTCTGATCAATTTGTGATGCACTTTCCCCCTTAGTTTTTCATGTGCTATTCAAACTCACAGAGCACAGAATTAAATCAAGGATGGCTAAAATATTTCACTGGCTAAATTACTATACATTTGCCTAATTAAGCAATTACAACCCACTGTTGCCACAGACATTTGCTGAGCAATATATCTGTTCCACTGCAGGCTTCAGCACAACAAGAGCAAGTAATAACACACTAAAATTGCTATAGTTAAATCCTTAGCAGGCAAAATGGATACAGCAAAAATTGGTTTGTAACTTTAGAGGAACCAGAGCTTTGAATTACAGTAGAGAGATTAACAATGCAATTAATGAGAATTACAACAAAACTGAAATGCTCTACCCATGCAGTTTTGGGAAAAGCAAACAGAGTAAACAAACAAACCCCAAACCAAAGCCAAATGTTGGTGCACTCTGCTTCTGATCTGTTTTCCACTTCCTTCCCTCCCTGCCAGCCTCCTGTTAAAAAGAAAGACTGATTTCACACCAATTCCACACTTGAGAACAAGATTTCCAGGGAGCTTTTCTTTTCCTACTATGTAGGCAACAAGCAATGATAGGATCAGATAAAAGCAAATAATGAGATTAAGTCTCATTAAAAAACTCCTCTTGTGCTTCAAAGGCACTTAACTGTATTAAAGGTAAAACTGAGAACAGTACATCACCTACAAACACTACACAGTCACATGTGCAGAACAGGCCCAGTGCTGCAGAAACTGCATTTCTGGCCACAAAGCAAAAGTCACATCAAATGACAAAACATTTTTCTGAAATGCGTGGGTTTTATTCAAGGAGACAACACAATATTAGACAGGGTACTTGATATGATTTGCATTTACAGTGTTTTCTACCTTTTAGGTATTTTTATAGATAGGTTTGCAAAGCTGTAAAAATATTTATTTCACATCAACTTGCTGAGATCAAATCTTTTTTTTTTTTAAATGATAAAATTACTGGTTAGCAGAATTCTTAAATTTCTGTAGAAATAGAGGATGCATAAAACATAGTTGAATTTTTGTTTCAAAGTTTCCATTACAAACTTTTTTAGCTAAAATAATTAATTAATCCTCTGATGGACAATGTTCATCCTGATTCTGCAAAGCAAAATGATAAATTTTTTTATTAACAATGAATGCCAAAGTGTTCAGTGCCATCCAGGTCAAATTTAGCTAGAAACTGACTCTAATCCTAAATCAGATTTTCTAGTCAGACTCTATCCTGCCAGCACAGAAAAGCTACAGATGGCAGAATAGAAGAGTGCAACAATACCAAATAGGAACATTCATTTTCAAAGAAAACTTTAAAATAAATTTATCAACAGAATTATAATTAAATTTCCTGCTAGGCAGAATGAATAGAAAAGAACACAAAACAAAAATCTTNATATGTTTTTATATATATATATATATATATTTATATATATTCTCAGTATGGGTCCCAACAACAAGCACAGGAATCCAGACCCACCATCTAAACTACACCAATTTCCACACAATAACCTTTTCTCTACTGTTAAAAATGTTTTGTCCTTAACATCTATCTTCACAATTTCATATGTTATTTACAGAGTAAAGGAGGACAGTACAGAACACACCACCTCTCATTCTAAAATTATCACAACATACCCATGGATTATGCAACTATACTTTAATCCAGGCAGTTTTTTTCAGAGCTTTGTTTGCAAGCAGCGATCCATGGATTTATCAATGCAGTTTTAACAGAGGTTTCATTTACAGGCAACACCCATTTCATGGTTCGTTTTTATGCAGTCAGACTTTATTCACCTGTGTGAACAGGTCTGCCACCAAAGGTTTCTGTAGTGACAGAGAAATAGTCCAGACAGAAACGCTGCGGTCACTAGATATCAAAAAAAAAATGCAGCCATGCTGTACAGGCAGAGTCCAAAAAGGTTCCTGAACCTTTTTCCACCAAAGCCCAGGGTACCAGTCACTAACCACCCCTGCAATAAATCTAAATCCTTCTTGCAACAGACCTAGAGAAAAAGCCAACTTGAGTGCCACTTTACTCCAAAATATGCATCACCTCTAACAGCAGATTTTAGATTATAACAGTAATTTACATTACAACAGAATCAAGACCCAGCCAGCTATAAAAATGAGGCAATAACACGCCTTTCATAATGAACTCTTTCTTCATCCATGTAAAAAAGCCTCTTTCCCCAACAAGATTTCCATGAATGGTTTTCCAGTTTCTCTGCTCTGAGGTCTGGAAACTCACTCAGATCACCAAAAATAGTCTCAGAACTATATATTTAAGTGTGCAAAGACAAAGTTATTATGCTTCTTGCAAGCCTAGCAGCCTATCACCAGAGAAGGCAATGCAATCCATTCCTATGCACTGGGAGAGGCAAATTCATCTGGCCATTGGAATACAGGAACTGCTTGCAATGGGCAATAGGCAGTATTTATTTGCCACATCTAGACAAACTTTCTGCTAAAAATAGCTGAGTGGTGCCCAGCCCACAAAACTATGACATTTATAGTAATAATCAGAAAAAAAAAAAGCAAACCCTTCTCTGTGCTCCAGTCATGAACAGCTGCTGTTTTCACTACTGGTGTGAAGAACAACTAGGCAAAGTTGTCTTCAAGAGTCCTTTCCTCAAGGGAAAGAAAGAGTGTTTCAGTGTAGAAGAGTCCCTTCCTTTTAAGACATTAGGACTGTGTGGCTCTTATCCTGCCTGTCCAAGGGGTGGCTTTGCCCAGTGGACAGGCAGACTAAGGCTGAAGTAGAAAGACTCAGGCTATAAAGAACACTCACAAACTCAGGAGACCTATGGGATCTCTGTAGAGCCTCAGGAATTGAACAACCTGTTCCACAGTCACAACTAGCCCACCAAACAAACTTCTCTGAGGTGGATAATGAACAGGAAGCAGAGCAAATGGAAAGAAAAAGCAAACCTCCAAGTAATCTGCCTTCTGTCTCATATCATTTTGGTGGGTGCAACTGGGCTTTCTACAGCCCCACAGCAGGAGACAGAGTTTTCTTCTGAAATAGAAGCCCAGAATGGGGGTGGCCAAGATGAGTTCACAGTGGCCACAGCAGTGCAGCAGTGGCCACCAAAAGCATAGTAGCAGCAGCAAAGAAGCAGAGGGGTAAGATGGAGAGGGGTAAGCAGAGGGGTAAGCACCCTAGGGACCTAGAGATAGGCATGGAGAGGAATGCAAGAGGAAGGTTGGCACTGGGAAGACGGTGTAGGTGAACAGGGATTTGGGATTGGAAGAGGAAAGAGTGGGTGGAAATAGCTGGGAGGGACTTACAATGGCTGAGGTTGGTGGCTCAAGGACTATGAATAGGTTTATGCGAGGATCAGTGGGGAAATTCATAAAAGGTGGAAGTTTGGGGAGGCTCTGGGGCTGATGTGGGGACCTTCACTGAATTGTGCAGGGGAAGGAACAGAAAGGACTCCATGAAAAAANGCCAAATGTTGGTGCACTCTGCTTCTGATCTGTTTTCCACTTCCTTACCTCCCTGCCAGCCTCCTGTTAAAAAGAAAGACTGATTTCACACCAATTCCACACTTGAGAACAAGATTTCCAGGGAGCTTTTCTTTTCCTACTATGTAGGCAACAAGCAATGATAGGATCAGATAAAAGCAAATAATGAGATTAAGTCTCATTAAAAAACTCCTCTTGTGCTTCAAAGGCACTTAACTGTATTAAAGGTAAAACTGAGAACAGTACATCACCTACAAACACTACACAGTCACATGTGCAGAACAGGCCCAGTGCTGCAGAAACTGCATTTCTGGCCACAAAGCAAAAGTCACATCAAATGACAAAACATTTTTCTGAAATGCGTGGGTTTTATTCAAGGAGACAACACAATATTAGACAGGGTACTTGATATGATTTGCATTTACAGTGTTTTCTACCTTTTAGGTATTTTTATAGATAGGTTTGCAAAGCTGTAAAAATATTTATTTCACATCAACTTGCTGAGATCAAATCTTTTTTTTTTTTAAATGATAAAATTACTGGTTAGCAGAATTCTTAAATTTCTGTAGAAATAGAGGATGCATAAAACATAGTTGAATTTTTGTTTCAAAGTTTCCATTACAAACTTTTTTAGCTAAAATAATTAATTAATCCTCTGATGGACAATGTTCATCCTGATTCTGCAAAGCAAAATGATAAATTTTTTTATTAACAATGAATGCCAAAGTGTTCAGTGCCATCCAGGTCAAATTTAGCTAGAAACTGACTCTAATCCTAAATCAGATTTTCTAGTCAGACTCTATCCTGCCAGCACAGAAAAGCTACAGATGGCAGAATAGAAGAGTGCAACAATACCAAATAGGAACATTCATTTTCAAAGAAAACTTTAAAATAAATTTATCAACAGAATTATAATTAAATTTCCTGCTAGGCAGAATGAATAGAAAAGAACACAAAACAAAAATCTTCCTGGTGTGAAATATTGCTGAAAATACAGTTGTTTCCACTGAAACAGTCTCTGTGACCAGACAGGGTCACAGACTGGAATGGACATGATGCTGACAGTGCTGTTGTAAGGCAAAGGGATTTTTAAAAATAAATTCTCCCTTTCCCAGTCTCAGTTTCTCAACTCCTCTCTTACATTCAATTGCATCTTTATAGGGGATTTTTTTGTTTATTTCTTTGGGGTTATGGATATAAATGAAAATTAAAGTCTGTGAGAAAATATTTACATCAAAGTTAATAGTAATACACTGTTTTAAGGCCTTGCAGCAGTAACATATATATATATATATATANCAGGTCTGCCACCAAAGGTTTCTGTAGTGACAGAGAAATAGTCCAGACAGAAACGCTGCGGTCACTAGGTATCAAAAAAAAAAATGCAGCCATGCTGTACAGGCAGAGTCCAAAAAGGTTCCTGAACCTTTTTCCACCAAAGCCCAGGGTACCAGTCACTAACCACCCCTGCAATAAATCTAAATCCTTCTTGCAACAGACCTAGAGAAAAAGCCAACTTGAGTGCCACCTTACTCCAAAATATGCATCACCTCTAACAGCAGATTTTAGATTATAACAGTAATTTACATTACAACAGAATCAAGACCCAGCCAGCTATAGAAATGAGGCAATAACACGCCTTTCATAATGAACTCTTTCTTCATCCATGTAAAAAAGCCTCTTTCCCCAACAAGATTTCCATGAATGGTTTTCCAGTTTCTCTGCTCTGAGGTCTGGAAACTCACTCAGATCACCAAAAATAGTCTCAGAACTATATATTTAAGTGTGCAAAGACAAAGTTATTATGCTTTTTGCAAGCCTAGCAGCCTATCACCAGAGAAGGCAATGCAATCCATTCCTATGCACTGGGAGAGGCAAATTCATCTGGCCATTGGAATACAGGAACTGCTTGCAATGGGCAATAGGCAGTATTTATTTGCCACATCTAGACAAACTTTCTGCTAAAAATAGCTGAGTGGTGCCCAGCCCACAAAACTATGACATTTATAGTAATAATCAGAAAAAAAAAAAGCAAACCCTTCTCTGTGCTCCAGTCATGAACAGCTGCTGTTTTCACTACTGGTGTGAAGAACAACTAGGCAAAGTTGTCTTCAAGAGTCCTTTCCTCAAGGGAAAGAAAGAGTGTTTCAGTGTAGAAGAGTCCCTTCCTTTTAAGACATTAGGACTGTGTGGCTCTTATCCTGCCTGTCCAAGGGGTGGCTTTGCCCAGTGGACAGGCAGACTAAGGCTGAAGTAGAAAGACTCAGGCTATAAAGAACACTCACAAACTCAGGAGACCTATGGGATCTCTGTAGAGCCTCAGGAATTGAACAACCTGTTCCACAGTCACAACTAGCCCACCAAACAAACTTCTCTGAGGTGGATAATGAACAGGAAGCAGAGCAAATGGAAAGAAAAAGCAAACCTCCAAGTAATCTGCCTTCTGTCTCATATCATTTTGGTGGGTGCAACTGGGCTTTCTACAGCCCCACAGCAGGAGACAGAGTTTTCTTCTGAAATAGAAGCCCAGAATGGGGGTGGCCAAGATGAGTTCACAGTGGCCACAGCAGTGCAGCAGTGGCCACCAAAAGCATAGTAGCAGCAGCAAAGAAGCAGAGGGGTAAGATGGAGAGGGGTAAGCAGAGGGGTAAGCACCCTAGGGACCTAGAGATAGGCATGGAGAGGAATGCAAGAGGAAGGTTGGCACTGGGAAGACGGTGTAGGTGAACAGGGATTTGGGATTGGAAGAGGAAAGAGTGGGTGGAAATAGCTGGGAGGGACTTACAATGGCTGAGGTTGGTGGCTCAAGGACTATGAATAGGTTTATGCGAGGATCAGTGGGGAAATTCATAAAAGGTGGAAGTTTGGGGAGGCTCTGGGGCTGATGTGGGGACCTTCACTGAATTGTGCAGGGGAAGGAACAGAAAGGACTCCATGAAAAAACATTTGGGAATCTTGTCAGAGCTTAATTGCAGCCAGTACCTCCTTCTGCTACTCCAGCCTGGGAACAAGGGTGCAGCCAAGACTATTTTGTTTCCTGCAGAACTGTTTACTTTGTGTTTAGGTTTTGTGGAGGGCTGATGCAATGGACTCTGGGTCTGTGACCAAGGCAGTCTGGCAGAGGTGAGGAATTTTTTTTATTGCAGAAGTCCAGACAGGTGATTCAGACACCACTGTCACACCCACATCAAAACACCCTTTGCATCACCCTCTAATTAATATAATGCACCTAAGCTGGGGATTGTACAGAGTTCAGTTGCTGGCCTTATGATGACTTTGCTGCAGTCTATGGTCTCTCAACCTTCCTACCCCTATGCTATGGCAGAACACATAATGAATATTATCAGGTGCCCACAAGAAAAAACCTGAGCTCAGCTTTCTGAGATGCTGAATACTTAGGGATCCTGTTCATTCAAAGCTGTGACTGACTACCTGCTCTCAAAATTGGCATCCCTCCTCATGAGAACCCCTAATCAGGGACTTTTGAAAATATTTACTCCACATCAGCTTTACATAACTGACAGAGAGACTGTGGCCAGAGGACATCCACCAACATAAATTAAACTGTGATTAGGACTATTGTACAATAGAATAAGATTTAGAGGGAGAAAACACAAGTCATCAGGCATCAGTGAAAAAAAAAACCAATTAAATAATGTACTTTTTGCAGCATGCAAGAGAACATAATTCATCCTGCAACCTTAGCAGCTTGTGTTAAACTGAACCAGTGACAGCTGACCTTCCTCAGTCACTCTGACAAGTCTATATTAGTTGTCCTTATTACATAAAGACAATCAATCAGAAACTGTAGAACAATGGCCTTATGAGGGTTCATAAAAATTGAATGCAAATCCTCTATGCCACTCAGGGACAGGTTATTCCCAGAGCTAGAGACACACATCTGTGCCAGAGTCAACATAATTTTTTTTCTGAGTAGGGTGTGGGCCCAAGAAGAGAGCTCACTGGCTGCCTCAAGAGAGTCAACCATTGGGAAGCAACTCATGTTTCCCTCTTTTGCTGCAACTCCCTCATCTTCTCTAATTACTTCAGCACAGAATAACAAAGGTATTTATACAAGTAGTTGCTGTAAGTTACTTCTTTTAAGTATTCTGGTATTAATCTGCTGCACATGCTCTATGCTAAAACCTTAGCTCATTTAGCACAAATTCCACTTCAGCAAGTTCTTAATTACAAATTGGGATTACCAAGGAGGGACTCTGAGTGAAGACCCCTCCACTTTCCATCCCCTAGAACCTCCTCTTATGTGACAGGCCAAGCTGGCTTCAGATCACTGATTTCTAATGCAGAGCATAGAGAGTACCACTGTCACACATGATTGAAACAAGCTAATACCTTCAATTTTCAAGGGAGATATGGAGCAGAAAAACAATTATCAAGGAAGAAATGAGATCCTGGGTGCTTAAGTCATACAGGTCTTCTAGAGGTCACCAGAATTGCAGTTTCTCATATATCACCAGAAGAAGAAATATGAGGTCTTGCTCAAAATAGTAATGGGATGCTGCATATCACGTTTGGAAGTCCAGATGCCTGTTAGAAAAGTCGATAGCTGATAGTCAGGGATCCTGTCTGGCATACATGAAAAGCAGCTGTTACTAATATACTTAGTTAATCTGACACCATGAAGCTTATTTTCAGTCATTGCTGGGTCAACTACTATTTATTCCTCTTCCCACAACGCTACGCATCTCCTTTCTCAAATAAAAACCTCACGGCCCAAAACCCAAATGGCCATCATCAAACTTTACGTTACTGAAATATCTTTCATTTATTTTGTTTTCTCCCAAACCCACATATAGATTTAAATCAAGATCTAAGCACTGCTGTCAGTCCTGATTTAATGGGACAAAATATCAATATTTAAATAGAAAACAGAGTCATTGTACATCCGCTTCAATGATATTTTCTCCCTTTCTCTAAAAGGTGAAAGTAGTTCTCAGAGGCTGAAACACTAAAGATTTTTTTTCCAGTGATTAACAAAACTTAGAATAGTCTTCTTTAATGTTCTAGTGTTCTTTCTGCTGTGCTGATTTTCATCTGAAAATCATTTAAAAAAGGTGGACTGTATTTGGCAATCTTGTTTGCTTTGGCTATACAGCCTAACCAAGGTGCTTCACTAGGTGCTCCTGGAATCCACCTAAGCAATTAAAATACCACATGCAAAGCAGTTCCTAACTTTTGCCATTGCACTCTGCATCTGTTAGCTTCTAGATCCTTCTCCATATTCATATATATACATATATAACATGTAATCATATATATATATATATATATATAGAGTAACAGCTCAGTGCTTTACATTACTCCAAGGTAATCCAGGAGAGAGTACAATCAGCTGACAAAACATTAGTTTTATTTTCACTTCTGAATGATGATAAAGAAGTTAATACATGAACCACTTTGCATATATAAAAAGGTGGCAATATGGTACTTGGATCTGAAAGCCAAACAAGCCCTATGACTTGTAAGAATTAACACAAGTAAACAAGAACACAAGTAAAGCACTGCATTTCACAGTGAGGTAAAAAAAGGCCCCAGACCCTCCCAACAAATAAAACACTCTAAGTCTCCACTATGTACTCCTTTTGGCTTCCATGGAAGACACGTGCTGCTGACCTGTTAAATTCTGTTTTAGTACTCCGTTGTAAAGAAATCCCATTGTACACAAACAAAACCTCATCTGTATCAGGGGTCATACAGAGCTCCTGAATTTACAAGTTCCAACTCAAGCAGGCTGTCTTGAATTATTAGTGAGATACATACTTGCAAATGCATTTGGCAAGTCAACCCACAAAATGATCCAGTACTTTGACGATAAAGAACTCAATACTTTGTTTTGTGAAGTAGCAGCTTCATCCTCTAAGCAAGCTCTTTTCACAAAAATGTCATAACTGTTTACAGTCTGACAGTTCACTTAGCTTGCCACTTTCTCATGAGTGTGGGGAGGTGGGGAAAGATAAAGCAGTAGTGCAACACTGTACATGTAGCCAACAAATATAAAATGCATTTGACAACTAACCTCATGGAGATAACTGCTGCTACTGTCAAATCCATCTTTAAACATGTGCCTAAATAAGGGATTTAGAGTCTGATTCAAGTGCTTGCTGAAGTCCATAGGACTCTGTATTATTACTGCTAGGAGTACTCAAGCCCAGAAGAAATGGAAGCAGGTACACTACACCCAGTTACAAAACATCACTGTAAGCTGGTCCTTAACACCACCTGCTCACTGCACCAGCATTGTTCTCCAGAGAAATGCAAATTACAGCAAAGCATGGATCATACACAAACACATTCTCACAGTCTTTTTCAAAAGGTCCAATAAACAGTGTAAACTAGGGCAGTTTAAGCCTTCAATGTCAGGACCTCCACAGTTCAATTGGTTTCAAATAACATGTGCCTTCTGTTATGTTAAAATTACTCACTGTATCTCAAAATGTGGCCAGGTGGAAACCTGCAGCTAGCAAAAAAAATAACAGGGGATAGGTTCTCTAACTGTGGCTTCAGAAGTGATGTTAAACTGACTGACTGTGACTACTACCTCGATTTCTGCTGCCCTGGATTTTCAGAAGACTGTACACACTTTAATCCAGCAGAAATAGTACTGTTTAAAAACCCCAAAACATAGGAGACTGTAGACCATACTTTAAATATAGCCATGCATTTGAATTCCAAGCAAAGATTTTTTTAACAGATTCTACATTTTGGGCAAATGGGGAAAAGAGTGGCAATGATGATATTTAATAGCTTTTATGATTTATAGTCTGTAGTCATTTTACTTTGATATTGGAAAGATAGCACTTGACAGTAGCTTCACAGCATGAACAGAACTATTTTAATTTATAGTAGGTAACTTCAATTAAATTCCTGAGCTTTTAAACTTGCAGACAAAAGGCCAACCCCTCAACTCCAAGTTAGAACACACTAGGCAGTTTTCTCTAAGCCTCTTGCAGTAGTTGGACATCTGGTTAACTCCCTGCATTTGGCTGACAGTAATTTCTAATCCGGATTTTACTCCTAAAGATTTAATTTAAAAAAGTCCTTCCAAGTAAAGTCAGAACATGAAAACAAAATGTAAAAGTTATACACACTGATAGACATATGTGTTATATTGCATGCTTTAAATGTCAAGATTGTGGTCCTGTTACATGCTAGTAACTTAAATATCCTGCACAGTATCAACCACAAAAAACCAGAGTTTTTCTATCCTTTGGTTTTCCCCTGTCCCTGCATGAGCTGAACTCATTCACTGGATATGTGATTCAGAAAATAGTTTTCATTCCTGTAACTTGCTTCTCTGCCCTTGTTTGCTTTCTCTCGCCTCCTTCTTCTGCTGTCTTCTGCAGTTCATTAGAATACACTGGGATTTGGGCATGTTCTTCTGTGGTGTTTTGATAATTGAAATCACTCTTTCAAGTCCTCTTTCTTTTTTCTGGCCACATATTCTTCCTTTAGATGGACTGATACCAGAAGTAAATATTGATTCACTCGTCTGGCAGTCTGCTATTGGCTAAATGCTTCAATTTTCTTCTTTTAAATTCTGAAAGAGACATTTTTTCTATGAGTGTTTTATCCGGGAGACATAACTTTTACTATTCCCTGCAGCAGCCTCAGCTCTCCTCTCTTCTGTAGACAGACATTCCCCCCAAACCAACTCTATATTGTCATTATCATCCTGCAGACCTGCAGGAAAAAAAATCTGTGATGTATTGTCTTTGCTGAATTACGAGATGAACTATTTTAAGAATGATGAGTCATAGAAGACACAATTGAAAAAAAAGCTGATATAGAAAAAGCTCATATAAATACAATGGCCAGGACTCTCAATGGAGTTAGCTAATTCCTGGGGGTCCTCTCTAAATTCCAGGCAATGTGTCTACTTATCATAACTCATACTTTTACTGCTTCAAATCTGCTGGTTTCCCTTATCTTTCATATTTTGAGAAATGATTTGTAGGAAAATAAATCATGCCGTCAACTTCCTCTATTTAAAACCCAACGTTTAAAACCAAATAAATTCTACAAATATTTGCCTGCCCACCAACCCACAAATGAAGTTTAAAGACTATTTAATACACACATATTTGATTCAAGCCAGCAGAGTAAGTGAATCCCCATGATCAGTTGTGATATAAAGGCTTAAACAACATCAACTTTCTCAGTTTATGCAGTATGATGGAAAACTGGTATGTTCACTTAATATCATACCTGCTGACCTCTTTCACCCAAGATGTTTAGGACCACTTCTATTGGAAGGAGGCATGGAACTAGCTATCTGGACAACAACTATCTTGAACCATAAGTATTTTTCAATGTATTTTCTCTTAATTGTCCAGCAGAGGCAGGAGTAATAGAGTGACTTTGGTGGGCACCTGGCATCCAGCCAGGGTCAGCCCACCACATTCACATACCTGTGATGTTCAAAATTGACTCTTTGAAAGCAATTTACAGTAATTTGAAGTTCAAGGGAGCAATTTACCTGCGTCTTGTGTGTCTTTGTTTGCAAGTATTTAGGGCTTTCATTTAGAAAGTCAGAAAGTATACGCTGTACACTCTTCTTACTTGAAATGCATCTGAATTCTGACTTTGATTTGACCAAAAGTACTATATTGGATAATTTTTGTATCTCCACTACTTATTTAGAGCTATACAATGTTTATTGCTCTATTCTAGTTCCTTTGATGTTGTAATAAAACTGAATTGACTTTTTATGCTACAAGCAGATTTTTAAAGAAGCTATAAAGATATTAAATTTTTGTAATATGTGTATTGAATTAAGAAAAGACAACAATTGAAAAGTTCCTCCTGTTGTTTAAAATAGAAACCAAATCACTGTTCATGTAAACATTTATGCACATGATTAAATATAAGCATGCCTGCTCATCTGCTACATCTGCAGAAATATCTGCAGGATATGGGCCTAATTCCCAGGCTCCTTTCAATTCACTCATATTTCACATCCATACTTTGGAACAAAAATAAGTAACTCCAGTCACCCACAGTACATCAGAGTGCCAAATCACTCTATGAACAATTACCTGACAATTAGGGACACGAGTATGTCACATAACAGGGAGCTAAACCAGAGACGCCAACCTGGGACCTGAAAATCAGGGATCCCAGTACTGCCCACGCTTTGCCAGAGTCATTAATCCTGGCTCTACACCGGGCTGGGCAGGCCTACGCTGGTGATTTATGGCGTTCTTGAGACTCCAGCCACTGCAAGAACACGGTAACACACTGTGCTTTCTGCTATATATGCCTGAAAATATTTATCACAGTCTTGCAATACAATGCCTAGCTCCCACCTCCTCATCTGCAGCCTTAACAAGAAAGCAAAAAAACTGTAAAATTTGCATCTTTGTTGCAACAAAACAAAGGCCTTGCATTTAGTAAAAGACATTTTCAGAGGGTACTCTATGTAATTTCACCAAAAGCCTTTTTTTCCCATCCACTGAAACACAAATGTATTATTTTTTTAAATGTTACTTTCATGTGTATCCAAGTTAATTTTCCAGCCTCACAGAAAGAAAGCGATCAATTGCAAATCAATCAGTGGAAAAGAGTGTGATAGCATGTTGTCCTATAAAAGGAAATGGCAAATGCAGTCTTGAAGCAAGGTTTTAAAATACCAATTTGATAAATTTGTATTATAGAACGTACATAAACAAAATGCACTGAGAAACAATTCCACAATTCTGCCTAATTTGGTGTATTTGAGAGGCAGAAATGTTCAGCACACCAAAATCTCATGGGAACCAGGAGGGTGAGGCAGAGATCAGCAATTCTGACAGAATATCCCTAGTCCCTGCATGCTTCAAGTAAACTGTTAAAATCACCACTAAACCAACATTTGAAAAAATTAAGTAAATACAATGAGTCAAATTCAGTCATCAGTTCCAAGGGGGCACCTCCCATTCATCCTTCTGTCTATGGAACAGAGAAACAGAGAGCTGAGATACATTTTTTCCATGACCTTTTACTATTTTTCAGTGCCATGAAGCAGATAAAGAATTCCAGTGACGCAAGAGGAAACTGAGGGCCCTTCTCTCTCCACTTTTATGACTGTGCTTGTCCAATGGCTCACAATTGACTTCTGTTATTCCTTCATACTGCTCTTGCCCACATGAAAGTTCTGTATTTCCATGTTTCTTTTTCTTTCATTTTTTCCTTTTTTTTTTTTTTTGTAATTTTGCTCCTGATGCCAGATACAACAATCTTATTCATTATTAGGAATCTCTCTTGACTACTTCATTAAAGAGGCACTAACAAAGGATGAAAAACAAACCCAAATTTTGCACTCTGGCTGCTGTTGCTCTGTGATTGTGAGTAATTGCTGCCACCTTAAAGCACTGCTAGCAGTGCAGTATAAACCTTCAAAGGCCTTATTTCATTAGCAAGCCCAGACAGCAGTCACAAAGAACAAAAGTGTAGTGACAGAGGTCACCAGCAGCATATGACTTGCCTTCAAAAGAAGACTGTTAATGAGCTGCTATCTATCCTGGACCATCTGAAATAAAACTGTGGTACCTTCAAATGTCTGGAAGATTTAAAAAAAAATNAAACCTCTCAAACAGTTTTAATACTTTGATTTTTTTTCCTGCTGCAGCTGTTGACTATTTTTGAGACTCAGAACAAGCTCCTCCTTTTCGAATACAGAAATATAATATATTAAGCAAGACTTCTACCTAAAGAGGTTCGTAAGAGAGCAAAACTGACTGGTGATATTAATTTATCATTCATTAAAATGCCGACAGATTGTAGTTATCAGAAACAAACTGATCTGCGGAGATGAATTTTATGCTCTGCAATGAATTCCCTCTAAATTTGTGTCTATTAAACACTATCTCCACATGGCATATGTTCAGCAGGTATACGACTGGGTATAAAAACTGAATTACTATCTTGTCTTGTTTCTATTAGAAGGCAATGGTAACAGAGCAAAGAGGTGCTTGTTTCTGCTCTTCCTAAATAAAATGATTTGTTGGTTTCCAATGCTGTGAACCCATGAATTTTCCTCCCCACACTATATTCCTACAAGGAATGAAGGAAACTGTCACTGTTCATAAGGCTTAGGTGAACCTCTGGGAAGTGATGTGAGCTAAGGCAACTTAAAGTACCTGAGCATCCTCCTTGTCTTCTGCTGGACATTCAAGTCAATTCAAACCATCCTGATGTTCATCCATCACTTCCAGAAATGTGGGACAGCTTGAGTGGCAACTCCACCTCATTGTTTTAGCTGGCAAAGTTCTTCAGTGCCTTTTGCATGCCACATATTTTGTAAGGCAGAGAAAAAGCCCCAAACATCACCAGCTTGCTTTCTAAACCACTATTTACCCGTGTAATACAACAGCCCCTGTGCAGGCAACTTCCAGTGACTTGGGAGAGCTTTTACATGAGGCTGCCTCCTCTCCAGCTGTCACTCAGCCGTGCTGATTTTTTGGTCAGCACGTAAGATTCAGCCTGCTAATCCAGGAACATGCAGGTCAGTTTGCACATCTGTACTAGGTCTCCTGTGCCCTGGACTTACTGAAGGTGCTGCTGTTGTGCACCCAATATCTACGCACGCAGCAAATTGTTTGTTTGAGGTCATGCATTTAGCTTGGGTTTCTTTCTAAACAAATGGTAATTCCAATTGCAAAAGGCATCACAGAGATGGGAGTGAGTGAAAACGCCAAGGATGAAGGGATGAAGAATGGAAAAGAAATTGCAAGAGTACAAATCTCCTGCACTTTCCAGCTTATTTGAATAGCTACATTCTCCACTTCAACTCCTTCCAAGAATAATAGGCATGGTTGCCTAAAGGTCATTCTTTCTTTGAAACCCCAATTCTTCGACTGTCTGCTCCGCAGACTGCTGCCCTTTTCACACTTCCCAAATGATGTGTTAAAATGTGTCATTCTGTTATGGCAGTTTTGGACTGTGCTACTACTCATATGTCTATTGGAATCAACATGCTGCAAGGCAGTCAGATGTGACACGGCACTCAAAAAATTCAATTAAAATGTTTCTTCTTACTTGCAGTCCTCCATAAACGACAAGAGGGAAAAAAAAAGAAAAAAAACCCAGTAGAAAACAATGGGCCTTATTATTGATGAAAATACTATAAATACTTATTTGCCAGGCAAATCCCTGTATTCAATGATTCATGACAATTATTACTGAGGAAAATTCTGCTTTCAGTAATACGGGAAAAAGACGAGACTTGCAAGTAATATCTGAACATTTCAGAATTAAGATGTTCCCAAATGAATTTTTAAAGTTAGTTCATCTGATTTTTTAACACTCACAGTCCTGTATACAACTTTAGATAAAGAGGCAAATAATTTCATCTACCCCGGGAACCTGTCCATAGGAATCACTGCCCTTCTTTTCATTGCAATTTTTACCACCTGATCTAGGAGTGGAGTACTTTTCCTCAGGGTGGAAGGCGTGAAGTAGCCCATGACTTGGATCCCTTCCTCACAATCCCTTGGGGGAACTCAACCACAGCATACAGAACCCACACAGAGACCACAGCAAAGCATGTGAGAATCAGAGGTAAAGTATTCCTAAATGAAAAGCCTGAGCTGTAAAAGGCATTGCCAGAGGGGATGAGGTCAAGTGAAACGAGACCATCCCTAAGACTCACTATAAGACACTCTCAAGTTGGCTTTTCATCACAGTTTGTACCCACTTCCCAGAAACATCATTCTACTGAAGGATAGCAGAAGACTGAAACACTTCAGGCACACTTCATCATGAAGGAACAATTCACCAGCCAAGTGCTTAGAAGCACGTTTTTGACATATGCTGCAGAAAATCCCTTAAACAACTAGAGAAGAAGGAGAGAGAGAACATTGGGATCAAACATCAAGATGTAAATCCCTTCTTGTAAAATTCCCTTTTTTAGGCTGCTTCCAAAATTCAGTCTCATTTACATCCAGATTACTGTTTTATTGCTAAAATAAACTCTTGAGTTTTAGTTTTCTACTATCTTGGCTGAAAAAGAAAGCTCAGGATGTCTGCCTGTATGCCTACTGCATCGGGCAAGGAAGGTTCCTGAAATTTCCTGCCTCTGTCTTGGGTCATGGCATCAAGCTGCACAGAGTCATGGCTAGAGACAGGTTTTCGGGTACAAGGTGACACTGCATCTCTTCAGCCTCATGACAAAGGAATTTGGGAGCAGAACTGATGAGAGGAGTCTTCTGGTTTGCAACTGCTTGTGTGTCTAAAACAAATTCTCGGGTATCTTGCTTCCTCTCATGCTTAACACTGGTATTCATGAGTATAGACAGTAACAAGCTTGCATGCCATACAGGCAGTCTACTTGCTTTAACACCGTGTGCCTCCATACAAGAGGAAAATTGCTTTTGACCTATAGGAAATACAGAGAAATCAGGAGTGGTGAATATGGCACCAGGGTACCATTCAGAAGGTAACAGAGGAAGAAAACAAAGCAGAAAAGACAGAATGAGTTCAACAAAAAACAAACAAGCAAAACCAAAACCAACCAAAAATGCCAAAACCAAAAAAACCTCACCAACAATAAAACAAAACAACCCCTGGACAAAGTAGTGGGTGGCAGCAAGAAGAGCTACAGGATGTGCCGACCAACAAATCCTTTCCCTTCTGAGAGTCAGCAAGTGTTATTTAAGAGGAAGCTCATTCACTTTCCTGAACTAGTGAAAATTTTTTTAGAGAAACAGACAAAACTAAGACATAGTTCTGCATTATTCATAAAAATATTAGCAATCTTTGCCTGGACTTGTCTGGGGATTATGATTTGTATGACAAATGTAGCAGTGTAAAATCTGCATTCTTTTCCTAGTATGCAACAGGCTATGTCATTAATAATAAGCATGAAAATAGCACTACATGATCACAGACGGCTTTTCATAGTAAAACATGTTTCCTATCTCCCATTCATCATCATAAATACGATTCAGATTATACATTCCAACATAAATTATATCCACTTTTATAATATGATGGGGAAAGAAACAATTTTCCTATCATAAATTGCTCAATATGAGTTGCATTTGTCCCATGGCCACAGCTTGGTGACTTTGCTGTCCTGCCTGGACTCCATCCATCCTTCCAGCAGATTATCAGGTAACAGCTTCCATTCCCATGTGCTCCCTCCACCCTTGAATACTTCTTAATTATGGCTTGACATACCACAGCACTGACCTGCAGTGGTGGGCAATGGCCAAAGACTTTATATGTATCTATTTTTGGGACATTAGCATAGAAGTTGCAAGCTTTAATCATGCTCACTGCAAGTAGTAGGAATATAACAAGTGGGATGAGTACAAACTTCTTCAAAGAGACTGGCACAGGAAACATATTTAAGAAGGCAGAATCTTACTCTGTCTCAAGGTGAGCACAGGTATGCATCCCTACCTTATTTAATTTTAGAATATGAACCAGGAACAACTCGCCTAATTCTAGGGTAAACTTATTCATACCCCTTAAGACTTACAGCCTTTTAGTCAGGCACCATAACTGGAAAAGCTCTAACTGTTCAAAGCATAACTTGAAACTCATTAATTTCTGCATGCTGGAGCTGAGTTATCCTTCAGGTCTTCTAGGCTAATTTCTGAGCTGTGTACAAACTAGCATGAAAATTTAAAACAAACTGCTCCATTCCTCAGGGGCAAAGTATATTTCTACCCTATCTCAACTATTCTCTGAATACAAAATGAGGAAGAAATTATATACTAACCTCAGGAGACATTATTTCTAAGCTACATCTTCAGAAACTAGTTTTGCCTCCTGCTGCTGCTTAGTGTAAATAAATAGTTTGTGGCAACATCCCCATTCCCAAAATTGTATCTGTAGTTTCATTGTTTAGATATCTATAGACTGGAGACTATTTTTAGCACATCCTGTCAACAATGATGGGAGAAAACTAGCAGGAAGAGGATGCATTAGGCTTTTACATTAACTGGTGGTAAAACTAGTGCACAGGACAACCTAAGAGCTGGGCAGTCATTTGCTTACACAAGCATGCTGTATGTTACTAATTTGTTTTTCCACATTTAGTTCACATGACACTAAAGATCTCATGATCTTACAGACATAAGAGCTCAAAGGAAGAGAATCATATTTTGCTAGGAGTACTGGGGAAGGTTTAGAAAACCCAGCCCATGCTGCCTATGGCAATGAACTCCCAGGTCAGCAGCCCTGAATCCCTTCCCTGGGCAGCGCAGTGAACACCTGCACCTTAACCTGCCATCCCAACAGAAAACTGATCAGCTGCACACACCTCATGTACACTGAAAATAACTCACTCTTCTGATGGGAAATGGCAAACGTTACTCGGTACATGGTCCAATTCGCTATCAGCTGCTTATTGCCTTGCATGCCACTGGAAATGCAGGATTGGGAGCCCACATTTGTGATTTACTGTTGCTGTTTCACACAGTTTGCAGTACTACACAAAAATAGGAAAAAAGTTCCCTTCAGATGAAAACTTGATCTCAAAGGCCATCATATTGGTCCAAGCCTCAGTCAAGGCCTCAGAGTGAATTTGTATTAACTGAGCTTGAGCTTCCATGGTACTTTGAAGTATTACTTTTATATTCCATGTTAAATGCAGCCTGGTCTCAGCAAGTAATTTTGGCTTAGGTCTTGAAAATGCATGTTAAAATTTACACCTTGAATTTAAAATTATAAATTGAAGGTCTTGCTTAAACGTATCATAAACTGAAGTTATATTAAAATAGATTTTTCAAGTCAGTAGAAGTGGCTTTGAAAAGAGTAGCATTGCTTTTCAGAGTTTTTGTGGTAATTTTAATAAATGAAATAATTACTGAAGAGTTAAATAAGGGACTCCTTTTCGTATGTGTGCATATCTTTAACACTTTTTAGCAATAGAGGTACATAAATATTTTTTCTCTCTAGTCCCTTAAACTCTTCAGAAATTAACTTTTTAAAAATTGGCATGGATCTTATATTGACAAATGAGCCCTTCAGTCTGTGGGCCCAGTTTTTCCCCAGAAAATCAACTCAGGGAACTCTTGACTCTGAAGAAAACCACACCAAACCAAAACCAACCCCAGATCTGTCGGCTTAGGTTCATTATCCAAGCTTTGGGGAAAGCAAAGTACACGAACCACGCAAAAAGAATAGTGCAAGTGAGACTGTAAGTATTATTAGCATTTTTGAATCACAGAAGGATAACAACATAATCTAGAATAACACAGGTGGATAGCAACCTAGTAACGTCATGATAGTGATATTTTCCAGGTTGTGACTGTAGTCCCATGCACGTGCAGTGAATCCTGTAAAAGACAGGTTATTCTTCCAGCAAAGCCCTTAAACAAAATTTCAAATGGCAGATTGCCTGTGATGCTCTACTGAAGGCATTACAGAACAGCAGTATCTAACTTGGAAAAGATGTCATTGAAAATGGGAAATTGAGTTTGCTGGGCTTATGTCACTATGATTTAAGGTCTGATCTGTAACATCAAGCTCTTGCTGGCCTAGCTTTGTTATTTGTGAACATGAAAAAGAAATGTTGTCTGGTACAGAGATGTAACTTTGACCAACCACAGTCCTCCTGTTGGGTTTGCTTCCCTCTTCCAGGGAGATTCTTGTTGCATTCCTCTGTAATATCACAGGCTCAATCTGCATGTTCTTTGCTGGACCTTGCTGTGCTACAAAAACCAGGAGCCTGTAGATTGTCTATCATTCACAGGATTTCCAGCCAAAAACTGGAAACACCAGAGGATATTAGCTTTCCTCTGTTCAAACTGCATCTGCAGCTGGAGGAGTTACCAGCTGTGATTCACCACGGTGCACTTTGGGGAAGGCGTAGGGGGAGGGGGGCAAGACTTGCAGAGCACAAAACCAGCTGGCAGGAACAGCTGCTTAAACAGTCAAAACAGGTTTTTGCTTTTTCCAGACATCCAGCATTCTGTCAGCTTCTGACAAGTTTCTCAGCCTTGTGTTGCGTGTTCACTCCAATCATTTCCACACCCTTGTTTCTCTGTCTTCTATTTCAGTGTGCCTCCTTTCTTCCCTCTGCCACGTTCCTCTCTCCTTCCTCCCTTCTCCTCTCTTTTTAAATAGAGTTCAAAGGGAGCCTTCCTCCCTTCTGAAGCACTGCATCTTGGCTCTGAGTTTTGCTGAACTTCCCCCATTTCTGCTATAGCCCCTGCCATCACACCCCTTACTTACAAAGTCCACAGGGCATTTTCTGTCTTCACAATCAAAGCACCTGGCACAGCCAGGTCCTGTTGGTGAGTACCAATACAGAGCAGCCACAGCTACAGAAATAGCTCCTCAACTGAACTGAAAGGCCACTGCTCCTCTTGCATCTCTGGTGTGGCAAAACATCCCAAAAAGAAAGGCATCACAGCCTCTTCTCAGACACATCCAAGGCTCAGGGTATGGATCAAAGGGCTCAGACTGTGGTGGTTGCGGTCCCCAGGTGGGGATGAGCTTCAAATCTGTTAAATGAGCTGTCTGGAGCAGGGACAAGGTAGGACAGGCACACGTGTGTGTATATATGTGTGTAGTTATTTGCATGCACATGCCTGTGTACACCCAGGGACTGCAGCAGGACTGCTGATGGCATCAGGGACCAGAACTGGGGAAAGGAAGCAGAGGCCATGGAGAATCTACAGCTCTCTGTATGTGCTAAATAAAGAAACTGAAGGCTTCAACTCATCACCACTCAATTGTCCACTTGAATTGTGATTTCTCATAAATATAGAACATTTAAAGCTGCAGAAGACATCATATACTTTTAGAAAAACAGATAATACATACAGCAACAAAAACGCAGATCTCCATTAACAATAACTGACAGTAGCCTTTATTTGGCATATACAAAATATATTCTTAACCATTTACCTTATTGCTAATTCACAGTCATTTGTCTAACCAACATTAAGTTAGATGTATGGGGCAAATATTGCCATTAAAGAGTTTCAAGTTGAGAAGTAATGCCAGTTAATTATACATTAAAAAAAAAATCCCAATTCTGCCTTAGAGAACCTCCTTGTTAGAGGACAAAGAACAAAACTCATAGAACAATTTGGAGCCTGCAGCAGACCCCATCTCTAAAGGACCAATAGCATATTTATACTGGACAGTGGAGGGGACAGCACTCTCTGTACAGCCTTCTCTGCACTGGTTCTACTGCTGGGCCACCTTGGTCTTACTGGGACAGAAGGGGTGAGATGTGTCATCTTTTATTACTGTGCTATAATCAGTCCAATCTTTTCAAGCAGTAAGGTACCTTTCCTGACAGTCAGAAAAAGTAACAAAATAAAACCAAAACTGTGCAGGTACACACAATAGATTTTACCATGCAGGAGAATGCAGAATGGAGTCAGTCTGCAGTATTTTGAAGACAACTGAACAACTGGTACACATTGATTTTACTCCCCATACTTTCCTGTTGTAATATAAATGCAATTACTGGCTCTTTCTCAATAATAAGTAGTATTTCTCATCAAAATACCAGCAGTATAATCTCTTCAAAGATGATCTTTCCACAAACAGATTAATATTAGATTTAACTCTCTGGTGCTTTAAATCCAACAATACTAATACAGATATATTTGATTTTTAAAAATAAATTAACTGTCAAATAGTATTAATCTAAATGATTTGATTAAATAAAGAAAACAACCAAAAACCAAAAAAACCAAAATTACTTTTTCCCCACCTTGGAACATTATAAAATGTGATGTTTGTTTAATTTCCAGAAAAATAGACCCCTTAAAGCTTTTCTACAATGGTTTTTTTTTTCCTCATTCTTGCTCAAACCAGAAAAAATTTCCTCAAATGAATACATGTCTCGTTTCACAAATAAAAGGTAGAATGAAGAATGGTTTTAACACTTAAATGGGATATTGGATGGCTATTTTCTGTTGCTATAATTTTTTTCCAGATGTATTTCTAAACAAAAAATATGAGTAATTGCAGACTTATACATAGACCAGAAAACAAAACAGTATAAAATTGCTTGGCAATATAAAAAGCCCCACATAACCATCAATTCCAAAAAGAGGTCATCAGCAACTAAGAGTCTAGCCTGTGCTGAACTGTTGGAAGGATGCTGGGCAAGAGAAAGCCAGACAATGTATTATTTGTAGAGAAGCTATTTGTGCACAGAAAGAAGCAGCAGAAGGTTTTGAATCCAGCCTTAATTTACACAGATTTCTGTGTATCCTTCCAAAAATGAACCGAGGCTCCAATCATCACGGTTTTGCAGACTTAGCAATGGCAATCATTAGATTGCGTCCGCTTTCCAATCAAATATGTTCCTTCATCTCCCTTGAAAATTACTGCTCCTGGGTCAGAGGCAGTACAGACAGATCTGCCCATCACTGCCGTGGTCCCCAGCCCGGGCTATCAGTGTCAGCCCTGCTGTGGCATGGTTTGAGCCAAGGCACCTGGGCATTGTCTGCAGGCTGCTGAACACATTCCCTCCTGCTGCCACTGCTGCAAAGTGGGGAATTTACCACAGAAGCACTTCACCTCCCCAATTTACAGAGGCACTCAGAGCAACACATGCCTGCTGAGAAGGTGGAAATTGGGAATACAGATGGGTCCTGCTGCTTATGTCTAAGGGCACAGCAATCTGCCACAGTCACACCCCACCTGCTTGGGCAGGAAGGGTAAGGGCTGCAGGAAGGAGAAGGAGAGATGTAAGGTTCCTCTTTCTCCTGTAAGCCAGTCTGCTGACCAGAAGCTGTTAGACTGCTCTGGGTCAGCAACTTGTTAAGACACAAGAGAATAAAACTAAAAAATGTAATAGACCAAGGCAGGGCCATGCCTGAAATAGCACCTCCCTAAATTTCTCATGGTGTGTGATTGCATGAGATTATATTTATCTTCTGTTTGATATGAAGGCTGACCTCCCCCGCCTTCTGCTCCACCAGAGCAGGCTGCCCCCAAGGAGGTGGCTGCAGTATTCAAGACTGTTCTGCTGACCAGCAGACATCAAGGCAGCAGATAATCACAAAAGAAAAAAGATTTCAAGTCTAGTTTGGCCTCTGTTCTCTGATCATGCTAACCCAGTTCATTACAGATTGCTCCAGGCAGCAGAGGGATGTTCTGTCTGTCGCCTTTCTCCCATAAACAGTTTATACCACAGGTAATTTTTTTCCCCATCTCTGTTCATTCTCAAGCCTCTCTCTCTCTCTTTCTCCCCCTCCACATTTCCTCTAGGCCCTACACCATCTGTGCAGGGAGTCCTTCTCTTTATGCACACTGTTGCATTCTATTCCTTCTCTCTCTGTGATCTATATTTAGTTGTTTTCCTGTTTATACACCCCTCCAGAGAGGGGTATTGTTGAATGTGACTAGTCAGGAAGAGAAACAATGTGGTCAGAGCACAAATCCTTTCAGAGGAGTATCTGGGATGAGAAGCTGTGCAGGACTTAGTAGGATAGAAAACTTTTTAAGATTAATCAGATGCAGAGATCTGAATATAAATCCATAAATCCCCTTAGAGCACCCTGATCAAAACCCAACAATACCTAAGCAGGGGAAGAAACAAAGGCAAGGAAACACAAACTTTATTCTGATGCTACACTTTTTTTTTCTCCATAAGATAAAACTCTTTGGGTTTTGAAACCTTACAATATTTTTGTCTCTTTGCTCAAACTACCAGGAACCCATGAATATGAATCCAGAGTGCATACATGAAGTAAGCTCTGTGAGAAGTATACTTAAAGACTGCTGGGGGGTTCAGTGTTGGTTGATCCAGAACCAAAGTGCTTCTAGGGTAGGAGGAGTAAGCATAAACTTGGTTTTCTAGAATGTGGCTGCAGTACCACTGAAATCAGGACAGATAAGAGCACAAGAGCTCACCATGGTGGCACAGTAAAGAACTCCAATGCACCAACCAGGGAGAGTCTGTCTGGTCTGAGGCATACTTGCATGACAAATAAATGGAGTTTTCCATCTTCAAGTTTCTAAGAAAAATAAGTAGCTTGTGAACAGACTGGTTGTGAAATAAAACACTGCTGTACTAGCACTGGGGAAGCTTGGTAGTGTGGGTATTCTCTCTAAGTGAGAGCTATTTATCAGGAAGAAATGGAGCCCAGTGGAGAAATACATCTATTATTTGAACCAAAAGAAATGTTTGAATTTTGTTTGGAGTTTCAGCATTATAATAATGCAGATAGTTTTGATTATCATACAGAATCATAGACTCTCATAGTCCTTAACATTATGCTAATAAATGCATTGGCAACACAGAATGGGTTTTGGGTGCAAGCCATTCACATCCCTAATGTGATGAACTATGAAAGGAAAAGCTGGAAGGCTTTATAAAGCAGCACAGATATTTGAAAAACCAAAGAGGTATGCAACTGGTGATTTCATATTTAAGCCATGTGTTTCACTAGCAGATAGTGCACAGTGTGTATTAGAAAAATGTCAGTGCAAAGGCAAAAACATCTCTCACTGGTTAGGACTTGAATATGAATGATGAGCTGCCCTTTATGACCTGCAGACATTCCCTGGCCAGAGGGGGTCCTCAGCCTTTGGTACAACACCAGAAGGGAGAATATGTGGTGATAGAACAAGGGATAATGACTTTAAACTGAAAGAGGCTAGGTTTAGGTAAGATATTAGGAAGAAATTCTTTATTGTGAGGGTGGTGAGGGTCTGGAACAGCCTGCCCAGAGAAGTTATGGATGCCCCATCCCTGGACGTGTTAAAGATCAGGCTGGATACAGCTTTGAGCAACTTGGTCTAGTGAAGGGTGTTCTGGCCATGGCAGGGAACTTGGAACAAGATCATGTTTAAGGACCCTTCCAGGCAAAGCCACTCTATGAGGAAGGGAAAGGCTACAGGGTGGAAGTGAGGGCAGCAGAAAAACCTCTGGAGTTTCAAGGAAAGTACATCTGCAGCATGAAATTATCTGCTGAGCTTGTTTGCTTCAGTTAGTGGCAAGAATGATTGTTTATAAGATATTTAAACAAGGAGAGGTAAGTGGCTTAGTCTACAGGATGGGCTTCAGCAATGGAACAGAAGATGCAACTAAACCAGCTGGGAAGAAGATGATTTCATTAGGACCACTTTTCAGGAACAGGAAGAGCCTCTTACAGACCAAAAGGGTCTGCAATCTACACCTGTGGGGACACAAGACAATATAGAAAAATGGCTCAACCCTGAGAACAAAGAGAAAGAACAAGGTCAGAAATCGTTCATTTATGCCCTGAAAATAATTTAAAGAGGAATTTAAACCCAGAAATGGAGAAAGCATTTTTTAAAAATAAGTTGCACAATTATCAGTTTGGGGAGAGATTTTCACGAGTTTTTTTTAAAAAAAGTTATCTTTTTAGCAATTTCAGTTCAAATGGAATGGCAGCAACCAGAATGTGAACTGCTGATCTGCTTGGTGACTGCCAGAACTAAACAATCCTCCACTCTGAATCAATGAGAGGCTGTGTAAGGTATTATGAGATCAAACTCTAATCCTCTTAGTAGCATTTTCTATGGTAAAACTGCCATACTATATGTATTTACACCATTAAATGCATTATTAATCTAAGTGCCATATATATACACACACAAAATATGGCTTTAATTACAACATATTCCTCAGAAATTGTATCATCTGAATCCTGTTCAGAAACTGTCCTGAAAAAGAGCAAAGACCACTAGACATTATCTGCTTATGTTCCCTTAATTGCAAACAACAGAACAGTCTTTAAACAACAGACTGTCTGTAAAAAGATGTGCATAATCTGGTTAGTGTAAAGCATTTGTTACATGTGCCCACACAAGTCCCTTTCTCTCCTGTATGCCCTGATGTCTCATTTGCAATTCAGAGGCGAAGGTAAGGAGTCTGTGCAAAAGTGATTGGTTTTAACTCCAGTTTCTGGGGCACAGGTATGTAGTCAGGTCTTGGCTAAGAAATTTTGCAGCTTCACAAAGTGAAGTGTCACAAAGAAGAAATCTTGCTTTGCTATTTACACACCCTGCAACCATCAGAAAACAAAATTTTGTAGGTTGATCGACGTGACTGTTCAGCATGCAAATATAAGACACCAAGCTAAGTAATTTGATAGTGTTTAGTTATACGCAACAGAATTTAAAAGCAATTATTATAATGTACTATTTCAATTA
The DNA here is from genome assembly GCA_013396995.1 of Dicaeum eximium. Taxonomy (NCBI): domain Eukaryota; kingdom Metazoa; phylum Chordata; class Aves; order Passeriformes; family Dicaeidae; genus Dicaeum; species Dicaeum eximium. Next base: position 1,098,221 of record VWZP01003839.1, read on the forward strand.
CAGCATCAGTAAACACCAATATTCTTCCCAGACTTCCTTACTCTAAATATTCCTGAGGACTCATCATTGCACCTGCAAAGCCTCACTTGCCAGTCTAAATATCCACTTTTATCCAAAGAAATTAATTATTCATGTAATCAAAGCAACAATGAGTTAGCAAGACAGGATATTTCAAGCAAATGCTGACATTCTACTATAATTCTGTAACAAGTATTCTAAAACCTTGTAAGTTATTATACTATGATTTTTTTTCTGATTAATTAATTGTCAGCCTATGCTTCCTCCTAACTTCTTTAGGATTTTAAAAATAATTCTACCGATAAATTAGTTGGGTTTTTTTTAAGTTCTGTGAGTTTTTTACTCCATAAATTATAGTCAAATGCCTCTCTTTCCCCCTTGGCACATCACATTTTAAGTGTCTTCAAGCAAGTATCTTTAATAAATTTCCACACAAAGATGATCACTGGATTCCAAAGGGAAAAACAACCAGTATTATATTGAATTGCCTGCCCCTTATAGCAAAAGCATCTCAGTAACCTTGATAAAATAGCACTGCTAGTGACTTCTTCTGGCTCACCCATTACATTAGAAGCAGGAATTGCTAAAACAAAACAGCTTGCTTACTTCATAGTAAGGGAAAAACATCAGTAAAAGACAGCACTATTATGACAGATGACATAATTGTGGGGGACTATAGTATTTCAAGGCCCAAATATTTACACAGGTAAATAGACTAATCCACTTGTTTCTGCAGCAAATCCAAATACACTTCACACCAAAAAAATCCCATTTTGCTTCCTGGCAAAGTCTAGTAATGTTTTGAAAAGAGTGGAGTGAGAAATCCCCATTTCTTATCAAGCTGTCCCCTTCTCTCCCACCATCTCCCTCTGTTTGCTTTCTTTAATGGCTAAGAACTAAACTACCATTCCCTGTTTCTTCGTTTTGGGGTAGCAGTGTTGACCTTTCTTTAGGCCCCTATATTCAAGAATCTTACAGGAACATTATGTCTTCGAGAACACTGTTTTTTCTCCCTTTCTCTGTTAAATTTGACAGTGCTTTCAAAGCAAAGGGCCAGAAAGGGGTGTGGGGGCATGTATAAAGCCTCATTTTTTTAGGAACCTAGGCTAAAAATGAATCCAAGTCAAAAACTCAGTTTTTCAGTAAAGTTCCTGTGTTCACACAGATGACAACATGACAGACGCACAGCACACTGACACATCACCCTTTCAGAAAAGTAAAGGAAAACCTGTGTAATGTGACATTTTGGTTTGCATCCCTGCAGGACTAGCAGAATACCTCGTTCATTCCTCCTAGCTGGGAACATCAGCAGCTCAAGATTCACTTTGCTGGTTTTATTTAATAAATATGCCTTGAAGAGTTTTTAGTTTAGGAGGAAAGAACAAGACACTCTTTAAGATCCAAGACAAGAGTTTGAATTACACTGAGAAAAAGAGACATTCCTGATTTGACAGTCTCAATATATTTTAGAGGCTACATGGATAAAATACTGTGATTTCAGATCCAGATGTATTGCCATGGGCACTTTACCCTATAACACTGTCAAATTTAGCCTTCTAGGTTCACAGGCTTGGCTCTTTGGTAATAATACAAGACGTCCTTAAACATTAAACTACATGGGGTTGGGGTTTTTTTGTTTGTTTGATTTTTTTTGGGGGGGTATAGTTCTTGTTGGCAACTTGAGGTTACCAGCCAGAAGACAGACAAGCCAAAGAAGTTTACCTAGAGCAGGTTGCTAAAGCATTCTGCTATATCTCAGGTTTTGGAAGTGAGGAAGGAATGCTGCACTATCAACAACAATGCCAGTCTGCTAAGGTGTTGTGTCCCAACAAAAAGCAATACAATTTTTCTTCTGATTCAGATCTCACTACAGTTCCAGGGAGAGCAATATGATTTGCTTTTCATTAGAATCATGTGGGTTTGCACTGGCTTAGGCTTTATGGCATTGTAAATTTAACAGAAGTAGCACTTAATTACAAAGGTAAGGTGCTTTCAGTAGAAGATCTTTTTTATCATAAATGAATAATTTAATGCAGGCTAATTTTAACTTTGTCATGGAAATCCCAAGATGAACAACTACACAAGTTCATTCCTTTCAGGAAGCTGAAATGGGTGATGACTGAGAAGAAACCATGAAACTGCATGATTTCACATATCTAGAATGACATGGGACCAAATCATCATCTCATTTTCACTGTGAATTTTTTCATCAAGGTTCAAAAGAAAACATAGAGGGTGAAAACACAGAGGCAAAACAGGCACAAAAGTTGTCATGCAACACAAAATGTTAACATTGATATCTTTATTTCACTATTTTCTAAGATATTGTAGATGCCATAGTAACCATGCTTTAAAGTCAGAGTAGAGGTGCTGTGAAAATTATACTATATAAAGCTAAAATCCCAGACAGACAGACAAACAGACAGACACTCATGCTCAGCTGGGAGCAGAGCTGAGTCATAGCTATGAAACCCTCAGCAACACACTCAGGAGCTGTGAGGCAAGGGGACTCCCTAAGAGCTTTTTCTGCTGCTCTCCCTGAAGGGGAAATGATCACAAGACATCTAAACTACAGAAAGCCAGAATGCAGAGACATTGGAAGAGAAATAGGCAAGGACTGTAGTATATGAGACAGGGACATTTCTGACATATGCAGTAAGTACTGCATCTGGGATTTGCTCCAGAGCCGTCTGACCACTGCCCAGCCTCAGAGGTGAGTATCATCTTTGAATCAGCACTTCCTCAAACAAAACTTTGTTTTTGCTGATGACTGCCCAGTTACCTCAGTAAAGTAAGGGTGGAAAGTACCAAAACAGAGGCAGTACAAGAAAAGCAAAAACATGTGATTGCATTGTTTGAGTCTAAAGCATAAAACAAAAAAAGCTGAATCAGATGAATGATAGGGTGAGGGAGAAGGAAAAAGCAGAACTGTTACCTTACAAGGGAAACATCTGAGAAGGCAAAGTGAGTTTCAGTAGACACCAGGAGGCAAGAGCCTGGTCTCAAGGGCACAGTTTCCATGAGTGTGGAGCTCAGCATTTCCGCAGCCCAGCTGCGCGATTCTACACCAGCACACAGCACATTCAACTCCTCAACGTTTATTTACAAGAGGGAAGAAAAGCCTGCTGACAAGAGTAAAGAATCATATCCCAGGAGGGCAAAACAACTTAATTTCTTCTCTTCAGTAACTGGAAAATGGGGAGTTGATGTGCCTCCCTGAAGAGACGATACAAAATCCCAAACAACAACGGCCCTCTGATCACCAGAAAGATAAATGAGTGCTGGTAGACCATAGTGGTACTCCATGGAGAGAGCTCTATTCTTATTTCTCTCTCCGTCCCACGAATTTCACACCAGCAGAGGGATTTTAAAAGCTAGGGTAAAAGGGCAAACTTTCTCTGGCCGTGGTGCATACAGCCTGTTAAATGTTTTGTAAGTCCCCACTTCCCCGGGGATAGGTTATAATTACCATGGTTGCCCCTGGAGTTAACAACAAGGAGGAAGAGATGAACACAAAAAATGAGGCAAAAAGCAAACCCTGAGCTGATCAATAGAAGAATAAGGGGTCAAGACAGAAGCAAAGGACTTTTTTGTAAATAAGGCTCTTCAAAAAAGTTATGTTTTTAAAATGACCCAGGTCATCTGCCTTGGAAAAGATTACAGTTTTCATTCACTCATTTGACACATGTTATGATTAAGATAGAAATACTAAGTCAAAACCTGAAAACTTTCCTTACAACTCCAGGGAAACAACTCCTCCCAAAACATCACAAATATCTCCCTATTATAGCATTTCTTTCAATACAAACATTACTCAAATTTCTTTTACAACTTGTTATAGAGAGATAAAATGTTGTTAATCCAAGCAAGGGAAAAATTGTAGTCGGCACCGTTCACATAATTATCTTTGTTATGGATAACTTACACCCTTTCATAGCGGAATACCCATCTCCAAGAGTAAATTGGCATGTAAGCTTTATCCTGATGTGTGGAAAGAGTCTCTAAAAGGCAGTTGGGATAAAACATGTATCTTTTGGCAGATAATCACAAGAGGTAATCTGGGCTTTTGAAACGACAATCCTCAGAATCATTAACGGTATTCCTTCTAATGTCCCATATGGGTTTTCCTGTCTGGGAAAAATGAAAAACGTGTTTGCTAGAATAAAAAAATCCCTGTTGCAGATAGGACTTTTAGAAATTCATTTAACACCATCAGGCAAAAAATGCCATTAGGCTTCTTTTTTTCAGCACACAGTCTTTCGGAAAAAAGCAAATACAGATGGAGTTCCTCTGCTGTGTGAGAAGGGATGCTGTAGCACCGATGGCATTAACAGCCCTAGGAAGAGAAAAGACATCTGGATGCTTCCTTAATTGTACTGGTGGAACAGGGGAAAGTAGGTGAATAAATATTATCTGCTTTACAGACAGCCTAAGTTCTGTGGCCCACCATCCTTATCAGCATCTTGGTATGCTGATATGGCATGCTAGGCACATGCTTGGTATCACTGCTTGGTATATTACGTTGTGACATTAATTTTTCCACAAAATTATGAAAAGACGAAGTAGGTGCACTTGAAGTATGTCTTTAGTATGGATTCTTCAATTCTGAAAATGCATAAAAACTTGAAATAATGTGGTAAAAACAAATCTCAGCAACTGATTTTGGGAAATGGGTTTGTCTCCAGCTCTGCTAACATGGGTGATTTTTTTTTGTCTTGGATCAGTTTTTAGTTAACAGGGTATGCACAACCATCTTTTTCCAGACCAGAGCAAATGCCCCCAAAGTGCTTATCCTTGTGACATAATGGCTTGATTTAGCCACAAAGCTAAGGATAATGCATATTGAAACTTTTTAAAGGAGAAGGCAAAGCCTCCCCTCAATCCTCCTCAGCTTAGTTTGACCCAACTCCTGCTTTATTAACTTCATGTATTTTCTGCCTTACAATTGCTAAGAGTTCACCATGAACAAAAGAAGATTAAATAACAAAAATAGAACAGTACTATCACTTCTGACTGGCAGGCATCATAAACCTGGACAACCTCACAGTGCTGGAGAGACTGAGAGGGATTAATTGATGCCTATTTCAGTGGGGACTTTCTTGCCTTTACAACACACAGCACTTTTCTGTGTGGACTCATATAACACACTTTCACCCATTTCTTGAGTAAGCCCAACCCTGTGGTCCTCCTTGGTAAGCAGAATTTGACAGAATGCAGAAGTAAGAGCTAAGATTAACTACCACACTTTCCTTCCCTCCTTTTATGCCTATTTCACTGGTTGCCACATACAAAGAAGGTAACTCTCAAGGGTACAAGAATCTGAAGAACAAGAACAGATACATCATCTTCTCCATTCTTTCAAATTTAGGCACTGCAATGTGTTTGAAATCAGCCATACAATGCCAACACATGAAAATAATTTGCATTTTGAAAATGTCTTGCTTTAGCTATCCTAATAGTGTTGATCTAATTGAATATTAACGAGTTTGTTTTGGAATAAAAATAAGTGATTTTACTTGCCAGAAAAGAGCCTCAAGTTTTTACAACATAATGAAATGTTATAAAAAAGCTTCTGAAGTATGTTTTATTTAATATCTGCACACACTAAGTAATAAATTTCAAATCTAGTGATATGGGCTTGAACTGTGTCACAGAAATAATCTAACATAAAGGCTTGCTTTCAGATTACTCTTTAGTAATAATTGCAACGCATAACTACACAGGGATAAAGTAGGAACTGTGCAGACTAGCAGCAGATCCAGCTGGATTCCAGGTATTTAGAGAGATGGCTTTTCAATTAATGCAATTACAATGTTTAATTGCTCTCCCAGACATGTTCTAGACACAGAGGTAGTATAATACAGGAAAGATTGGCATGCAGGTCTGCTGATGCACAAGTTTAAGATACAGAGTCACAGAACCTGTCCACTAGTTACTGACAATGTGAAGGTAGAGAAAACAAAGTTGAACTGATGCAGGATTTTCTCTGTTACTCACTAGGAAAAAGCAACAGAAATTTCTACTAAAAGAAAAGAAAAGAAAGGTGAATGTTATAGATAAACCCACACACTCGGCTCACCCCTCAGTTTATTCATAACAACTCTTGAAAGTAAAACTATTTACTGCTTTCTGCCAGTCATACACAGGCTTAGATCTGGCCCTGCAGGAAAGAGGTGTGACACCCTTGAATTACATCCAATGCTAAGGTTTAATGAGTTAACTGTCATTTTGCCAATTACTATCATCACTTACCACCTGAAGGCACACTGGCAAACTCCATCTTCCCTTCTTGCCTATGCACTGCTACACAATGTCTAATAATATACTGCAGTCTGAGGAAAAGATTTTCTTCATTAGAAACACTGTGAAACATTAGAAACATATCTTCTGTGCTCTAAAAGGTTTGCATTTCCAGTACCCTTGAACTCCTGGCTCTCAGCTAGAAAAGAGCTGTAAGTTCTCCTACATCTCACAGTAAAAGCAGCTCTGCTGAAATACTGATACATTTCAAATACAGTACACTTCAAAGAAGTGAGAGAGATTGAACAGGAAAGGATGACTGTTCCCTTCCAAGTCTTCCAAAGCCATGCTGTGGCCACCCCATCACCATCCATGCACTGACTGAGAAAATGTGCACCCCACACTGTTTGCCCGGAAGGCACTCCCCTGCAAGCCAAGTGTAGCTGTCGTGCAAGGACCTTGAATGGATGGATCACTTGCTTCCTTACATATTCTCAGTCAGAAAGCTATTTTCAAGGCAGATTTAGTAATCTGATCACTATTTTCCATTTCCTGAAACTTTGTTCTCCAGGAAGCAAAACTGTGCTGTGTAAGAGCTGATGGTAACACACACACAGAGTGTGTCCTGTCTGCAGAACCAGCTGCTGCTTCTCTGCAGTACTTGGAGTTTTTATTAACAGCAAATGCTTTTATGGAATCCTTGCTGAACTGGGACAGTAAGTCTTGTTAAGTGAACAAAAGGAAATTATTAGCAAATATTTAGATGAAAAGTATTTGTACTTGAGTAACTGGTAAATCAACTTAAGGAGGGTTTTTGTTCTGATTTCTGTCTTTAGAAATGCTTCCAGTTACCTGTGATGACACAAATGCAGAAAGCACACACAAAAGGAGTCTCCTCCTGAGACTAGCAGAAAACTGCATGAAGCAAATGCTACTAATAATAAAAATAGATGTAGGAGAGCTAAACCCTCTGAGAACAGACTTTTTGTGCCACAGGGTCAGACAGGTCATCATATTATGAGCTAAAACTCCAAATAAAATTACACTTGCATAAAGCCACATTACTCCAAATAAATGCTAGGCAGGGGCTCAGCTACCTACAGGTTCCACCCAGTCCCTGAGGTTCAGCTCCTCATCTCCTGTACAGCCACACACAGATGCTCTGGGCACAGGGAACCAGGGCACTGCCTGGCTCAAGGGAGGGGAAAGGGAGAGGAAGGGCACTGCCCTCTCCCTTTCACTCATTCCAGCACCGGTTTGTGGGCATGTGTGGGTCCCATCTGTGGATCAGACAGGACTCACCCCACAACCAAATGAAGGCCTCTCCTGGTATATGATGATCACATGCCCCTGCTCCATGCCCAAACATTGATGCACCCTGGCTATGTGACAGAGCCTGCGTTCAGTTGTGTGATCTATGTCAGAATTCATCCGACACCAGAGCCCATGGATCAACTCTGTCAGCACTGGCTTGGATGCCAAATACCATCAGATCAAGGAATCATGCAGACAATGAGAGGGTGGAAATGGAGCATAAAATGACAATTTGGATTGGTCTTTGGCAGGATAGGGGCCATTGAGATATAATTGATTTTTACAAGGGACAACTATCATCCAAAAAAGGAAGAGATACTCCCTAACAATGTTGCTGTAACTGGCCCAGTGTCTTGTTCCTGAAAGTCCCTAACTTTCAGAAAGGAGAAAAGACATTTTTCCCACCCTACCAGAAAGACTGAGGAAAGGGACCTGAACAGTTTTCAAATGCATAAAAATCCTGCTGCAAAGAAAAGGAAACTCCTTTTCAGAGTTACGGAGGGGAGGACAAGAAGACAGAGGCTTAAACTGCCTTAAGAAAATTCGTGTTAGATATTAGGAAAACCCTCAGATGCTAAGGATAATGATGCAAAATATATCTGTACAGAGGTTATGGGCATTTACCACTGGAGGCTTTCAATAAGAAGTTAGAAAAATGTCTTTGGTGGAAGAGTTTAGATATAGCTGACGCTGCCTAGGAGGAAGAGGTGTCCAGATCAAGGGTTTTTAGATGCCTTCCAGTCCCAATTTTCTGTGATTTTCCTGTGTACAAGTTATCCCTACATCTACCTGCTTAATTTTCCCTTTCTGTACCTCAGCAGTTAATTTGAGGGTTGTTGGAAGGAGCATATATCAAGCCTGAGGCACGTGAGATTTTATTTGGGATAAAGTCAGAAGCAATTGGGAAATTGGAAGCAATTCCTTTATTACAAAAGTGTACGCATACGAGTATTGCCCCCAAACTCAAGGTAAATAGGTAGAATAGTATCAGAGGACTTGAATATTTATAATAATTTCCTTTTTTCAAATGGGAAATGCAAAGCTCAAAGGTCTGAACCATCTGTAATGACACAGCAAGCTGTCAAAATGAGCCTGAAAAATGGATTTCCTGGCTTCTCAAGTGACCTAACTGAGGGTCTACATGCTCCTCCTGCTCTTGCTCTCTCTCTGCCCTCCCTGCCTCCCTTTCCCCAGCAAGCCATGCAAGACTACAAGAACTGCAGCATTTCCTCATAAAAGTCTTGCCTGCAGCTTGGGGAAGTTAGACACTACAAGAGTGTTGGTACCTTCTGCTGTAACAAGAACACACATCAAAAAGATTATTATTACCATGGGGGGAAAAAAGTAAAAGCTAAAGCTGCCTCAGGACTTACACCTTGCAGAGATGTTCTTGGGCTGATAATCCCCACCTCCTTTCTTTAACTTGCCTTTATTCTGGCTAACATTTGACGGAAAGACTCTTCCTTCCCGAGTGAGTAACTATAAAAATTAAAAAAAAAAAGACAGAATAAAGGACATACTACTGATAAGGGACAGAGTTGCTCTTTCTACAAGTGCAGAAGAATTCACAAGTGTTTGCAAGCAAAGCACTGTTGCTCCAGCCCACTGTGGAAAAGCAGCAGTCTAGCTCAGCATTTTCTGGGCTCTTTCCTAAGGCTGCTGTAAATTTAGCTTGTAGGAAACCAGAACCAGAGCCTAAGATTAGAACCAAAAATCTCTCAAAACAAAGTATTACAAAGTCAGTGCCAGTTTTCTGCACTACTACTTACAAGCCTGCATAGGCTGGCTTCCATTTCCTACGTGCCAGTGCTGGAACCAAAGGAGGACCCACGCTTGAATCATCCACAGGAGATCCTGCCTCTCAAACTCACCATGCCAAGGCACAACAGGCTCCAAATTAATTCTGAAATAATTTCCAAGAACTCTGCTAGGCTCTAAGCCCCATACATAGATTAAACATAATTTGGATTCATCATTACCAGTAAGACTAAAAACAAATTAGAAGAACTTAAGTGCAAGAATAATGAATTAAGAAGACATCACGAACACAAAAGTCAGAAACATCTCCAAAAATAATAAAAGGCAATGTTTTAATCGGTTGTTTTCTCAAAAGAAAAAAAATAAAAAAGACACTCCTGCATCATTGGAATAAATATTTTCAAATTCTTTATATGCTTAGGCATTTCCTAGCTTATTCCAATGGCATATTTAAATTTTGATTTATAAATCAAGGGATATTGCTTACTGCCATAAGATGCATTCCACTGGGTCTCAAAGTCTTTAGCAGATCCCCACTGTGTGTACTTTATCCTGATGGTTTCACATTCATGTTCATCAACACTCAGCAAGAACCATAAACAAAGCCCTTTCTCAGATGCACACATGCAGTTCCCATTGACTGCTGGATTTTCAGCTGATTTCAATCAGAACTCTGTGCATGCAGAAGGGCAAAAGTTGGCTTTGCACATTCAATAAAATTACATCACTAGATACCTTTTAAATGAAGGGCAACGCAGGCCATACTGAAAAATAAGATAAACTTAAACCCCTAAACTGTAGCTAAATAAATTCAGATTTCGGCCAGATTTTCCCAGAATTATAAAAAGGGCATGAATTTCAGGCAAGATGAAATTAAACCCTAATACCATCTCATTTACCAGAGTGCACTCTGCCTCTTTTATCAGGACAAAGTGTGAAACCCAGTGGTTTACACAAGGTGATGATCTTGTTGTTTCAGGTATAGCAATGACAGTGGCATCTGAAACAATTAAGTAAAGGTCAGGTTACAAGCTGTCATTTGCTAAGTCCTTTTCTGGAGCTGTATCCTGGCCCTGTAAGCTGTGACTCTCATTACAAGTGAATTTGAAGTGTAGAATACCACAGTAGAAAAAGTAATTAATCATGGCATTAATAACTAATATTGTGTTATTTTTTAATCTATTCTAATAGTGGTATTTTAAGCATATTAAATGCTTGAGCCTAGGAGTATCTATCTTAAACCCTTCAACCCGCCTTCTCAACTTGCCAAAAAAACAACACAACAAAAATCCCACTCAACCTAGTAAAAACAGTTCCCTTCCAAATTTCAAATGACATTGTGCTACACAATTTCTGCCAGGTACATTAGCTAATGCACACTAAGCAAAGCAGTGCCCCATGTGTTTTTTCCAAATTTCTTTCCTTTATTTTACTTTTACTCATTCAATGATGTAACAGCTTGTACCTTTTAACTGCATCTTTAAAATATCTACCTACTAGGATGAAGAATATTCTCACTTCTAAAAAACCATCTAACACTAAGCTTCTTCACACTTTCTGTTTTTCTGATAAGCACTTGTTAGCCTGCAATTACAAATTTATACACAAAAGTAGTCAGGGAGGAAAGCCATAGAGGAGACTTGATGTTCATGTTTGGTCACTGCCCCCCTGTCCAAAGAAGAAACATCTCTGATGATTTTCACACTTAAATAGCAGAACAGATTTTATGAATAATTTTTTCTTCATAGCTGGAACAGCCCCTATTCTCCACTTCATTATAATACTGAGTCACTTTGCATCAAATTGGTCATTACTGACAAGCCAGGGAAGAAAGGAGGGAAGTGGATGAAATGCTCTGAAGCTGCATGTGGGACAGGATACATATCAGGTTGCTTCTCGAAGCAAATTATTTAAAATTGGAAAAAAAAAACCATTACAATACAATTCACATAAGGGAAAACTATTGCGTAATTATTGAGAAAGTCCAGTAAATCTAACACTGGTGTTCAAAGGGATTGCAAAGACTTTTTCTTTTTTTTTCCTAAGTGAAGCAAGAGTTTAGCCTGATACAAATGCTGAGTGGTGCTGGTCATTCACACTGGATTATCCAGTAAATTAAATAATTAGTATGGTGGAATCTGTTTCTCTCAAACCATGGCACTGTCAAATGAACAGTTATGAGGTCTGGAGTTGGCTGTCTCAAATCATGTCCCCTCCTAACATCCCATCCTGACACTGGTGGCCTGTGAAGACGCTCATTTGTCTCAGAACTCCTTCATGCAACTCCAGGTCTACTTCCTGTTGTTTCTGTTGGAGCATGAGCTTAGAGAACTTACAATGTGCTACAAGGAACATTTACTCTAGCTTAAGCTCTGTGATTCTGACTACACAAGTGGGAAAGGAAAGGTAGCCCCATCACTCCCCTCAGTCCTACTGGGATACGACTGCTCCAAGGAGGGAATTATTAGTTTGTTTGAAATGCGTAGCATGTCTGTTTGATTGAAAATCAAATTTTACACCATAATTTTTCAAGAAAGTTGACTTTAAATAGTTAGGAAAGAAAATAAAAACCAACAAAACACCCAGGTCAAAGCCTTGGCTTTTCAGTATGTCCTGTTTAAGCAATGACACATGAAGAACTTTCTGTTCAAACAATTACCTGGTGCTTTAAATAGGACACTAAGGGAATAAAGGTTTCAAAATGTATTCACACAGCATAAGACTAATCCTCTTCCTGGGAGTACCAGTGCAAATCAGAGTAACTCCTCAGAGGTCAGTTGAAGTACACCAGCACAAAATAAATGTGAGACACAAGGGAATCAGGCCCCATCTACCTCTATTTTAATGCAGAGGTTGCAGATCATCTGCAATGGTAAAGCGAACAACATAAATATAACTGACATCTATTCAATTGATCTCACATCCTGCCGACTATTCACAGCCCCAAATACAGGGCTGAAGAACAATGGTTTGAGGAAGGCAGGCAGAAATCCGGGTTCTAACCCATTCACACATTCCAATTTGCTAATACCTCCTACTTGAACTGCCTTCATCTCCCCACACTGCTAAATCATGAAAGGTTTAATTTGACATTGTCCCCCCAGCTCCTAAAGAACAACTTCTCCTAAAACAAAATAAATGAAAAAATACCAGGAGAGATGCATGGGAGAGAAGATAAATGAAAAAAAAAAAAAAAAAATAAAGTGTGCAAACATGAGAATCTATGGAGAAATAAGAGAATCCCTGTCTAACATACCACATATATATGAAAGGCACTAGCAAATTGATTAATTGTTTGGAAACCTAGCACTAAGAAAGAATAGTATGCATGCAGGGGAAGACTAAAATATGAGGCTATTTCAAACTCTGGTGTCATTTGTGCTAATTTAAGTGGATTTGTAATTATTTCCTACAACTTCATGATGTCCTGAACCAGCTTCCTCCTGCCCTGCGAGGCTGATAAAAGGACTCTTGGCAACACACTAAATATATTATGCAATGTATTGAGTACTACCGAGAAAAAGCACTGAATTACACTGAAACAAAGAGCATTAGGTGCGAATATCACCACCTCCAGGGAAGGAGCACCTTGAACTACTTATCACATCAGTAAATGCAGGCATTCTCTTGCACCTCTGCTACCTGCACCTAACAGCATTTGCTACATTTAACAAAGTTAAGGCGAATTTTACCTCAAATCTACTTAGGCTCGAGCTCTTTGACCGAGACTTCTTGCGGAGATAGACGGAGAAGAAGCGACGCACTGTGAACTTCTTCATGTTCATGTCCATCGCCCCGTCCCGGCTGCGGCGCGGAGCACGAAGGGGCTGCGGCGCCGGCGGAGAGAGCTAGCGCATCCCGATTGCCCACTCCTTATACCCACAGGCAGGAGATCCTCCGGAGAGCCGGGTTCAGCTCATGGAGCCGGGCACAGCCAGCCGTGCCGGAGGTGCGGGGCAGCCCGCAGCAGCTGCCGGCTGCTCGGAGCACCAGGGCGCTGCGCTGCCTCCCGCTCCGCGCTGTTTACATTTCGGTGCGGCGAGCCCAACTCCGTCCCCGCCGCCTCTCCCCCTCGCCTTCGGTCCCGCTACGCCCAATCAGGCGGTGCTGAGGCTGCACGCACAACCAGCGCCGGCAGATGACAGCTCCTGCGTCCCAGGCGGAGCAGGTTTCAGACAAATATTGCATGTGTCTATTGCTTTGCACTCCCTCTTCTCTCAGTCAGGCTCTTTCAATTTCCTGCTTTCTGCATCACATGGGGAATAGGCACATGCTGCACTTCTGTTTTTAGCTCAGAATTCAGACGCTGCTATAATTACTGAGGGCTGTGGTGGTCAGATCCGAGAAGAAATCGGCTCCCCTGTGAGAGTCGCTCCTGGAAGAAAGCTCAAAGATGTCGTGCCCCCACTGCCAGAATAGAAGGGTTTGAATCTTCTTTTATTCTGGGGAGAGTATGCAAAATAGCACTGTCCTCCCACCCCCGAGATTGAAAAGCTCACCATATCCTGTTCACAATCACCTGCCCGCTTTACATTGAAATACCTAACACTGGCACAGCTCTGAAAATAGAAAGCACAATCTAAATGCTAAGTATTACTATTCTTATTGTACTACAGCAGGGAGCTACAGCCCTTCTAGGAGGTTAATATGTACATCTGTTTAGGGGCTGTAATTTTGAGCTGCATGGCAAGCATGCAGACCTACAGCTGCACCCCCACCTCCCCACAACAAAATCACATTTTTCAGCTTTTCTTCAAAACCTAATGAATCTCAGTGTGTCCCAGAGCCAAAGAGCTTTCTCTGCCTACTGCATACAGTTCAGGTTATTTTCCCATGGCAGTCTTTCCTTTCTGACTACTAAGGAGCCCCCAGACGTGCCTTTGTCCCATAACCTCACATGAAAAGCGAATTACTCTGATGACTTATTAATGACTGAGATAAGGAAGCTCAGGGAGAGCAGACATAACTACAGCCTGGGAAGACTTGGAGGTTAAATGGCAACACCTCTCAAGTCCATCTGCTCTAAAAGAGAGGAGTATTTTGCTTTGCTTGCATATCTGGGCTCTGCTGTGAACTACCTTGGCTAGCAATGCCTGTCAGTATCTGCTGTTTTCTCAGTTTCTCTGTCCTATTCTTCTGCCTAAAGCTCACCATGATCTATATGCACCCAAAGAAGTATTAACAAGAAAAAAAGCAGAATATTTTGGCATTTATGGTTTCATTAAAAAGGAGGCTAGACTGGAAAGGCTGCCATTGGTGCTGGGCTCTATAATCTCATGGAGCCTGGACCCTGGTGCTACCCCAGCCTAAGGTAACTGTTTCACAGAGACAGTCTGCTTTTTCTTTATCCCTTCTCAGCATACCTTCTGATTGCTTCTCTAATTCTCTTGGTTTGCAACAAAAATACCTTTGGGGGTTGCTTTCACTGTTTCCCCAACTAAAGATCCTGGAGCAGAGGGAAGTGTCCAAGAAGAAAACCTCAGTTATATATGAGTACACCTATACACAGGCAAAAAAATGAATAGGCTAAAAGGCAATTTAGTTGGTCAATGCCAAAATTACTTGCTGATGCAGCCTCTCTAGTCAAGTTTTGTGCCTCCTCACAACCTTGCTGCAGTAAAATCTGCACTGTCACAAAGGCCTCAGGCGCTCAGCTGATTACTTGACCTTCTCCTCCCCTGTCTTGACACACCACACAGCTGCTGCTGCCACTTCTGTCCTGCCTTTTTCCTAGCAAAGAGGTGTCCTGGCACAAGCTGGACCAGGCTTTGTGCTGGCAAAGGCTTTTGGCAGCCTTGCTGCAGCCTTACCTTCCAGGGTAAGGTCCCTGAACCCTTCCCGTCACAGATACATCCCTGCTCACTGACATCTCTATTAATGCAGAGGAGGTGATCATTTCCCAGCTTTGAATACACAAGCTGTGTGTGATAATATGAAGTTTATGAGTGCCTGTTACTATTACACTGGCAGATTTATCACAACCTTCCCTTCTCATTACATTGGTGGTGATTTCAGATAGGGTGATGTGCATTCACCGTTAAATACGCCTGCACTGTAATAAACTTCCAATAAAATTACACAGGCCATGACCTAATACCTAACTATCAGGAATGCTTATTACATTCAGAATTTTGTTCTTTACCACAAAAATAAATATTTTTTTTAAAAATCCATCACAATGTATTGGCAATTTATTGTGCACATCAGAGCAAAAACTAGCCTTGTATGCTAAAGGTCAGACTATAACACTGAGCACCATGCCCAGGGATCGGAAGTAACTCTCCAACATCCCTGACATGACACAGGCATGGAAATAGGCTTGCTCTTCTTGTTTTCTTACTCTGCTTTCAGACAGGATACTAGGGATTAAATACAGAAGGACAACCAACCACCTTCACTCTACTGGGCAGCAGAGCAGCAGAGATATTGCAGAATATATTCCAGCTTCTGCAAAAAAGCAAAAGCAACTGAGATGCAAAATTTACATTAAAAATACGTAAAAAATAAAAATGCAGAAATTAAACAAAATACATGTGCATGCAAAATTAAAGCATATCTATATATGTGGGAAGCAAATTCTACTACAGTTCCATGTGGCATGCTTCAAGACACTGAACTTAACTTTTCTTCAGAAAAATGAATAAGAGACATCAAAAACATTAGCTGAAACTTGCATGTAAGGCAGGCAATAACCATTTTTCACACTGATTCCAATAAAAAGGTGCAAGCCAAAAAATAAATTCAATTAAATTGGAATATTCAGCATAACATTTATAAACACACTACCGTCAGATCAATTTACAGCGTGAAATATTAACTGCACTTAGAAATTCATGTCTTTAAATTATTTATCTTCTCTGAGCAATTTTAACTGCTGAGGAACTTGATGGAGGAAAAAAATCACCAAATATCTCTATTTAAGACAACAATAAACAACAAAAATCGTGGAGGGAACATATGACACATTGGCATCAACCAGTAATACTCATCTGTATTATGAAATATAATTTCTAAAACTAGAATCATATATGCTGTAACACAAAATAAATAAATACAATATCATGGCTGCCCCTCCTCCCAGTGAGTTTAATAGCAAAATAAAGTTTACTTCAGCTGGAAAAAAGACTTTAAAAAAACCACAAACCAAAAATCTCATAGCCAGGATTCAAGACAAACTCTCCAACAGGAATCACCAAAATTAGATATTACATAGCCCAGGTTTGAGTTTTTAAAAGATAAATGGAGAATTCCCAATTAATATCTAATGAAAGCCAAAGGTCCTTTCCTCATGTGTACAGATGGACCATACCAAGAGCAGTAACAGACTGAAGGACCCAGGCTTAGGAAACCAACAGGGGCATCAGAGAAGCCTGAACAGCACCCAAGTGAGAAGGATGCCAGTAGCCAATGCCAGATGAGTCATCGATTTCTGAATGATAGGACATGCAAGTCCAAGATATCTGCCACAAACTGGATGACATAATTACCAAGAGAAATTTTGTATTACTGTATTACACAGAACACCAGGCCCTACGTCAAAATTAAGCTTTCTATTTTTTTATGTGAATCAACAATTTATGAGCAAACCCAGAATGACTCTGCTACTTGAGTAAATTTAGTCATGGCTGTAAAAGTAAAAACTATGAATTGATAGTATCTTCCTTGCAAATGCAATCAGTATTACCAATCCTTCCTCAGTAAGTCAATCAGAAAGCAAAAAAAAAAAAAAATCCTGAGAGAAATAAGAAAGCATCAGAAGCAGAGACACCACAGACAGAACAAATAAGATTATCAGAACACAACATTCAGAGAAAAGGAAAATGAGGCTCCCACAATAGAGGCCCAAGAGACAATACTACAGAAAAGGTGAATTACGCAGTTCCATTTATGCTCTCATCAAAGACACTCAGGAGCAAGAGCAGGTGTTTCTAAGAGACACCGATAAGCTGAATAGGGAACAACACTTTCCCCCAGTGGTTAGACTGTATATGACTCTTTCAGTGACTGCTGTTTCCTCATCTCTAATGCTGGACAAATTGCCATATGGCCTTTTTTTCCTCAATGAACACCTCAGGTGGCTATTTTTCTTATTGATGTTTCTTCCAATAATATAGGATGGGCTTTGCCCAAAGAAGTGCTTGGGCTTTGTTCTCATTACACCAATGTGGGTCTCAGCCTTTCCAGCTGCTGTACATAGCTAAGTACCTTGTCCTGTTTAGCACACACTTGCCTCACTGGAGTTTCCCCTCTCAAAAAGGCACATTGCCCTGCCAGCACTGCAGAATACGGGCTGTGACTTACCAGCTCTCACCAGCACTGACAAGTGATCAACTGCGTTGGCTGGATGGGGATACAAGGGAACAGGCAGGAAAGAAAGTGCTTCTTCTCCTTTCTCTCACCTCCTGGCTGTGTATCACAAGCTTCAGTAATTTTGGTCCTTTTCTGTATATGTATTATTCCAGTGGAAGTGCAGGCCCCTTCAGCCATCTTGCAAATTAAAATCACCACTCAGAAGGAAGGAGAAAGCAAAGTCATACATCTTGTCTAACTGGGTCTGACAAACTGGCAGGACACAGGCTCCTTGGACACAGTCTTCTCTAATCCCAAGAGAAACATAACAGCCCTAAAATGTCTGTTTAATCTTGCACTTGTAACCTCAAGCAAAAGCAGAGTATCTCTTATACCCACATCTATGTAATTGCCTTGTTGATAAAAGCATCATCCAACACACAGGCAATTATATGAATAGTAACTAGTATAAGTAGAAGTGCATCAGCCACAGAAGAATGACTTTAAAAAGACCTGCTTTGCTTGATATGGTGATATTCCACTTAGTGGATTCCCTTCAACACCTTTAAACATTCCTAAAAATGGGCATGAAAATAAGTTCTTGATAGATTTTAAATTGGTATTTTGCAGAGCTGCAAGTACCTTAGATTGAGACAAAAGTCCTGAAGAGTTTTCAATAGATTACATCAACAGTAAGATTAAAAAAAAATTACACAGTGACACTAAGAGGGTGAACCATCTCTGCACCATGCTGGAGCAGAACAATCATATAATATCGTGAGATGGAAGGAACCCACAAAGATTACTGAGTTCAGCTCCTGGCCCTGCATGTGACAGCCCCAAGAATTCCACCATATGCCTGAGAGCGTTGTCCAAATATTTTTTGAGCTCTGTCATACTGGTGCTGTGACCCCTTCCATGAGGAGCCAGTGCCCAATCACTCTCTGGGTAACAAAACTTTTCCTAATATACAAGCTAAATCTCCCCTGGGACAGCTTCATACCATTGAGATCTCCTTGATCTCAAAGCTCAGCTGCCTAAACATCTTCCTCAATCCCTCCCAAGCACCCACCAGTTACATGATTATAGTGTTCCTTTCAGAGTACCAAATGAGCTACACCAGGAGGACATGTGGCTTGTTCTTATTTGTGCAGGGAGACCCAGGAGTGCTGCAGGAATAATAGTCCCGGAAATAAGAAAACAATATTTGATTGAGTTTTCACCAGATGACAGACATTCTAACCCTCACAAAGCATGTTGTGCTAGTGCTGGAGCATCAGATGGGCAAGTGTCACAGCTGCTGCCCTGGCTGCTCCCACGTGTGCTTTGCTGCTTACAGACTCACGGGAGCGTGCAGCGGCTTCACTGGCCACGCACACACCGGTCGGCTCTGGACTCCCTTTAGGATGGAGAGCACCATGTCTAGCAATCTGCATGGAAGAGTAGCAGCCTCAATTCTCCTTTTTTTTGCTTTTTAGCAGTGTCACTGAGCATTTTACTTTCTTGGCTGGTACTATATACTGGTCTTGCTGGATTTTGGTGGCTTAGATAGAAATATAAGACAAAGAAGCCAAAAATCCAATTTCCTTCATTTTATGTAAGCTTCTACTCCAACATGAAGGAGATTATCAAGGATACAATTCTGCTTTCTTTCCTTTGGACAATCAGACAGTCATACTGTTCTCCTATAAAGGACTGGAAGTTTTATGGAAGGAAGGATGCTACTTAGTGACTGAAGTATGAACAGTCCTATCACATGAATATTTATGAATATCACTTTGACTGGACATTATACAATAGAAAATTGGATGGGAGAATTTCATTATGCACAGCATATGTTTACTGTTTATTCAGACTAGCCATGAACAATATTAAGAAGAGAGGCATTTGTTAAAAATCTGCTAGTAGGCAATTTTCCCTTAATAGGCTCTGAAAGATATTCTACACCTAACAGGAGACATAGTGCATGGAACATTTACTGGAGCACCCATTTCTACTTCTAATAATCATTGACAGAGCAAGCTGACATTGCAGTGAGCAGAAAAACCAGACCACTGTTTGCCACTGAAACCCTGAGAAACAGAAAAGTGTATAATGGGGCTTGCAAGTTTTATTCAGGAAAGTACCAATTTTAGGTAAAATTTTTCTCTTTAATTCTTCATAAAACCACACACATGAGGTACAAAAGTTAACGAGGTATACAAAAGCATCATATTTAGTTGAACTAAGTGACCTGAATTAGTATCCTTCTTTTATATCTGAAACTATTTGTATGACCTTGGAGAACCTTAAACTCTCTAGCTATGCCTAGCTCCAGGGCTTGTACAAAATCCAGCCACATCCTGGATCCTCTATGAGAATGGGGGTACAGATCACCATATTCCTCTTATTCTTCCCAACTGGCATCCCCTGTCCCCAATGAAAAAAATACCTCCTGGTATTTTCAGCCAGAAAGGAGACAGAGTGCACTCTGACAAGTGGGTATGTAAACTCAGGACCCTAAAGGTTTGCACCTGTATTGCCATGCAAAGAAAAAATTCTGCTTCAAATCCCCTTCCATAAAATAGGGCTGGAGTATTCTGCCACTGCATGATAGCTCTTTCAGAGAAAACACAATGATTGATTGATATTATCTGTTTCACAGCTGAAATTTAGTTGAAGGCTGTCACATATTTGCTAGATTTATTTACAGAAAGAGATTAACTGTGAGTAATGTCAAAGAGTAAACCAACAGGACGTTTACCTTGGTAGGCATTACATCTAGCAGGACAAATTATACATGGAGTATTTTAAAAATATATTACACACCTAACACACTGAAAATTTGGCTTAATGTTGTATGTATACCTACTCCGTCTTAGACACAACAAAAATGAGATTTGTAAATTAACAAATCATTAATCACTCTTGAAATCTTTAGCATTAATTTCCTTCTTATTGGACTTGTATAGCTTTGTAGACAAATTTTGAAGGACTGTTTTAAATTAATGTAGTGACAGTACTTAACTCCAGATTACAGGCATGCCTATCCCTACCTGTTTTTAAAGTAGAAGGAAAAAAAAGGAAAAAAAAAGGTCTTAATTCTGCATCTAACATGTCTAATACAGGAACACAGGAAGTGTTAAACTGGAAAAAAATTCAATATCATTTTAACCCTCAAAAAGGTAGTTAGGTTCCATTTGCTATTCACCAAGACACACAATGATTTCTTAATTCATTCAGAACAATGTAGTCCAAGGTCTTATTTTACTGCTGAAAAGTAAAGGCAAGAAAGACAAACCATAAAATGTGTCAGTTTAGGACTGACTGTTGTCACAAGACTGCACTATTATTTGGATATATTTAGTATGTTAGATGACATTTTCTTTATTTAATTTCAAATACATGAAGTGTCACCTTGTTTTAAGCATAGTGTCACTTCTCTCACCTAAGTCACCAGGCAGCAGGAAGTCCATGAGGTTCTTCCTGCATAACTGAGCCTGCCCACACTGGAAGTGAGTCTTCCATGCTGATGCATCATCAAATATCTGCAAGAAATTTCAACATCTTGTATATGTCTTCCTAGTCATCTAACAAGTATGTGAAATTAGTTATAAAGAGCACATGTGGAATATTCAACATCCAAGTTCTTGATTAACCCAAAGGACAAAAAAAAGGTAACTCATAATATTAAGTCAATTTAATCCTTTGACATCTTTCTGTGACTTTAATATATCTTTTCAAATCCTGAAATAACCCTAATATGAGATATACAGAGAAATAAGCAACACTATGTATAACACAAACAAAACAAGAATCTAACTCCTGATATGCACAACACAAAATTGGCAGTTTCATCTGTTTTTCATCATCTATAGATTAAAGTGTGCAGTGATTTCTATCATAAAGTAAGCCATACTATTTAATAAAGGTTCAAATACTTATTCATATGCTTCAATATACAGGGAAGATGTACAGTTGTGGCCATGATATTATAAAACACTTCCCAAGTGATATTGTCTACCTAAATACAGTGGTATTCTTCAAACAAAATTAAACATCTTTTAACATACAACAAAAATATTAAATTCATTCCTTCACTAGCAGTGCTGATGTTTGACTCCAACCTTTTTTTTTTTTGAACCAACCAGAAATCCTGTAAGAACCACACACACCTCTGAACCATAAACTTCTGTTAATGTCACAAAACAGTCATCTCAAATTCATAAGGTCTGCAGTGTACAGTGTGTGATTCACATGATACACATTCGCTGGAATGTGACACCTTTGCCCTAATATGCTACTGGGATCTGATTTCATATTCTGATACTCCCTTTAACATCTGAAACATATGAAATCTTAATATGCACAGTGATGTGGGGCAGAACATCTACCAATTAGGAGACTGAGATCGTTCTTTTGCTTCAACTCCCAAATGAGAAAATAGATGTATATGTCAGATAGGAGGAACAAATAATGCAACTACTACACAGGCTTGTAACAAGGTTTTTCCTCCTGTCATCACAGACAAAAGAGAATTTGTATAGCTTCCTAAAAGCTTTTCAAGGGCATCTTGGTCTAGCTGGTCTGCTTAGGAACTGCAAGCAAGGACACCAAGGAGCATTTCAAAAAGGCAAAGCAGAGCTTTGCTATTATATGCCTTGGGGACTGAAAAATGCTTAATTTTTTTCCACCGGGATTTTACTGTATTAGTAATATTTACATATTTAGTCCCTTCCTTCACTCCAGAGTCCTCTCCTCATCTCTTCTTACTTCCTATTCCCCAGATCTTCTCTTCAAATGCATGACTCACTCCCCTTAACTCAAGAAAGTTGAAATAATAAAAAATAACAATTAAAAAAATTAAAAAGCAAAACTTGAGCTTGAAAAGAGGATTGCTTCCTGATATTTGATTTTTAGGGACTATTTTATGGCATATGAAGTCTCTGGACTTCAGAAGATCCAAAACTATGCAATAAGAAATATGAGACAGAACAAATAAGAAAGGGATATTCAAGGGGCTGTGCCTGTTATGTAGTAACAATTAAACTGGTAATAGATGGAAAGAAATCCTTTTAGCAGCATAACTGAATTTTGAAGCAGTACTGTGCATCTTTGAGCAGAGAAAGCTTTAAAATCTGTTGGCTTCTGGAGTCATAGTGATACATGGGAAACACCAGAGTTGAGACATCCAGCTGGTGTGTGGTCACCAGTGGTGTCTCCCATGGCTCAGTACTGGGGCTAATCCTGTTTAACATCTTTATTGATGATCTGGATGAGGGGATTGAGTGCACCCCCATAAAATTTGCATCAAATGACACCAAGTCAGGGGGCAATGTTGACCTGTTGGAGTGCCACAGGCTTTGGGACAAGTGGTTGGAAAGCAGCCTGATGGAAAAGGACCTGGGGGTGCTGGTGGGCAGCCAGCTGGACATGAGCCAGAGTGTCCCCAGGTGGACAAGAAGGGCAATGGCACAACAATAGTGTGACCAGCAAGGTGAGCACAGTGCTTTGTACTCGACTCTGGTGAGGCTGCACCTCAAATCCTGTGTTCAAGTTTTGGGCAAGATGGACATCAAGATGCTGGAGTGAGTCCAAAGAAGGGCAGCAGAGCTGTAGAAGGGTCAGGAGCACAACTCCTGTGAGGATTGGCTGAGGGAGCTGGGGACATTCAGCTTGGAGAACAGGAGGTTCAGGGGAGACTTCACCACTCTGTACAAGTACCTGAAGAAAGGAGGTTGTACGGTCTCTTCTGCCAGGCAACTAGTGATAGCACAATAGGAAATGGCTTCAAGCTCTGCCAGGGGAGCTTCAGATTGGCTATTAGGAAAAATTTCTTCACAAAAATTGTTGTCAAGCATGGGAACAAGTTGCCAAGAGAAGTGGTTGAATCACCATCCCTCAAAGTACTTAGAAGATGTGTAGGCATGGCACTTAGGAACATGGTTTAGTCATGGACTTGGCAATACCAGGTTAATGATTAGGCTCAATGATCTTAGAGGTCTTTTCCAACCTAAATGATTCTATGATTTCACAGAAGAAGAAAATACAGCAGCCCTGGCCCAGTTAATGTGCTGGAAAATGGGTGCAGCTTTAAGAGATGCTGGGAACCAGGAACTGAAACAAGTTCTCCATGGGAAGGAGGAGCAGAGCTAAAGCCACCTGCTTCTCACAGAGATAAACATGGGCTTGGAGGCTCTGTAGAGGTTTGCTGTATTTTAGACAAAAAGATCTTGTCTCATTAGAGGAATATCATTAGTCCTGGCATAAGCCCTCACTTGTGGCCTCACTCTGCCATCTCCAGGCCATCATTTTCTTCTTCCTCTCTATTGGCACAAGTATTCCCACAGCCATAGAATGCACTGAACTGGAGAACTGGTCCAAATAACACCCCAGAATGCTAATTTTAAATCAGTTCACTTCCCTGATCTGAATCACTAAACAAATATCTGTGCCTACTCAATATTTTTTCCAGTGGTGGGGGCAGCAATGTGTGTGCTCGTGAGGTG
Source organism: Dicaeum eximium (assembly GCA_013396995.1). Lineage (NCBI taxonomy): Eukaryota > Metazoa > Chordata > Aves > Passeriformes > Dicaeidae > Dicaeum > Dicaeum eximium. The sequence continues at coordinate 1,122,328 of VWZP01003839.1, forward strand.
GCTGTGCCTCCTCCGTTGGCAGGGATGGCCAATGCCAACACCAACTGCTGGCTTCCCAGATACAGAACTGGCACTCTGCAGCTGCCTGGCTGGCAGAACTGGAATCATCAAGCAGGCCACGTTAAAGTATCCTTTCAATCACAGCGAAGGTTAAAATAACAGCTCTGGTATAGAAAAGACATTTTAAAATGTCCTAAAGTATTTTTTTGAATTCTAAAACTAGCCAAAGTGAATTGGCTAAAAACATGCAAAACTTGGAATCATGCTTCAAGATAATGTGCTTTCCAAAAAGTTGAATCTATAAACGGTTCTTGGATTGTTTCAAAGGAAAAAGATCCCAAAATGGGTGAGAATAACCTGTAGCTGCACTGCAGAAATTCAGAGGGCTGTTTAAAGCCAAAAACCCTACTAGAACTGACTGGGCTCCTTTTAGTACTGAAGCCCAAACACTGGGAGCGCAGTAAGACTCCTAGGACTAAGACTGCAAGTTCCAGTGGTATTAACTGACACCATTTTAATTGATTTTCTGAACAGTATTTTCTAGCACTTATCTGATTTTATCTTCTGTGGGTGCTAATACTTTCCCTGTCAGGCAACTCCATGTTCTCCCAGAACTGTATAACTGCACACACAAGTACATACCTCTTACAAATTTCTGTAGGTATGCAGTATTTATGCCAGCACATATGCAGAGCTTGAGTTCAGGTTGGGTGCTACAGGTCTGAGACACCTTATGAATCCAAACAGCACAGCCTGAACTGTATAGTTTGGATGTGTTTGCTGCACATTGCTCAGTGAATTTGAGAACAACCACCAAATGCAACACAGATGTAACCACAGGCAGCCAGTCAATACACAACTCTCCAACTCTTCTGAAGCTGTTTTAATGCCATCACAAAAGCATCATACAGTTATTTTTCAGTACTTGTTGGTCTCTCCAGGAGGCTGTCTAGAGACTCACCTTCCTATTCACTCTAGTGAATACCTTAGATGCACCACAGCTAAAATCTTTTATACTGGCACCTTTCCAGGCAGATTCTTTTTCAAAGGGTAATCATATCTCCTCACAGTTTTGACTTGGCTATGCTAAATGAGAGTGAGATTTCAACCTCCCCTCAGTCAGTCATCTCTCCCTGCTTGTGTCCCAATACAGAGCTTGGCCCTAGACTTTACCATGTCTATGTTTACCTTTGTACGTGTCATGAATAAAAGAGTTGTTATTGGAGCCTCAGTAGCAGCAATAATTAGTAATACTTCATCACAAGAAATACCTTAGGATTTTCTTCAATTTTTCCATTGCTATTTCAGATTTGTAGTTCACTGTTGCCCAGTAAATTAATCAGGAGACCTAACCAGTCTTCCTTGGTGGTATACTCTAACTGGGACTTCTAAACCTGTTGTGTTCTCAATGGAATAAGACAGAAATCTCTCTGATCCCCTCTCTGGATCCTCCAACATAAGAAGGAAATGGACTTCTTGGAGTAAGTCCAGAGGAGGGCCATTAAGTAGATCAGAGGTCTGAAGCACCTCTCCTACAAAGGCTGAGAGAGCTGGGATTATTCAGCCTGGACAAGACAAGGCTCTGGGGAGACCTTATAGCAGCCTTTCCATACCTAAAGAGGCCTGATAAAAAAAGGTGGAGTGACTTTTTACGTAAGCAGATAGTGATAAGGACAAAGCAAAATGGTTTTAAATTAAAAGAGGGACTATTTAGGTTAGATGTTTGGAGGAAATTCTTTACTCAGAGGGTGATGAGACACAGGAAGAGCTTGCCCAGAGTTGCAGTTCCCTCAACCCTGATTTGAGTTTTGTTTGGCCACTTCCTGGGGATTTTTATTTTCAACAGAATGAAGCTAAGCAATTACAGTATAAATAATACCATCTAATATTTCTTAAATAAATGTACAATTCTTAAATCACTCTTTAAAGTTTCAAAGTGGCTCAGTAGAGCACTCTGAGTCAGAGCTGGTTAAGATGGTATTAAAAATATGCTGGACATAGCAGTCAAAAGTGACATTTGCAAAATTTCCTGTAAAATTTCAGAAAAACTCTGAGAACATCAGTGAACAACAGCATGAGGACTGGGGAAACACAGTTTGGAAAATACAAGAACAACATATGTAGGCACATCTGACAGCTACCAAATGAGTCACAGCGGATATGCAGCTGCCTTAAGCCTTCAGTGACCAAAGCTCACCTTCTGATGATACCATCTGAAAATAAGCAGTGGGTCTATGGCTCATACAGCAAGATTTCACAAAAACTTCTCATCAACTTTGTTTTCTAGATATTTAAAGGAAGCTGCATATCCTTCTTGGAGAGTTGGGAATCAAACTTCATGCCCTTATTTTCCAGTGGCAACTTTGCTTTTTGGAGTTTTTAATCAGGCAAACCCCACAAATAGTTTTTCAAGAATATTAAAAGTAATTGAGATAATGAAAAGCTAATAGGCTTTAGTTTAGTGGGTTGCAAAGAATAGCCTGCCATTATTCAGAAAGCCCTGTAATAGAGCACCTTGTTAATTAGAGATGATTCACAGATGACTTGCAATAGATTATGGTAGTTCTGAATAGAAATTATATTTTCATATTGAGCTCTTATGTACTCAGGAGTAATAAAGCTTTAATTTTAATTAAAAGAAAGATGGGAGGGGGGGTTTAAGCCTGTAGGTCCAAGCAATACTCAAGTACAGAAAATTAGCATCTTTTCCTAATTTTCCATATTTAGAGTGCTGCACTTTATAGTTTTACTTTCATAATGTTCTCTACTAGAAGACAGCCAAGCAGCTGAATAGCAGCTGTCAATAAGAAGGCAATATGATTGTCTTTTTAATTGGAGAAACACACAATGAGGTGAGAAGCTGCTTGCCCAAGGCCTCTCAGTAACTCTGTGATAGAGTTATGGACAGAACCAGGTTCATTTTAAACACAGGATTATCCCCTTACATCTCCATCCCTCACCACAGAACACCATCTGCTGCACTGATGGGCATTCATTCACTGCTTTAGCCCTGACCATTACAGTGGTACAGTGTGACATTGTAATGGCCCATTGCTACTGACAAAGGGATTCCCATGCTCTGCCACCTTCCCTCTTCCTTTCCCTTAACGCCTTCTCTTGCCTTTTGCTGGGGAGCTTACAATGAATTGGTCCAAGGAACAGAGATACTCTACATACACACATTTTCTGCTGGTTTAGGTCCTCTGAACTGACCCCCAAGGATCTGGATGAGCTTCAGCACCTGAGCAAAAGGAGATGCTGGGAGCATGCAGGAGCAGAATGGCAAGTCTGTGCCTTTCCAGGACAGCCGCCCATGGGGTGGGTTTAACTGCACTGCTAAACAGGACCTTAACTTTTTAACATATATTTTACTTGAAGCCTTCTTTGCACTAAATTGAAATTACTCTCATCACTGACAAAGACATGGTGTTTTGCTTCAGAGTTGTCAGAGGTCTATCCCAAGCTTTCCATAGGCAAGGCAGGCCAGCTTGTGCAGCCAGCAGCACACAGGAGAGCCACATGGAAAATGGCAGCAGTTATCAGTAGTTCCTGGCCTTGCTGACTTCGGGCAGGAAGGCTGGGGCTACCACACTTCCTTCTAGGATTTCCCAGTAATTGCACACAGGTATTTATGTACATGTGCCTGTGTACAGTGTGCACACAGGAGCTCCCACCAGTCACACAGTTCGCTGTGGGCACACCGTGCTCATGCACAGGGGAGATCCAGAGCATGCAAGCACACAGACCAGGGCCAACAGCAACCTCGTTTATCCACTCTGTCACCATGTCTCTTCCTGTGACCCCAGGCAGCTGCAACACATTATTGAACTGCTGGGTTGCCAAGCTGTGAAACATGACCATGAAGTGACATGCAGTGACATACTGCATTCAAAACACTTGATGAGAAGCTATTAATTTACCAATTAATACAGAGAATGACACAACACCTTTTCCTCTCATTAGAAAAGAAGGAATGGAGAATGACAACTTGCATCCAACAGTGGCATTTTGCCTTCTGAAAGTTCACCACAAAATTCCTTAGGATTTCTCACCATTACATAGATTTGCAGGATTCAAAATTGTGAATTACTGGGGGAAAGGAAGTGCACTAATTGATGAGAAACTCAAACAATTAAACCTCCCAACAGAATCCCTCTCAGTCTCCACATCCAGAAAAAGACAAACAAACCAAACAAGAAAACCTCAAACCAAACCAACCAACACCAAACACCACCAACTCCCCTCCCCGCAAAACACATACAAATTTAAATCTTGGATTAAATTAAGTGGACAGAAAAGAGAGTACACATAACATAAGTGCAAATATTTAGCCTTTTTACTTCTCATTTAGGACTCATAGCAAGACACACCGGCATTTTTTCACTTAATTCAACAAAGTGAAATACAAGCAAGTAGAACTTTGGTCAGGAAAGGATTGCTCATCCGCCAAAAGCTACCTGCATCATTCAGCCTTTTTACAGTCAGCTCTTCAGAGAGGACACATGTTCTCTACATCAGTATTAAGCACACATTAGGCGCTTCAGTAATGCACAAATAACAGTGCAAAAATCAATAATTACTGCAACCTAATTTGAGAAACTACAGCGTTTCATAAAACACAGAAGCAACTAATCAAAGATTATTACTAATACAGAAAAGCACAGATAAAGAAATCAGAACCTTTAATTATTTCAAACATGGGAAAACAGTTACAGATTATTTAATAACTACATGTTTCAACAATTTTCATTTCATATAGCTGGTTTCACTGTATATCTAATAATAACATGGTATATATAACAGCATGAGCTTATCTTTTTTTTTCCCCCACTCACTAGAATAGTGGTTGATTATGCTTTCAGATGCTTTTTTGTCATATTCACTGATCTGAGTTTTATCAGATCCCAAATCAAAGAAAATCTCTCTTTAACCTAAGTTAACAGCCAACTGAATATAATTCAGGGAAGTCTAGGATAATGAAAGCATGCTTGAGTGTAAGCTATACTCAGCTTTCAAGCATACCTAATGCTCAATAACCAGCACTATCATCATGTATTTTTCATTTATCACTGGAAGTTTGTTATAGCTTCAAGTGAAGACTTTCCTTTCTCAGTGAAAAGTTTAGATGGCTGAAAAACCCCTCAAATCTCAAAAATCATTATGTCTTTATGCACTGCCCCTTAAAAATATTTTTTTTCCAAAAAAAGCAATTTAAAATAAAAAAAAAGTTTGTGTAAGCAACTGACGATTCAGCTTCATTATAAATCATTTTCCCAAATTTGTTTCAGAGGCAATAAGCTTGCATGTGACGAAAGTGGTAGTAAGTACCCTCACATTTCAGTCTATAAAAATTTTGAGTAAAGACGGAGTTCCAAAATAATATTTTTAGTTTCCTAATCTCTTCGTGAGACAAAAGAAAAAAAGAAAAGATGAATACTAAATTTACTACAAGAAATCATTATACATGAGTATTTCTATCTTTCAACATGGTATTTAAGATTTCCTATATCACTGCTTATGTCAGCTCACAGAGGTTTGTCAGGACATGCTAAAAGGCTCTAACATAAATTCCCGAAAGAATGAGCTTTTGCAGGACTGTTATTTTCTTGTATTTGTAGCATATGACCTCCTCACAGAACAAGACAGATACACGTCACCTGCACCGTGTTTTAGTAGGTACAGAGTCACTCTACAGGTGCCAGGCCCAACTTATGTCAACACAGCACTCAGCTCATGACAGTTCCTGTAGGACTTTCTTAACAATCCAGGCGCTAAAGATTCAATACTCAGAAAGATTTAGGTTTGAAAAAGATCAGAAAAAGTAAGACAAAAAACTCTAGAGTGATAAATAGTATCTCTCATACTCAGAGAACGAGATGGAATGCTAAACACTTAATTTTAAAGCTTATTTCCGTTAGCCTTTTGTTTAAAACGCCTTTTGGAGAAACCCTGTCTTCCTTTTCTCCATATTATCTGTTCCACACTCTTTCCCAGGTCTGAGTAAGATGCTGCTCACTTACTGTGTAATGAGTCTTTCTATAGCAGTAATTAAACTACAGATAACATGACACACACATTTACCAGTTAGTACTTGCTTTGCCTCTGAGCACAGTTTTCTTAAAACCATCACCATCATCCTTTCTCCTTGTCTATGTTTTTCCAAAGGGAAAGCTGGATTTGAGTGGAGTCCTCATTCTCTGTCATATCAAAGACTTTACTGCTACCCACAGAAATCTGTCCTTTATTTCTTTACTGTCACCACAGAAGTCTCTGTTTTTTTGTGAAGGATCCATGAATTAAGGACTCCTCCTTTAATAGGAATTTCTGCCCAGTGATACAGATATGACAGACACGGAGTACGTGCAGCCACATGTGGTCCAGTAGCAACAGCTGATGTGTAAAATAGCCATGTCCAAATTAAACAAGGAGGGGATCAGACAGAGTCCAGAATAAAGAAAGATAACCCTTTAATTTCAGCCCACAGGACTGTTAAACACAAGATTAGAAGATGATTTACTCATTAAAATATATGAGCTTTTGCTATTTAGTTTTTGCACACCTGGCCCGAAAAACTTAATTAGACCAGTGTACAGCTGTCACATTGGTACTTGGGTGATACTGCTAAGCATTCACATAATGTCAACAATTTTTCAAAGACAAATTCCTAACTTTTGCAGCTTTCACTTTTCACAAACACTAATTGGCTCTATAAAGAGCTTGGAACACTACTGGAATCTCTTAGGCTGAATGACTCAAAAGCATCCACAAGAAGAATTAGCTTTATATTCTTCACTCTGAGCACACTGCCAGCTGGGCAGAGTTATGCTAAGTAGATAACTTTGTGAACAATCTGCTAGAAATCCAAGTCAGCTAGTGCAGTGGAGGGCGCTGTTCATGTGCATGGAACACGAATCAGCAAACCAGCAAGGGCAGCAGGGGAGCAGTAATGTTACTTATTTTGTTTCTGAATGACCAACACACATAAATTTAATGTTATTGTCACTGCAGGGAAAGCCATGCACAAACACACCTCTTTCCCCTGCAACCCCCAGAGGTCTGCTGGAGACAAAGTGAGTGAAAGTAATGTCACTTCTGCTTCAGGTTTTCATTGTTCTCAAGTTTAATGACACTTGCAGTTAATACAATGCCTTAATTCTGTACCAAAGTCAGTGTCTTCTAAAAATTTCCTCCATTGGAACAATGACTTCCATTTGGAGCATTTTTCCCTCTCCCTTATCAGCCACAGAAGTTTGACATAAACTAATCACTGGACTTAAGTGACAGGCAACCATGGGGGATGGCATATTCCCAGCTCAGAAAACAGGGCATAAATTTGCAAGAAAAGGTATGGCATGCAGGGTAAATTATGCTTGTGTTCAGAAGCTAAAGACTCCTCCTGGAAGCCAATGCAACCAGCAAGTCTCTGTTGGAGACTTCCAAAGGTTAGAGCTTCCTTAGAGTTTTAAGCATTTTCATGGGAAAAAAAAATCCAAACAGATCACAAAGAAAATAGCTTAAGGATTTCCCATGTGATTTATGTACTTCTTGTCAGCAAGGTAATTATAAGCAATATGGGCATCTTCAAATATCAGTTTCATTTTACTAGATTGCTAAACCCAACAAGTATTAGCACCCACTCAGGAGGTCAGACTGATTTCTTCCAATGCCACAGCTTTAGGAGCTCCCCAGCAGCAAATTCACTTGGACTTTCTGCTAGAGAATCATTGAGGACAGCAGATTTTCTATTAGTCCCTGAGAAAGTATTGCTTTTTATTTTTCTCCAGGCATCTGAGAGAGGGAGCAGAAGAACGGTGAAGATTAGAAAGGGTTGCAGAGAAGAATTAACTGGATGAATGGATAATTTCTAGGTTATTAAAATTTTGGGTTACTTGTCTCTGCTCCAGAATCAAACTGTAGATTTTACTTTTCATTTGAAAAAAAAAAGAAAAATATAACAGATTTTAAAAAGAGTGATGAGTACGAACACATTTACAGAAAATATCAGAATATAAAATTTCCTTTCAGGATATAGTACATAAGCCTGCTTTTCTTGGAAACAAAACTTGAGGACCAGCTACTAAGTATCTTTCTTATGATCCTTTTCACTATTGTTCCTGCAATAGTCCCCTAGCAAGGAAAACAAATGTAAATTTTGTTCCTACAGAATGACATAGCTGACCCCATAATGAAAGAGAGCAAAATGTTCCACATAAATCTTTGCAGGACTGAGTCCTGTAATAATGTAATCTATTACTAATTCCCTAAACCACTATGCAGATGACACAGCAGAATTATACACACATCATCTGAAAAGACAGCTATACAATTATAGAGATGTTCAGAATCAAAACAGGGTTAGTACTCAGTCCCCTATCACCAGATCACTCAGATTTCTGTGCATCCGTGCTTGCAGATTTAGGAAGTGATCCTGAATTGCACTTTCCCCACCTTGCACCTCAATTTTCATGCAGAAGAAATTTGCATGCAAAGGCAATGAGGTGTGTGATGTTCAGAGAAGCCTGTAAGTGCCTTCATAAAACTCACTTGCCACATCCATCACAGAGTGCCTTTTAGCACCTTCCAAGTTTAGCCCCTTCCCTAGTCAAAGCACTTTACATGCATTAGCCATGGTTATTCTTCAAGAAAGGGCAATATAGATGACATCCCCTACAGCTGAGCAAATTCACACTCCCATACAAAATTTCTCTTCATTAAAATAACACAGGGCAGAACATTATAATTAATAGAACCATTACCCTTTAACTAAAACCTCCCTTGACCTGCCCCATCAGCAGAAAGATACCTAAAAGTGGATGGAACTACAGTTTGCACCAACCTACACCTCCTCCAAATCACCAGAAGGAAGGTAAAAAGCCAATTGAAATAAAGTCCCAGTACTCACAAAGACATTTCTCTTTTCTATTTGACTCCAAGAAATAAAAACTGACTCATTTGTAACATTTGATCAGTTTTCCTCCTATGTTATCAATTCCCACAGCTGTGACAGAACATTTGGTCCTAGGCTGGGCCAAGAAAGACTGAACAGCTTAGCTGCCATCTGTGCCTTTGACAACGCCCATGTCTTTTTTTGAGACACTCACGTACGTGTGCATATGAGCTCACCCTGCTTTGAAATGTGCTAACTGCTCAACACCAACAGCTCACAATTTTGAGAGCCAATTTGTCTTTGAAAAAAGTGTCTTAATTTTAATATCTTCCCTAATTATTCAGAAATCTAGTGGAAAAGCCTTTCTGAGGAGTATGAGAGACAGCATAGTGCGTTTCTCAAAAGTTTCATTCTATCGAAGAGGAAGTATAAAAAATGCAAGAGCCAAATTTTAAGTTATTGATTAGTTGCAGACATGCAACAAAGTAAAGAGATATGTGGATAATATGCATCAATAGATTCAAATCCAAAACAGGCACACCATAAAGGCTGAATTTTGAATTTGAACACAACATTTTGATTATGAACACTAGTAAAGAACGATAGCATCTCTAAAACACTGCAATTACTTTATATAGTCATCTAACATATGTATATATGAATTCAATATGATTTTATGAGCTCACCCTCATTTATTTTTTTTAAATCCCAAGTGAAAGAGCTAGTGTGACCTTGAAAAATTATGTGAAATTAAATTCACACCACTGAATGAGAATTGTTACTTTGGGCTATGTTCTACATTATGCCAAGTATCTATCAGAGGCATGTAAAATAAATATAACTTATTTTGCATATTACTTAGGGTTTTATTCATAATGTTAAGACATCATTATCTCACAGTAATCAAAACTCTCAAAACAAGGAAATATTCTAATACACTTGAATTATAATTTGTATAGGGAATGCATGATCATTTACTCTCATCTTAATCTTAAATAATATATTAGTCACAAACAGTGTTGATATGAGCTTCTAATAATGCAGTGTGTATTCAAGCAGACTCACAGACAAAACCAAACCACAGAGAGAAACATAATAGTTTGACCAGCTGTGAAACTAAGCTCAAGCTTTCTAGAAAACTGAGTTTTGGGCTAAGGCAAGGCACAGAAAGCCTTGGCCTCACCTAAGACTTTAGTACAAGGTCAACAGTGACTGGAAAACAAGAAGTTTAGTGAGATGGTGTCTGTGTTTGACTCTGCACATGCTTGCCTGTATTGTTGCAGATGATAAGATATAAAGACCAGTCCCCAGGGGCATGGAAGGGGCTTCTCTGTTTTTAAACTGCGCTCACAGCTGCCCAGGCTGCTGACAGACAAACCCCTCACTGCCAGCTTCTGCTTCCAGGTCCTGTCTCTGGTCACAGGGACCTCCAGCAAATTGTGTTAAAGCAGAGACAGACCCAGAGCACACCAGACAAAGAAAAAAGACTTGGATCACTCCAGCCATTAGCATGGCCTATCTGTATCACCTCAACTTCAAAGGGCAAACCACACAGCCTACTCCCCCCTCTGAAGGGCAGGAAGGAGCAAATACACAGAACAAGGGGAAGTACCACAATGGCCATGGACCCCCAGGGAGCACTGGGTCCCACACAAGCTCTATTCCCAGACATCAGCTCCAGGCAGGAGGATCTGCCCCTCCTTGTCCTGAAAATACCACCACACGCTGTAATTTCATCCCCTTCAAGACAAATACAAAATTTAATTTGAGTTGATTTTCTTCCAAAGATGGATAGAGAGTAATCCTCTCTGATGTCAGAAAACAAATTGCTGGTACTCTGGATTTATTTTATTTTTTGGAGTCTTGTCATTTAATGAATGAATCAGAGGTGACAAGGCTAGGAAAACAGGGAGCTCATTAACATCCATCAACATGTGGTATACAATATGCTAACTTCAAATTTGTCATTTGTACCCCAACTCAGACACGTTTCTTTAGTACCAGTCAGTTAATGAAAAGTACAGCAGTTTGCATATTTTGTCAGACTAAAAAATGGAGCAGTGAATTCAACTGACAGTGGCAGCATTGCAGAGCCGCTGGATGAGAAGGTGAAGGAAGGAATTTGTGATGATCCCCCACAAAATGAAACAATGGTCAGAAGTGAAAATAAATTGCCCAAACACCAACAGCTGGGAAGCACTTATGACCTCATGAGGGTGACAGCAGCAATCCTCGCTGAAAATCAGGAGGCAGAAACTGAAACTGGACAAACTGTTTCAGTTTGCTCACTATCCCCTTTTCTCCTCAATGCAACTTAAAGAGAATAATACCCTCCTGACTTGAAAACATAAAAGTTTGTACTGTTAGAAACAGTTATTGCAGAACATGGCTGGGTCAGGCACTACGTATGACCTAATAACTTGTAAAAAATAATCTACAGATGGTCAAAGTCCAGACAGCACCTATTACACATCTGGCAGAGCTCCAGGAATATTTTACAGGCTCCTCAGGACTCCACAGCCTTGGTCATGATAGGACTAGCTACAGTGTGTAACAGGGAATCAGAGATCTGACATAGCTTGTTTTGTGTGATTTCTCCTCACTGTGGGATTCAGCGTGTTCAGCAAACCCAGCACAGCCCCAGTACTAACCAGCTGACCTTACACTGTTTCTAGAAGTATTTTCAATCTGTATGAAGAAGTTCAGGGGCTGGAGACTACAAAGTAAGAGTAGACTGTGTAACAGGTAACCAAGACGTTGTAAAATGCTGTAGTAAAAACTAAAACGGAACATGCAGCCAGAAGCTATAATAAGATCTTTTTAGCTGGTCAAAATAGAAGAAGTGTGAGCTAGCAGACAGCATACAGTATCCTTAAATTTTAATTTGATACATGATCAAATCAGCTCCTATCCAAAGCAAAAGGAAATTTGAGAACAAGCTACAATTTGACAATTTTAGGCCTGTCCCTTCCTTATTTTTTCTAACACGATGAAAATAATAGCTTAAACTAATATTTGCTTCAAGGACTCTGACCTCTTAGTCAAAATTAAAACAATCAAGGAAGGAATTAAGTTAAATACATATAAATTACTATTTAATACATACTGAAAAGGCATTTAAAAATCATCTGTCTAGAGAGCTTGAAGTGACTTCCCTATCGCGCATCGTGGCATGAAGCGATTACTCCACGTTTTTCTTCACTGACTCAGAGTCGAATTATAAAACATAAAAATTCAGCCTGGAGGTCATGAACCACACTGTGGCATTGCAGCCAAAAAGATGATTTTCTGCTTGGGAAGAGGGAGGGCTGTCTGTGTGGGTGATGCCGTGGGTGGTGGCCAGCAGTGGCCCGGAGGGTGGCGAGGCGCAGAGGAGAGCCCAGCGTGCGCGGGGACAGGCGCTAATGGAAGTGACCGACCCTGCTGGGGACAGCCAGGGCTCGCTGTAATTGCCATGGACTGGCAGAGCCCCAGCACAACTTATGGAGCTTAGAAGGAAATGCACAGTCTTGTGGCTAAACACAAAAAGTGGTGCCTTCATTACAGACCTCCCCCCTTGGGCAACTAATTTATTCATAGTTTATTCATGAAACTGTAAATGAAGACAGACCCTCATACAATAAACATCCTATTAGATATGCACCATTTATGAGCATACTAGCAATTTTAGTTTGGCTTTTTTTGACACAGAACAATGATGGGTTTTTGGGACTGAAAAAGATTAAATCAGTGTTACTTTTCAATCAACTTTCTTTTCAATTTTAAGCAGTGCAAAATGGACCTTACATAGCTAGTAATCTCGATATACATACATGCATTTAACTATCTTCCCTCTAAACCCTGCTGTATGTATGCAAAATCAACTTAAAAATCCGCTGTACAGGTAGAATACCTTTTAAATAGTTCTTCCTGACTTCAGTTAGAAAACTAATTTTCAAGAATTTATACTCTAAATATAGACAGTTGAGAATAAGTGCAATAATTTTCAGAACTAAACACCATAAAATTAATGAAGAAAAGGGGGTTGAAAAGACTGTCAAGCTCCCATTCTCTAGCTGAGTAAGGTTTGGAAAGTTGGTGGGGGTGGGGGGCAGAAATTCAGACAATTATCAAAAGAAAGTAGTATTCTTCAAAAGAAACAAAGATAGCATGAAAACAAATCCTATTCTGAACCAGAAAAATCTTTGATTACTTGGAGTCCCTGTATATCACTAAAACATATCTTTTCCCATCAGAATGTTTGCTATTCAGTTATGCATCTTTCCACTAAAAAAGTAACTTAAATAGTTAACTCCAGCAATAGAAATAATTAAACTTTGACTATTCATTTAAGTAAAAAAGATACCAACTATAAAGTTATGGAATTAAAAACTAATCAATACCGTAGAAAAAGGCAAGACTATAAAATTATGGACAAGCCATAATTTTTTTTTTTCAGGTAGAATTTTGCTTGAACATAAATGTGCATTTGTGGCTACAAGTTTTATTCTAACAGGAAGTTTTAAGCCCCATTTATAAATTCCTATTTGCTTCTGAGCATGGAAACAAACCTGTAGGAATGACAAATAGAAATTCACACCCTGCAAGTACCACTTTGTTAGCTTCTCCTGCCTATGAAAGAACAAACCAGAGCTTTCCAGGTGCCCCTTTATTCTCTGGCATGTGCTTCTTGCAGGCTGGGTCCATTCAAGGTAGAGAGAAGCTCCTTGTAGGTGCTGCCATTCTGCCCAAGGATAGGCGAGCAGGAAAAGGACCAGGACTGGCTGAACAGCAGTAGAAGAATTTAAGTGCTTTCCATACTTTCCACAGAAAGGAAGAAACCTTTCTGGGAGCCTATCTACACCGTGGAAAATAAAACAATACACTTTGAATTCAGGTCAAAATTACTACTCCCTTGGACTACTTCTGAAGGTGCAGGCTGCCTTTTCCCTTGAACAAAATGAGAATTTTCCAATCTAACTGCTGCCCTATGTTTGTTGAACACTACATCTGAGACAGTAAGTATAGGCTTTTCTGAGGATGCAGCCTGCCCAGCAGACCCCGTGCAACCCTCCTCATACCTGGGGAAAAAGCAACAAGAATACATGATGGAAGTCTCCAGGCTTTTAGGTGTAATCTTTAGTGGCTACACCAGAGAGCACTGCCAAAGTCGTGTACACTGCATCTGGTGGTACTGAGGGAAGCTAGGCAGGCACCCTAGGAAGGAGCCTGGAGATAGTGGAAGACTGTATAGATACAAGACTATTTAAACAGGGAAAGACTGATATTGTTTTCCTGATGACTTTCTAAAAACCAAAACTGCCCAAGAAAAACCAACAGAGCTATTCCTTGAGCTCTGTCCCTTCCTTAAACATTCTGAAACTACACTCCTGAAAAGAGACAGAAGCTGAAGGATCTCTGCCAGCTTGTCTTTTTCAAGTTGCTGCTCATTTTCCTTACCTGTTTTGAGAACAGGGCTTAGGTCAGATCAGCCTGTGATGTCACCAGGAATAGGGTGACAGCTGATGTAATTAGGTGAGCCCAATCAACACAGGAGGAGCAGGGATATGGGTCATAATCCTGGAAGATTAATGAATATGCATCCCTGCAAGGTCATTTGCCAGAAACTGAATCTCAGCAGTTTGCTGCAGTTTTACTGCTGCCCTGCCCTGCTCTGCTCCAGAGCAAAGAAATGAAAACATGCAATGCTATGAGTGTAACTGGGCGACTCAGTTTGTTGATACATTTTAATATTTATGCTGCTTAATCAATGTCTGGGAAAATGAAACTAATGTTCATGTCCTATTTGGTAGATGTGGTGAGAAAAATAGTGTAACTCTAAAGATTTTCTTAGGACACAGCATGATACCTTTAAGAGAGGGAATTGTTCTAAGCAGGTGTCTATTATGATGTTTTCTTGTGCCACCAGCAGGGTAATATAACACCAGTTCAATTTATAGTTTTACATTTTAGAAATAAAATAGCAAATTGTTGGCATTTGTACTTCAGATTTTGCTGCTAACACTATTTACCTCTATCATATTTCCAGGTTAAAAAACCAAACAGCCAAACTAGTAATATAATAATTTTTTCAACTCTATACAGGCTATACTAGCTTGAAAAGTCTCAAAACTGCCTTGGTCTACCAGGAGTATGATGTGTCCTGGGAGAGGATATCCTGAAAGCTACTGGGGAGTCAAGACTGTCATCACTGCTAAGGGCATATGACACCAAGAGCACAGAGAGCTGTGATCTGCAGATGCAGGGGGAGAAGCAGAATCACAGAGATGCAGGACGAAAAGACCAAAACATAACAGTTGGAATAGAATCCACAAAAGGGAGACAAAAAGCTAAGTGTTTTCAGACCACACTTCAGAACCAGATTGGCAAGAGAGGCACAGAGTTGGTGGCCCAGCTCAGCAGATGGTGTTCTCCCAGCACAGCCTGCATGGAGAGCTTTCCATCTGCTAGCACATTCAAAACAGACTAAGAAGGGAATTACGGGACTTTTATTATAAACAACGTTTTAATACTCTCTGAAAAAAATATTTTATTTCATGTTAACATTGATGAACTCAGGCTGTGTAGCCCCAGAATTACTCAGGAGGGGCTGAAAGGATTAGCAGGAGCAGCAGATTGCTTCTTTTGGTGTGCAGAGTCACAGCTATCACACAAGCTGCAGAAGGAATTTCAGCTGTTAACAAGACAAAATGGTTCTGCTGTTGCTGTTTTCTTCAAAAGAAATGCTAGGTACATAGACACACACAGTTTACCAGATATCAAGCTCTATGCATTTGTCAATTATTTGGGCAGGTATGGGGTGTTCTTAATAAGGGAGGTTTCTGCAGTTAGGATGGTATCAGAGATACCATATAAAGAACCAGCTCTCTCTCCTGATCATTGCTTCCTCAGAAGAAAGGTGCTGATGACGTCCCACACAGGGACAGTGGCACAGACACAGCTAGCAGAGTCTGCAAGAGGTTCAGCATGGCACATCAGTAGTACATTTTTTTCCTATAACTGCAATTATTATTCTATGCTTGTACGAACTTAAACCCTAAAAATTCAGGCCCCAGTAACAGAATTATTTAGTTCAGGACACTTTCTGCAACATTTTTATGATGCATTGGTGACATAGTAAGATCATGCAATCTAAGGAGGGCTGGGGCACCATCTCTTGGAGAATAACTCCAACTTTTAACTGGAGAAAAGAGCTAAGCACCCTCTGGGCAGCATCTGAGGAGAAGAGCACGTATCACCTTCTCCCAAGTCCTTGAAAAAGCATCTCTGACAAAAGCACAGGCAGCTGCTGCTATGGGTTAAAATCTCATGGCAAAGCTATAAAGTTACTCCCTTCTGACCATCCTTTGCCTGTTGTTACCCACCAAAACTGTCAGGGCCCTGCAGCTGCCAAGAAGCCCCAGAGAAATGCATGGGGTAGCAAGTCCCTGAACACAGCTTCCTTTGGGCCAGGGCAGCCCTTACTTGCTATTCCAAAAGCAAACATTAACACAAAGAATTAAATGAAATGACAGCAATTCTATTTCACTTTTCATATGTAGACAACTAAGAAATAGCTGACAGAGAATTAAAATGTACAAAAACAAGGCAAAACTCACTGGTATGGTAATAGGGAGATATTGGGGAAGAACACATGTATAAGAACTGGTAAATATGGTTAAATTAGCGGGGAGTACTTAGGCATATCAGAAGAGACTTTTAAGACTAAGACTTCTTAAGATATTTTGCCAAGTATGTCAATAACACAAGGTTGGAATGTTTTACATCCAATTATAACTGCCTGGATCTTTATATGTTTAAACAATTCTGCTTTGGCAACAGTACAAATCATGTAAATAAAAGCCACTTTAAATTTCCAGTTGCTATGCATTTGTTTTTCTGGGTGAAAGAGCACTTAATGTTGCTGGAAAGCCATTAAGCAACAGTAGTCATTTCCTAAACCTGGTTTACACTAGCACTGTTTACAAAATAACATCTTTAGGGACTCTTTAAACTTGCATGTCAGAGCCAATGTAATATTCATTGACTGCAGTATTTGTTCATGGCTCTTCCTGTAGTTAATTTTCTCATTCTGTTGTCTTCACTACTCAGGAAAGCAAAACTCAAATCAGAACTTCAAAAAAAATATGTTGGGGAAGTCATCCATATTTATATAAGTGATTTGTAAGTTTTTGCAAAACCTAGAAACATATTTTGCAGTACTTGTTACAATGCAAAACAAGTAACAGTTGAATTTTCCCCTTGCAAAACAGTTTTTCTGCCCTTAGAGTCTGCAACACAATGTGTGGAAGCATATGAAATACATATGTAGAGAAGAAGAAAATAAAAAGCTACTCAGTGGTGAGAAAAAGCTGTCTGAGGAAGAGCACTGAAATAGCAGCAGTACCCACTGATGTCTAGATGTCCATTCAACAAGAGCAGCTATTTTAAGAATAACTCTGGAGACAGTTCAGAACTCCAATCAAGCACCTAAATAATTTTCAGGGCCAGACAAGATCACCCTAAGTTTGGTCTCCTTTAATCACACCGACTGCTACATGGATTATTCCCTGAACAGAAAAGTAATTCATAGAAGAGCACACATGGAAGGACCAATTCTGCAGTACCCTAAGGCTGGTAAAGTCTCTTTTTATAAATCCTCAAACAGGTTCCCTTTTTCCTCACAAAATGAGGGAAATTACCTGCAACAAGAAAACTGTAAATGTAACTCTTGCTCCCATTTTGAGAAATCAAATAATTTGGTACCTCAGACTATAACTGCCAGTGTTGCTTAAGTGTCAAAGCTGACAAATGACTACAATTCTAAACGTATGTCTTCCCAGAAAGGCTAAAGAGCTCTGCTTTCACTCAATCCAGTATATACACTGCTTTTATTTCTGCCTCCAAATCCTGTACAGGCTGAGTATGTGGTATCACAGGTAAATGGAAGGGAAGACAGGCAGTGGAAATCACTGGGAACTGGGAAGGATGCTCTGATGAATGACAGGCGTGCACAGCTGCACACAGCAGCGAGTTTCTGTGAGCTGCTCTCAGACACTGAGATGCAGTACAAAGCTCACTGCAGCAATGGTACTGTTCCCTCCCTAAACAAGTGGCTCAGAGGGAAAGCAGTTTTCCCATGTAAGTCATGCTGACAGATGGTTTGCTTCAAGGGTGTGGTGGTAAAACTGTACAGATATCCAACATTCATGCAGTTGTAAATGAATTGGATTGGTCAATTCCTTCTTCTTAGAAAATTACTAGGAATAACAACTTCAAACTAAGGCACTACTATTTCAAACAAGTTTACAGACAACACAAATTCCAGTGAATTTTAACCACAGATGTTTTACTGTTTTTGCATAGTAAATTAATGGTCAAAAGATGAAGTCATGCCTAGATAATAGGAGGGCATTTAAAACTGGGTAAAGCCTTCCAGATGCTTTATTCTTTTGCTTAGCCTTAGGGAAACCATCTGAAAGCATGCATCAGCCAGGACAGATGGCAACCAGCACATTCCTTGAGTTGTACACCCTTGCTTATGGTAGGTCAATGATGAGTGCCTCAAGGCAGTGAACTTGAACTACCCATCAAGTCACATAAAATGTGCCCAGCAGGTACCATCCCATGTTCATTTCATGTAAATTAACCTGCCAAAAGGAACTTGAATGATTGCCTTACTCTTTTGTTCTATGTAGTCAATAGTTCCTAAGGGGAACTATAAAACATAAATATATAAAATATAAAAATATAAAATGCTCACCAAGCTTGGTGACAGACTGAGTGGTCCAGGACAACTCTCAGCAAAAAGGTATGGTTGAGGGTCAGCATTGATGTGCTTGGTTCTTCTAAAGAACAGCCTGGAGAATACTGGCACAAAATGCTAAAGCTTAGTGACCATATTGACAGTGGCTGAAAGCAGTTCAGAGGTAGAGAAGTATGTAGGTGATCACAAATTCCGCATAGCACAAAGGAACCTCATCTATTCTCCTCCCATCAGGCACTGGTTGCTTCTCATCCACTTTCAGTGGTTGTTGCTCTAAATCATGAAATCTGCCTCTGTAGGCTACAAGGCCTCAGATGCCAACATTTCCTTCTCAGTATCATATTTCATAGCAATAATGGCCCCATTACTACCACTGCATAGTATTTTAAGGAGGCATAAAATAGTCACAAATAAATATTGACCCACCTTATCTAGACTTCAAAGGGCATCACTGCATCTATTTAAAAAATTTTTAAAAAGGAGGAAAGGGGGACCCCAGAAACTACTGACCCCACCTCTGTGCCTGGGAAGGTCATGGACCAGAACCTCCTAGAAGCTGAGCTAAGGCACGTGGAGGACAAGGAGAGGTTGCAAGACAACCAGCACAGCTTCAACAAGGGCAAGTCCTGGCTGACCTATCTATGATGGAGTGACTAGATCAATGGACAAGGGAAAAGCTCTGGATGTTGTCTATCCCAGCTTCTGTAAGCACTTTGACATGGTCTCCCACCTCTAAACCAGAGAGATACTGATTTGATGGGCAGACTGTTAGATAGATGAGGAATTTGTTGGATGATCACACACACACAGAAGGTAGCAGACAATAACTGTGTATCCAGATGAGAAATGGTGACAAGTGGTGTCCCCTCAGGGGTCTGCACTGGGACTGTTTTGATCTCCCCATCCATCACATAATGGCATCAAGTGCACCCTCAGCAAGTTTGCAGATGATGTGAAGCTGAGTGGTGGAGCTGACATGTCTGGGGAATCAAATGCCATCCAGACAGCCCTGGACAAGCTCAAAGGCCCCGGGAACCTCCTGAGGTTCAGCAAGACCAAGTGCAGAGTCCTGCACCTAGGTCAGGGCAACTCCCAGAGCCAATACAGCCTGGGGAAGGAAGGGTTGGCTTGATGGCAGCCCTGCTGAGAAGAATTTCTGGGTACTGGTGAATGAAAAGCTGAACTTGAGCTGGCATTGCATGCTTCTGACTCAGGAAGTCTTATCCTGAGCTACATCAAAAGAAGCTTGACCAGCAGCTGGAGGGAACTGATTCTCCCCCTCATCATGTTTAATAATGAACAATGACAAGGATTTTAGAAATAGAGACCATTTCCTATTTTTCCAATTGTACAAACTAAAGGAAAGATATGACTTCCTGAACTAAAGGCAAGAAATTACTTCCTGAAAAAAAGGAAATTATCTAACTGGAAATTAGCAAAAATCTCTGTGGAATCTACTCTTCTCCTCAGGGGCAAGAGGACAAGGATGAGAGTGAAATAGTATAAAAACAAAAAGGAAAAAGAAAGAATACAGGTTAAATTTTTTGTTTAGGAAACTGCTACTGCAATTCTTTTGCTCTGTGTATTAAGAAATTCTTGAAATATTTAACATTCAATTAATATAGCCTTGTATTTTTTTTAATTACAGAAATTCTTCTTGGTGTTTGTCCTCTGCTGTTTCACCTTGGTTTTAACTTGAAAATATGCTCATATTTTCTCTTATATAATTGTAATTGAGATAATAATAAAGTGACACATAGAAGTACGTTCCCTCCCTGAAGGTTTCAATATGCACCGTGTGTCAAGAGAGAAAATATTTTAATGGATTGCCACGGAATTCAAAATGAAGGTACTTTCAAGTAACAGAGGACAACTGAACACCAAAAATGGAATCTAAAAGGGCTTGAAATACAACAGGCTGAACACAGTCATCTATTGAAATGAAAGTCAGAAGGTGACTTAGGGAGAGAAGTACGTAATTACGCAGGTTGAAATCTGGCCAGGATACTGAGGTAACACAGTTACTTTTGTAGAAACAAATGGGTCACATGCTGGGTTGATATTTACACACAAAATGTAGGGAATTCAACAGCAATGCAGTGCATCACCAGTAAAGTACAGGTTGGGGAAAGAATAAATACAGGCACCTTATTTTAAGTAATTTTCCACCCTAACTGTACTCTGTCTGATCAGGCTTAGAAATACCTGAGCAAAACCGACATTGACAGAAAAATGAAGGAAGGGATAAAAATGGCAGAGAATTACACCACAAAAGAGTTGTACAGTGTTTACAGTTTCAAGTCTGGTTGTAGATTGATAAGATAGGCAAGGGTTTTCCAGGGAACAGTTCTGTGATGTTTCCACATAAAAGTATTTGGGGCATGATTCGCTTCTCCTTCCAGCAAATCAGGAGTAACTCTACCAAAAACAACACTGTAAAAAATGCTCAAGAAGGTTCATTGTGCACCAAGATCAATCTGTTGCTTTAATCAATAATGAGGGATTTTTAGTAGTAATATTAACTGGATGCACACAGCTGCTTTGGGTCACAAGGAATATGCCATCAGTCTCTGGAGAGAACAACCTGAATAGCTGTGCAGCCAGTCATGTACTCCCAGTCAGGGCTTTCAGGTTCAGACATACTATATGGCAATAATTTGACTGGCCAGAACTGGTGAACTAGAAAAATGTTCTCTTTTTCTCATTTACCTGTAAATCTCACAGTCTCTCCCTT
Source organism: Dicaeum eximium (assembly GCA_013396995.1). Classification (NCBI taxonomy): domain Eukaryota; kingdom Metazoa; phylum Chordata; class Aves; order Passeriformes; family Dicaeidae; genus Dicaeum; species Dicaeum eximium. The sequence goes on from VWZP01003839.1 coordinate 1,143,694, forward strand.
TTAACTAGACTTCCACTTAGTCTATGCTTCAAACATTATGCCCAGATTTTCACAGTAAAAAGAAAGAGTTGATGGAATGGTTACCATCAGGTAGCTCTGAGCAATATAGAGCAGGGAGTTGTATACCACTGTTTCAGGGATTCTCAACAGCTGTACTAAAGAGCATTGTTATGGAAGTCAACTGCCTGAAATGTGGCACCACTCACTCACATTAAGGAGCACTGATGCAGGTGTTCACCCAACAGGGCAGAGAACAGAACTGCTGGCTACGTGGCACTGCTGCCCAGCTTCAGCTCCAGGAGAGCCCAAAGGCACACGGGGCAGTGCTGCTATCCAGCTTGCCTTTCTGCCCTTTATCAGGACACAAGTTGCTGAGCTTTATAAACTCCTGGATTCTAGAGCTGAGTGAATGTTTTCTGGTGAACTCAGCATCCAGAGACACTCATTTTTTTAACCCTAATGCTTTCTCAGAAACATCTTGGGTTTGCTAAGCTTATTCTGCAATCAAATCAGGAACCCTTGTTCATCTGTTCTATGATGGCAGGTATTAAAAGCCCCTGATAAATGTATAGATGTAGAAATGGATTAGGAGTCTTGGAGGGGCCTGCTACATATGGAGCAAGAGAATGAAGATGGAAGCAAGGGGTTTATCAGCCTTGGAACAAAACACACTGGAGCTCAGAACAAAGACCCACAGAGATGAGTATTTCCTCTCCAACAGCAGGCTGTAGCGGTAGTCAAAAAAGCAGGAGAAGATGGCACAAGTGTTCTGATTTTTTCTGAATATCCTTCTTGTACTTTTCTATGGGTCAGGGATTCCTGAGCCAAAATCAGTTTACATTTAACAGCCAGTTACCATTTCTTATGCCATTAGTTTGTACAGCTCCATTTGAACTCAAATACACTATTAGCTTCTGGTAGGAAGGAGTTCCACAGCCTAATTACACAAGACAATAAATCAGGAGCTTATTTCATTGCTCCAAAGAAGCCCTCACTACTTTCATCCATCAACCCCATGCCCTTGCAGTAGGAGAGAAGTTGGCCAGCCTCTGTTAACCTTGTCCCACTACCATGATTCTGTAGGTTTCTCTCTCGTTTCCCTCAGCTGTCTCCTTTTCAAGCCAAGGGCTTTGGGTTATTCAGTTGTTCCTCATAGGAAGCATCTTTGATTACTCTAATGGCCTGTCTCTGTGCTGTTCTCATTTCTGTACCATTCTTTTCTGAAGTGTAGGAGGACCAGAGACCCACACATGATTTCAGCCATGGGTGCACCATACAATCCTACAATGGCAAGAAGGCATTTTGTTCTCTGCTTTTCTCTGGTAATTTTTAGAAGGATGTTGTGTTTTGCACAGCTACCATGTGCTGTGCTGACATTTTCATGGAACTGAGGTAATAACACTAGCACCTTTTTTTTCCCCTGAGTGGCAGTAGTCATTCCAGGGCCAATCATTGTGTACATAAAATTGGTATTATTTTTTTCACACATGTAACAAGTTACATTTATCTGTACTCAACATCATCTGCCCTTTTATTGCACTTGAAGGTCCTGCCACTCCCTCATTATCAACACTTCTCTTTATCCTCAGTAACATGGCACAACCAAATTAATTGTTTTCCTTGTCTCTCTTTTTTTATATATTTATAAATAGCACAGGTCTCATTTCTAAGTTCCCTATACTGAGAAAGCTTACCATTTAATTCACTGCTTTTCCTCATTTTCCAAACATTTCTTCCTTATTGAAAGGATCCTCTTACTGCTATTCTGTCTACTAAATTTTATAAGGAGCCTCTGAGAGACAGTCACAGATTTCAAGTAATAACAACCAACTTCCAAGTCCTAAAACCTCTGTGGCTCTTCTGTTACCCATACATTAGCTCAAACAAGATTCTCCCACTGCAGGACTTCCACCAAATGCAATTTTAAACCATAACCCGCTCAAAGGAAAACCTCTAGTCATACTGTCTGAAGCATTAGTAGTGATTTGCAGGATTTTCACATCATTTATCCCTGAAGGCATAATTGCATTAGCTTCATATCTTAAGTTCATGCTATTAAAGGAGAGAAAAAAATAATCTTGAAAGCTATATATAAAAAAAAGAACTAACTATTGAATCAACAGTCCACCTAATTTCTCAGTTGTTCACAGTCTCGTTTCATCAGAGGTTTTTTTCCCTCATTTTAGTTGTCAGATAGCCATCAACTGAACTGGATTACCATTAACATCCAGCATGGAAAATTATCTGTACAGCTGGGATTTAACCTTGCCTGGAACTGGCATATTACTAACTGTATCACACACCACCTGGGAGTCCTAACCATGGATCAGTCAATGCAGTGAGCACTTGGTCTCAGACAACTCAGCCAAATTACTGTAACATTTGCTGTTCCATTCACCTAATGTGAAGTGTAGAAAGTGCTGCAGACGCTGACACTCTCATACTCATTTTATTGAATGTAAAACATTTCAATTGGTCATAGTAGACAATTATTATAGACAAAGACAAATAGAAATATAACTCCCCTCTTCTATACTGGATTTTTAGATAAATCAGGTTTCTGAATCCATTTATGAGCTATTTCAATAGCCAGAGAAATTCTTAAGTGTTGGGTTTTTTTTTATGTGAGCAAATTCTATCTTAGGCTTGCTGGATTGTATCAATATTCACCCACAGATAAGGGGAAAGCTTTCATGTGGCTTGGATGCTCCAATTTGTCTCTTACACAGAAATTCTTGTAACATAAGTACCGACTGCATCAAGAGGCTTTCAAGAGACCAAAAAGGACATTACTGCTGGAGTACACTGTAGTACTTGAGCCATTTACTAAACATTTGCATTCACCACATTGTGGGTGCACATATAATGGAAAAATACAAAAGTTGGGTGGGCTAAGGATTATGTGTTTAGGGCTTGCAATAATAAAAGGAACAAGAAAACATCAAATTTGCATGTTTTTCAATTGGCTCTCATCTATGTGTGTACTAAATTTGTATGTGACCACCTGAGCAGTCTAGATAGATAAAGTCCCCACTAAAACACTTACTACCAATTTTTGTTGTTTGGTTTTGTTTTCCTTTCAATGATATTGCCAAGTAAGTGCGTTTTCTCTAAGAATGCAAACCCAGTACTGCACTGACATTCATCTTTGCTTATGAGCAGAATGAGGAAGGTACAGTTTGCTGTAAAAAATGTCTTTCACAGACAAGGCCAAGACAAACATTTATAAGGACAGTTTTCTTAGCAAAAATGAGATTATTTTGCCCTCGTGGTAGCTGAAGGGCAAATTGAAATCCCTCAGTCTTAATTGGATTTTGAGTATTTGAAAGTGACCCACATAGAGGATAATCTATAGAAAGGCATCCTCAGCCCAGCTCACAGCAGCTCGGCACTGTGTGCATGCAGACTCTCAGAACGAGCACTTGAGGCTTTCTAGCTCTGGCAGCTGTTCCATAACCCAGTGAATCGCTCTGAGCTGCCTTCAGGTGATCTATCACTGCAAGTGGCTGTGGGACTGGAGGCCTGGGCATTGTCACTGACACTGTGGGTGAATTCCTACTGACAGTGGCACACCCCTTATATTTAAAAATAAATGTTTTAAAAATTGTAATGGAGCAAGGCTCAGGCACAAAGAGGCACATGTGAAAGGGTCAAACTACTACATTTTCCAGTAGAAACATTGTGTTCCTTTTTACTATTTTTCTCTCAGGCATTGGACAAGAGGGAGCACTGGCAGGTTGGTGAGTTGAGGTGACAGCAGTTAATTGATTTTCAAACTAGGTCTCTCTCTAAAATAACTAAGCACCCTTACAGAGACTAATTGGTGCTGGAGCATAAAAATTCTCTGACCTTGCCTTGTTGTCAGAACAGGAGTGTCTATACTTGCAAATTCTTTGCAGAGAAATTGAATACCAGGTATGAGGGAGGAACAGAAGTCAGCTGCCCTAATGTGAAATTAGGCATCTTAAATAACTAGAAATATCGCCAGAAAAAGCAAGGACCTAGCTGGATTTTATTATAGCATTTGAGAACTTCAGTATGAACACACCCTGGCACAACAGCTTAAACTAACACTCAGTTATACAGCATGAACAAAACCTTTCCAGCACACCACTGAAGAAACACATTTTATTTCCAAATGCTTATCAGTGGGATACTTAAAGAATTCACTTTACAAAAGAGCTGAAATGCATCATCAATACTAAAGTCCATTTACCTCACGACAAAAGAGCTGATACCTCCAACGTGGTGCAGATATTCTTGGTTCAAGCTGCCTTTATTGGCATTGGATAATTATATTGCTTTATTGGATAAGTTGGTTATCAAAATATTTTTCTCACAAAAAACTATGTAGCATCCTCAAGGAAAATTCACAAGTCTATCTCTATTTTCTTGCAGGAAAATAGAAAGCAATATGGTAATTCATGTACAACTTTATATAAAAATTACTTCATTTAAAGTAAACTTCACAATCCTTCAGCAAATATTTACACACGTAAACAAGCCAATACAGGCTGCAACAATAATCACCATATGGCTAAAGTGAAAATCAAAGGCAAGAATCCCAAAAAATTAATTCAAGTTTACAGTTCATAGCTGTAAGCCTGAAAGGTAAAAACTACCATGCCTCTTGTGGTAACCACAATTATTCATAGTACAAATAGAAAAGTAAAAAGACTTTTCCAAAGAGAATTAAATGAAAAAGGAAGTAATAGATTTCCACTGTTTATTTAGTAGCAGCAACAAAAAGAAAAGAAAGCCCAAGTCTAGATAATAAGAATATGGAGAGGGAAAAAATAAAAACAAACCCAAACCAAAAGCAAGTGACAAAAACTCTAGAGAAATATAGATTTAAAGGGCAAATGATTCCAAACAAAGACTAAACAGCCAATGGGTGCTTTTAAAATCAGCACTCCTGTCTAACAGATGAGCAGAAAAATTCTCAACAAATAACTAGCTTAAATGAAAATTAGCAATCACAATATGCTTACATTGTCATTAACTGGTCAAGCCTAAATGATAGACTAGATTTGGCAAAATAGATCTTCCGACAGACAAGTTTCAAAACTTCAAATTGTCAGGAATTATAAAACTGAGTAAATACAAAAAGTAAAAATTTTATAGAGAGCATTTGCTAAACAAGGGGCAAATAAACCTGTAGTCATCTCATGCTTTTAAGAATATGGAAAATACAAAAGACACCAATGGAACTGAAGAAAGACTCCGAGCAGGCATTTCAGATGATGGCAGCATTGTCAGCCTCAACATCTAACAAAACCCTGTATTTATTCTCCACACCAGGGAGCAGGAGAAATAAAAATCAAGAGCAATTTCCTTCTACACCCTGTTTAGAAGCAAATATGTTTCCAGGCCAGAAAGCACCGAGCAGATTTTAAGCCAAGTGTCAAGTGGCTGTTCTCATTTTATACAGCTAATATCAAGTGACAAGCACCATTCATGAAAAATAAGAGATTTTCAAAAAGCCTGTGATACCAATTGTGCTGTCAAACAGTCCAGTTGTTGGTAATCAGAACTGGAACAAGACCAGAATGTATAATACCCCTGTTATTGTTAATACTGGTCATCACTGGGGTGCACCAAAATTAGCCCAGTGAGCAACTGAGACGTTTCACAGACAAAAGGCACATCTGGATGACTTTCAATTAATTTCTCAACTAGAATAAACAGATCAGTTATTAGCAGACATAGCAATATGTATTGGTCACTTTGAGAGTGAAGCCAAAACCCATGCCTATTAATTATTTCAAACCAGCTCCACAGCAGATAAAGGAATATCATAACATTTGCATCACCTTATCTTTAAGGAAGCAGACCATATGATGATGAATAAACCCTCCTGCAATTCAAGCAATGAAAACCAAGGTCAGAAACAGGCTTTTAAACTTCTAAAAATTTAGGGAGGGGTATAAAAGTAGAAGCATGAATCAAAATTGATATTAAATTTTAAAAATTTAGTCATATTATCAGATCTGTTCTCCCTGCCAATGCAAAGTCACAGAACTCTACAACCTCATTCGATAAAAGATGAACTTAACCTCATGGGAGAAATCCAGAATCCTTGGATAGAAAAGGTGTCAGGTATCATAAGCTGAGCATATGATCATAAAGTATAAAAGCCTAACAAGGAGGAAGTGACAGATGATATTTGTACATGCTTCAAGAATATCAGCTGATACCCTGAAATATGAATGCGAGTGCAAAGGAGAGCTAGAACAATAACAGAATTAGATGTGCCTCTTCAGTTAATTGACAAAGAGAAAATTATGGGACTGTGACACTGCAGAAACTGTTTGGTCTCCTGACTGGCCCACAGGTGCAAAAGTAGAAACAACTTGCATCCAGATCTTCAAAATATCTCAAATGAGGACATGGACACGCAGGCATCAGACAGCTCAGAGTTACAATAAAAATAATAGTTTACCTTACCACAGAACATCAATCTACCTACTCACTGCAGTGGATCTAGGCTTCCCATTACTGAATATCAGATAGAGCAGTTAAGCAGAACAAGGATTCTTCAGTAATGTTTTCTATGACTGGCAAAAAGAACTGTCAAAAAGAATTAGGGTGCTGTCGCAGAACGAGCCATCTACTATTTCTCTGTTGTATCAGAAGGCTGCTCTAGTCAAGTTTGGCACAGCATCACAATTTTGCTTAGGCGAGACAAACAGAGCACATTTTGGGATAATTCACTGGCACCAGGCAACACAATGGGATTTTCAATAAAAAAAATTAAATAGAGGAGACTACAGACCCAAGAGAGTTTGCAGTTAAGGACAGCAACCATTTGCCGAATTAATATGCAATACATTCTAACAGAGACCTAAATCAGCCTCAATGTATCCCTTCTCTTGTACAAATTATGGAGCTAAACTAGTGTTAGACAACCAAAGCAGGTAATAGAACAGATCAGCTTTATAGACAGATTTAAAGTATTGGACTGCTAAAGTACAATTTTGCAGAAGTAGGATTATATTATCTACTAAATTCCCAAGCCACCAATTAACTGCAGAAGCACTTAACCCTCTTATTTTGTAAGGCAGGATAGATTTTGTGCAAATAGTGCACCTTTAGAGAGGGCAAAAATACTTTCTGTGAGATTGTGTTCTGTCAAAATACTGTAAGGAGCTAATCTATTTTGGAACTCGGGTTGTTAGTGCATATGTTGTACACAGCCCCAGTCTGTTTTGGAAAGGAGCTTTACCTTCATTCCAAGGAATAAATACAGTTAAGAAATTGGGCAGCACAAGCTACTCCACATTGTTTTGCCAATACTCTCCCCTGATCCATGCTGGTGGGTGGAGAACACGTGGAAGGGAAGAGCCCATATCAGAAACGTCTGGGACCTGACTGCAGGCAGACACCATCTACTGTGTGAAGAGGAAGTTTGTCACATCCTACGAAAGACAAGATAGGTTGAAACATTTCCTAGGTATTTGAGTTTTGTTTTCCCAAAGGAACTGCTGTATGTAGAATCTATTATAAACAGAGTGCTAAGGCTTTTCCATAACTCAGGAGAAAGAAAAACATGTAAACACCACGAGAAGTCGAGACACAAATACAGGCCAATGCAAACATCGTTTCCCATTGTCTACTTTTCTTATCATCAACAGGACTGACTTTCATTATGCATCATCATAAATTATAATATTAACAAATGAATATTTCAGGAATCATTACTGATACTTTTTAAGTTCTTTAATTTCTTGTGCTGTTCATCTTAATAGAGCTATGCAAGAAGAAACTCTTCTGCTACAAAAATAATTTAAGGATCTCTTTTGCTCTTCCTCCAGAGAAATCCCAAACCACCTGAAAATTCTTATGAAAATCTAGACAAACATTCTCCCACAATTTAACCAGTCACAGCCTCGCTGGAAATCCAAGATGCCATATATCAAATCCCAGCACAGGCTAAGTCCTACCAGGAATGAGTGGCTCTCCTATGGGCTAGGTGAGTGCACTAATTACCACCTCCCCTGCTATTCTCAAGTGAGCTGCTCTCAATTATTCTACTGGAGTAACCTCATTTTGTATAACTAATTACACATTCACAGGGCTAACTAGGCTGTTTTTCCAAGCCCACTGGTTACGGGACTTATCTCAAGTTGTGAAAGATCCAGATTCAATTAGTATTTTAATTACTTACATAAAGCAGAACTGTTTTCACAAGAGAGATGGAAATTGTAACATCCCAAAAATTGCCTCAAGGTTAAGACATTCATATAGGGCACAAGTGACAATTTCAAGTTCTCAGCCTGAACTACATCCACAGGACTTAAATACGTGACATTGTGTGTGTACTCTGCCAGGGTAGGTGTTCCCATCTGGAGGACAGAAACTTTCTCTGCTGAGAAGTGATAAATTTTGATGTTGAGAAACAATCCTAGATGTAGATATAACTATAAAAATATACATATGGATATACACACATGTATATACGTATGAACAGTAGCATCTCCTAGATTTTTTTTACTATGGAAAGAAGAAGAATATTCACCTAAATGGAAACCATAGAAATAACAACCCATTGGAGCGCCTGATAATTATTTAGGCACAAAGGTCTCATCTACAGTGGACATTTTGCAGTTTGAATAATATAGGCCATGAAGACCATTCTTTTCATAAGGTAATGGAAGAGGAATCTGGAACTCCTATTCCATTTGTTCGTTGGTTTCTCAACAAATACTTGGTGTGTCGAAATGTAAATTAATTTACCCAAAAATGTGCATATATATGAAGTATGTGCATAAGTATTAAGTTAATATACAGACATTATATATGGTGGTGTCAGCCTGTGCAAGTGTGTTGCACTACATGGTTACTCACAGCTTATACTCCACATATACTATATGCATGTAGTTCAAGGTACACTACTCTTTCAATCTATGACCACCTTGACCTGAGCAACCTTTGAAATAACTTTCACTGAGCAACCTTTTAGCCTGGGAATTACCAGAATGTGAATCTGATACTATTTACTGTTGAAATTTTGGAATTTTCCCTTAGAAAAATAAGAATCAAACATTTTCTTTCAATAATTTGCACCTCAAAATATTGATATTCTAAACATCATATTTCACTGTTAATTTTTATGTGAACATTTCTGATGGCTTGAGTGTTCTGGGGATGAAAGTATTTATTGAAGCCTTGGCACTTCGCTGGAGGATGGGAGCTGTATTTGGCAACTTCACTAATTTCTCTAAGGGGAATTACTTTGGATGTCTTGTGTTGATTTAATTAGTCCTGTGGAGCTCAACATTTTGAGTCCAAACCTTCTTTTAAAAAACTGCCATGCCATGGCATTTACAGCTGCCTCTGTTCCTAAGGAATCTATAAATGGAAGTGGCATTGGTACTCATGACTCACATACGTTGGCAGCACTGTGTGGGCAATTCAGCACAGTGTGTTCCCATCCCAAGACTGATCTACCTGGCTGGAACCTGTTTTCACTTCAGCTCATCTCCTGCTCTATGAAACCAATATTTGCATCCTGTCTCACAACAAAATAAAGAAATGAAAGTAAAAAGGATTTAAATAATGTGGATTTGATAAATACAGATTATTAATATTTTATCTTTAGAGAAACTCTGTACACATAATAAAAAGGAATGTTTCCCTTACTCCTAGTCCATGAAGTTTTGAGTTATCTGTGTTGTCTTGACTTTGCTGGATTGATAGCCATAATACAAATTCAGAAACTACTTGTCTTATCCTTTCAACAGCTGAAATATTTACCTTCCTCTAATAGCATTTTTCAAATACTATTTTATTAAATAAAAAATTATTTAATGTAGAATTTGATATCCTCCTTTTTAACTTAATTTCTGATTCTCCATTTCACCCTCCTTTTTCTAATGCCACATCAAACAAGGAGCTTCATCAGTATTATTGCTATTCTGCATTACCTGTCCCTTATTCGTGGCAAGTAGTGCTGGACAAGTGAGACTCATTCAAAGTTCCTCAGAAGAGAAGACAGCTGTTTTGAATTGCCTTTATCTGGTGTGCATTTTTAATTATTGCCTGAGTAGTTCCTCTTTCTGCAGTTGAAGCTACAGATGTCTATATTTAACCCAGAGTAAGAAAGAAAGAAACAACCATCATTGTTTGGGTTCCTGAAATATTGAACTGTGGTAAACAGTTCTCAGATTTTATCAGGTCCCTCCTTTCTGTCAAGTCCTCTCAGCAGTCACAGAGGAATTCCCATCCCTGCCTCAGTTTCTCTGTGGCCGCAAGATTTGCTGTAATTTGCAATCAAATTAGTTCTGCTCAGCTCCTCGGTGGTCACTCCTACATCCCTGTGAAGGACCACAAGGAAAACTGTTTTACTGGAACATCAGCAGCACCTTTGCAAACGACTCTTTGGGGGAGGGAGCTGTGAAGACCTCAGCAGGGAAAACCCTCAAATACAGCCTGCCAAATACAACATCTCCCTGGCACACCAACGCAGACAAGTGGGTGAGTACAGAGGAGATCTATGAGACTGACTTTTGAACAAAATGAGCAGACACCACCCACCTTGAAGAGCCTGGATTGGGGCGAGTGATGAACAGGGACTCCACACTGTGGCCATTTTGGGGTTTTTCAGCTAAAGAATTACGATATGATCAAGAAAACAAAAAAAAATCTAATCAAAACTCACTGAATGAGAAATCAACTGGAAAGACTAAAGAAAAATATGGTAAATAAATCAGTATTTTTCTACAGCATAGGAAAAGCCTAACAAGAATAGTGGAAAGAACACAAACCCACATTGTGCTACTGAAGGCTCCTGAAATGTGATACCAAGGGACAAAAATATCTTCCTTGAAGAAGGGATTTTCTCTAATCAATTCCAGGCCTGAAGCCTCTTTTACTAACAATTTTGTACTGTCCCTCTTCTGAGTAAAGGAGGTTCAGGTATAGGTGTTACTTTGATGGCAACTAAAAAAAAAACAGGTGTGGCAATCTTCCCCGATTTCATACTAGTTCATTCTGATTTTTCTTTTTCCCTCTCCATTGCAATCCCAGTCAACAAATGAACTGGAACAGAGATAATTTGCAATGATTTAAAAATAATCAACCTTCCAACTTTATCCAGACACTGCAAACAAGTTAACACAGTCAAATTCCACAAGGAATACAGATAGTTATAAAGAAAGGAAGAAAACAAACCAACACTAAAGAAATGCTAACAAGCACCAAAAAAAAAAAAACCCCTCTCATTAATCAGAGGACATGGAAAAAGAGAGGGGTTGTGGCTTAACTGAGAAAATAGAGCTCTCTGGCATATGGGTCTCTCAAAAAATAAGAGACATGCTATTGAATAATGTTCCAACTATTCCAGGAAAACAAGTTGATAATCATTTCCAACTCTGAAGACCCAGACCCATCTTCAAGGGAAAACTGAACCAGTGAAAGTGAAGTGTGAGTAAAAGCACCAAATCTAGTAGGCTGCCTGCTCCGTCCACTTCCACAGAGTCATGATGTGTGCAAGGCACCAGCTTTGGTTGTCAGGCTAAGTTGTTGAGACACAAGCTGGCTAGAGACCATACAAATAAATGGTATATTCAGAACACTCAAGGATTGCCAAAGGTATTTGATCCTGCCCTTAACAGGCTGGATTCCCCAGCCTTTCCAGAAATCCTGTATTCTCTCATACTAACAGTTGCTAAATTATGGTCTCCGTTGTTCCTTTCTTTTCTTTTTGATTGTTCATCAAATCCACAAATGGACTGCATGAAGAAACAACCAATAAGTATTTGTGTCAAAAAAGGAAGAATGGCCATTAACTAGTACCTCTTTTAAACAGAGGAAAAATAGGTTATTGGCAGGAAAACAAGTGTCAGGGTGATGGAAACACCTTGCCCTTTCGTTACAGATTTGCAGACTGGGTCTGCTCTGTGCTGACCAACTGAAAACATCGCCTTTGCCCTGATACACACACCAGCTTCCAAAGACTGCTTATCTCACAGCTTCTGTTACACTAAAGCCTTTTGGTAAGAGGCTGAATTGGAGCAGATGGGCTGAGGGGAAGAGGAAAGGAAAGCAAGAAATCTCTAAGCCCCAGACTAAACTGCGATAAAGATTTCCATCCACGGTACAACAATATTTGCCTCAAGAAAGCAGTTTATTCAGCTGTTCAGGAAAAAGGCTCAGCTATTTTGTGATAATGCCTTTTCCTAATGGCATTGGTGAGTCAGAAATGGCACGTGCCATGGGGACACCAAATGTTTGAAGAGATTCTTGTAAGGGGTGTACTCCAAGTTTAAGCATTTCTCCACTACTGAATCAAAACTAAACATTTAGGAGGAGGTCTCCTCCAGTTCTACAGATTAGTCTGAGTAAACCTAGGCTGTTTCTATGGGCAGGACTCTAGACTGTTCCTCAGAAAGCCCAAACTGAACTTGCTGCTCTGCCACAGACTCCCCTGTAAATCACAACAGTTACTTGCATACGCTTATGTGGGCCAATTCCAACATCCTTCTTCCCACAGATCTTCATTAAACAAAACACTCCAAATCTTGGTAAATGAAAAGAAAACTAACTTCAGTCCTAATGATTCACCCAAAAAGTTTGACTGTGGTACCAGCCTCTGTTCTTGGGGGGAAGAACTGAAGTCTTGAGTTCTGTTATTACAAACACCTTTGAGTGTAACACCTCCAGCAATATCTGGGTTGTATTCTGGGACACATGACAGAACTAAGATATTTTCTTCAGTACCAGCCCTCTTGCATTTCTTGTGAACAGATTTGTCAGAGTTCAAGCAATGGGGGTCACAGACCAAATGTTAACCACTTAGACCCTTCACCATGTTCATCTCACCACCTTAAAAGACTAGAAAAATTCAAGGTTTTGATGTAGTTGCTAAGACTAGTTTAGATCTTGTGCATATTACATGTTTAATTCAGCCAAATGAACCAATACATTTTTGGTATCCCTTTTTTTAAAAGCTGAAAAAGCATAAAAAGCAGCACAGCAACAGGTCTGCTATGATTCAAGGCAAAAAACAACAGGTATGGCAAACAGCATAGCATAATCATCTTATCAACTTGTGTCCCATCTCCATGCTAAAAGCTTAGTACAACATAGCTTCCAACACCAGCCACTCTCTAGAATCCTTTTGCAAAAATACACTACTAAATAGGGCCTCTAAGTGTCTCCAGTATGTACTGCCTAAGCTGACACACAATTAATGAGTCATCTCTGCCATACCCCCACAGATATTTGGGTTTTGGGGTTTTTTTTCCTTAAATACAATTCCTATATTACTCTAATGTTTTCTTAGACAAAAGATACAAAAAAAAAAAAAAATCAGGAAAGGAAATGTGGAATGAAAAACTATGTATGTTAAAAGCATCAACAAACAGATCTGCTGCTATTATAAGGTAGGGCTACAGCATTTTCTAGAATTGGGAATGATGCTGCTTCTACATGAGCTTATTTCAGCCCATTTTAACTAGCAAACACTACCATGTGAAGATTCCCTCCAAGGCGTCATTTTCCTGCCACAGGACTTCTGTACAGAAGTTTTAATTGAAACACTTCAGCTCATTTATTATTTTTTCCAGAATATTTTCATTTTCATATCTGTGCCATAGTCTCCATTTCTTCAAGATGCAAAACAGCCCCACTTATCTCATAACCATGTTTTTTGCTAAAACATTCCAGATTCTAACTTCACAATATGTAAATGCACCTGAAAGAAATAAACATGGTCTTCAGAGCAGATAACAGTAACATGTATATTCAACCCCTCAAATGTGTTGGAAGAGGATGAAAAAGAAAAACATACACCAATTAACTGAACACTCTAAATTCCATTAAATCAATGACATATTTCCAAAAGAAGTGTTTAGTGACTGTGTAATTAAATGCAGTAGCAGACCACATAGTCACAAGTATTCAAAAAATCACAAGTTTGTCTTTTTAACCCTAACCTTTTGAAAAGTTCGGCTTAGAAAAATAAAATTACTTCCTTCTGGTGCCTTTTTGTAATTCAAATGGAATTTGACAACATTTTAAATTGTCTTTTTTTTATCTCTGAGTTCATTCAGAGTTAATCTCACTGCAGTTTGAAAGCAAGGGCAGAATATCTCCAGTTTTTCTAGGACCATTTAAACTGGGGACAATTTTTCCAACTACTATTTTTTTAAGGTGAATTTTTCCAGAACAGGTGAAAGGCTGTGACTTCTACTTACCTGGACTATGGGAGGAGCCAGGTTCTTACTTGATGCCTGCTCTACATCGAATGCTTCTCCATCCAGGTACTTTTGATAAACATTTCTGTACGTCTGTGCATCATTCCACTGTTGGTCAAAACAAGCTGTTAAAACCCATCCATGCCTGCATGAGCAAAATACTTGTTTCCTGGTGAGACCTGTCTGCCTGTGCTCCCAGAGCCAGGTGCCCTCACAGAGAGAGGCTATGGCATGCACAAGTTCTCTTTACACATCTGGGCAGGGCAAACCTACTCAAGATTTCATTCTCACTAAGTCCTTCAGTGTTGGTCCATCTCTTTATCATTTAATTAAATCACCAGTAACTGGATTTTGTAGACAAAGCTGAACAAAAGTTACTATGAAAGGCCAGAGTTAAAAGACACTGAAGACATATTTCACAAACTGGGAGTCTGGCAATTAAAGTCTACCAACTCTTTCCCACCACGTCAGAGTTCTGTGAAGAAATATGTTACAAATGGCTTTTGGCTGCCTGCCGAAGCCTCAGTCATTCTGACATATGCACAGCCAGACAACTGCTGACTCAGTGTCAACACAACATATCCCTGATCTTCCAAGTCACTCTTAAACAGCAACATTATTGGCCAGGCAGCTCATTTTACAGACTAAAAGTAGAAGGAAGACAAAAGCATATATTGGGTAAGTAAGTTCAGGACGACAGAAACCCTTCAAGAGAAGGGCTCATAGCAAAGCTCTCAGTGGAATGAAATGTCTCATCTCTTTTTCCTGGTACTCTTCTCAACAAACAGAGGGATTTCTTGAGCATTCCCAAAAAACTGGCATCACCCAGATGCGCTGCACTGGCTGCAGCTCAGGTGGGGTACACAAGTTCTTCCTGTCTCTATGGTTGGGCATCTCAAGCAATATCGAGATGTTACAGGAGCTTCCCTCACCTCAGCTGCTCTACACTTCACAGAAGTCAGCACCAAGATGCTGGAAACACAGTTAACTGGTTCATCTCTCACCAGTTTACACACTTAAAAGGTACAAAATATACAAATTACAGTGTTGCAAAACCACTTCATAGAATGATTTTTGATGCATGTATTGAATTGAGGCTCCTCTTAATCACATCTGCATTAGCAGCTACTACTTTGAGATAATGCTTGAATTTCCCAGATACTAAAATCCTGAAAAAAAATCCATCTTTGTTTTGAGCAGATACATTGATCACTCCCAAAGGTTTTGACTGCACTTTCATCATTATGAAGGAAGAATGCTGCACAGCTTAATAATGGCTTTTGAAATGTTTTGCCTTCCAAGGAACCACATAAAGCCTGACTATCATTAGGATCAATACCACTAGACAAAGGAATAGAATAAAAAGCAGAAGAGAAAACAAAACCAGTATACTTAAAATCCAGATTAGATTACAACTCAAGATCATTTTAAAAGAAAATATAAATACATGTAACATATGAGTTCTGTGGCAACTTGTTTAACATTGAGCTAGAAAGACTAAAACAAATTAAAATTTAGGAGCCAATTTAATTCTAAGTCCACCAATTTCAGTGGAGTTGCACCAGAGTAAGATTTGTCTCAGAACATTAACTGAAGCATTGAAAGGTTGAGCTCATTTAGAAATTTAAAATGCATGTGAATGTAACTCGAATTGAATAAATTTGAAAGTCTAACTTTGCGAGACTTTCTGGAGAGTAGGGGAAACACTATGGTTTTCCTACTGCTGCCTGTGAAATCATTTTAGTCTACATGAAGTTGCACTTCTGTAAACACTATTTCTTCTTTCTCCTTATCTACGCAGAACCAGAATCAGGTTCCAAGTTTCTTGCCATCTGGTCTGAGACCTCCCAATCAGTTGGCTATTGCTCCCTGAAAAAATTGAAATGAACGCAGTAAAAGGCCACTGGCATGCTAATTTGTGAACTGAAACAGACTGCAATGACAAAGTTGAACTGAAACAAATGATAGCTAATGAGGCATTGTTATTCACATCTTATGTGGCTTTGCTTCATCAAATACTTGCATACTTAGGGCAGATGTTTATTCAGGGTTTTGGAAAAACTTCACTTCCTTCAGCTGCCCAAGTTAAGAAATAGCTGAGTATCTTTTCCCAGTGTAAGATGTATTAAGTTACACTTCAGCTTATAAAATCCCATGAACTTAAATAATATTGTAAAGCTCCTCACTTAAATCCACAAGATACTTTAATTTCTGTACTCCTCAATTATTCACATATATTGGTAAATGATCATCATTAGTAAAAAAATTTTAATTAAAAATCTCAATATTTTCCTACTGATATCTTTCCAGTGACAAGTGCATATACTAAGGTTATCTCTATCTAAATTCCTTCAATATAAAGCAGAAGCTGTACGATTAACAAATCCTCAAAGAGCTGATTTTCTTTTCTTTACAGGGGAAGAGAATCCCTTTGTATTTCAAACATTTTTTCCTGAAAAGTACTTCAGTCAACCACCTAGCTCTCACTCATGGCAAGCACAACTCATTTGTACACTCCTCAACACGAGTTTTTCTGCTCACTGTAGCTACCCTCATTTTCTCTTCTGCATCCCAAAAAGATGACTGAAATATATTTGCTCAGTCTTTACAGGTAAGGGCTTTTTAATATGCATAGCAGAGCACACAGATGGAAAAGAATTTGAATTCTTGCAAATGGAAATATTTCATGAGCACTCCTTTTTAGTGAAAATGGAGTTGCCCTACTTATCCTGGTAAACAGGAGCTAGTTAGGACTTCTAGGCAGAGCTGCTCCCCCAGCCAAAAAGGTTCCTTCAATGACCTCTAGATTAATCTACAATTTTACTATATACTGATCGCGTAAAGTGAAAGGTGCAACACCATTCCCCCCATCCCAACAGAATTACAGTTCAGGATTTATCAGGGAGGGAGACACAGTTTTCCATTCATACTCCCCAGGATGTGTGCACCAGGCTAAAAGGCAAGACAGCAGCTATTCATACAGATTGCTTGTCCTTGCCATCATCCACACACCCAGCTGGTGGCAGCATCTAGCCCTGGCACTCTGCAATTATTATATAATTCATCTTTTAAAAGCACCTCAACACCAAGAGGAACAGATGTGCCAAAGATACAAATAAAATTATACTGAAGGAAACAGGTTATCCTCCTGAAGGAAATAAAAACCTCATAGCTTGGAAGAAATAAGCTATTTTCTAAATCTTGCCATCTCTTTCTGCTGTCAAATTCATGCCATATGATAAACTGTCAGGACTGACTTAAAAGAAAATTATGAATGCAAGAAGCCACATATTTAAACTGCAATTTGTTTCCTGGAGTGAAGATCTGTCTTCCCTGTTGCTTGCTTTGAAAGGAAACAAACAGCATAAACTGCAGCACTTGGGAGGTAATTGCATAAGTTTACAGACATCACTTACAGGAATGTTGTCAACGCTTACATTCAAATTTTATTATCTTAATTTCATTTGCCTTTTCCTTTCTTACCCTTCCAAGAAAAAGCTGAGGTGCACTTCCTTCCTTTCCTGTTGTGCTAGAAAGAAGCCTAAGAGGTGCTTTTCACTAAGTCACGCAGACAATATTTCAATTATTAAAGAGGTTAATTTAAAGGGTTTAACTAAGGACTAAAAATTGAACAACTAAAGATTATTAAACAATTAGGAGGAAAATCACTGCCTACAATGCTTAAACACATGAACCACATTCACCTACAATGCTTAAACACAGATAAACCATTCAAAAATTTCTGGGTATCAAGAGCAAGCAAAGTGCTAAGATGAGCTATTATAAAAAGGTTATACGAATGTACTGCAAGAATCCTCTTCCCTTGGATAAATCCACATGCAGAAGTCAAGCTTTGCTCTTCTGAACTTGTAAGTGATCAGAGAAGCTGCAGACCTGCTTCATTCCTTGCACCCAGATCTCTCTGTGGCTTGTTGCAGTCTTTGCCACGCACCCCACTCAGTGCCAGCTTGCCAGGAGGTGCCTCAGGGTGACCCTTCCCTGAGCCACGAGAGCCAGTACCCAGCACAGGGGATAATTCTGGCATAAGCAAAGGGAAAAAGTGACAGCAAGAACAAAGAGGGAACTGGGCCAACGTGCAGACATCCCAATCACCCCCCTGGGCATCAGCTCCACTGCACAAGCCACCGGCTGTGGCACACAGAGGCTGGCTACAGGCAGGCAAGGCTGGCTGCAAATCCTTCCAAATATTAAACAAACAAAACAACCTCTTAGAAACGTGTTCCTGGAAGGAGAATACAATGTAGAGAATAATTCACCTCTTTAAGTACAACTTAGTTACCTTGGTACTCAACCTTTACTTTTGGACAAAACTAATGAAGGAACTGAAGGAACTTCTACTCTGTCACACTAGTGTTATTCTGGAATAAATCAACAGTTTGCCACAGAGTTAAGATTTACAGTAGTGTGAATGAAAGCAAAATCCCATCTTTTGTTGAGATGAAGATTAAGATCTTCGAACCAACATGGATCTCTGTCCTAGCGCCAAGTCACAAATTTCTGAATTTTTTTCCACATGTTCAAAACAAGTATCTGCAAATCTTTTTCTGCTGTTTAGGCAAAACCATGGCAAAAGTAGCAGTGACAGGAATTTTTACATGTTGACAGGCTTCAAATTCTTGCAAATCCTCACTCTTTGTTCTGGAACACTAGATTTATTTCAGATATTCTTAAGGAAAAAATGCAGAAAAAAAGGCTACACAATATCACTCAACTGCACCCAGTATGTCTGGAAAGGGCCCAGCCCAGCTCAGCAAGAGAAATGCCGAAACCAGACAGAACTCTGAAAGATTTCTTAAACTTCCCAACACTAGAGGAGAGCAGAACCCTGATGTTGTTCTCTGAATTTTGTACAAATAGAATAACTCTTCCCTGTCTCTCTAGTCTTGGCAGAATGTTATTATATATTTGAATAATATAATATGAGTTAATATGAATATTTGAATAGTTTCCTATGAATTTTTATTTGTTCTCTCTACCATGGCAGGAGGAACAGCATCAAGCTCAGACTTTGAGAAGCCTGAACTGAATTCCCTCTCAGACACCAGCTCCTTGTGCAACACTGAGAAACCACCATTTTCCTGTGAATTTCTGGTCTGTAAAAACATGGTAATGTTGAGATAAGGATGGGGGAAAATAACAGGGGATCGAAGCATGTAAAATACTACAGATGTGCCTAACCTAATTCCAAATATTACCACAGTCATTTTATGAAGTAACTCTTCTGTACTTTCTAAATACAAAAAATTTTGGAAATGTTCAGAGAGAAAGAGGAAATATAATTAAACAAGACAGAAAAAATGTTTAATATTAGCTCAAGCTCTTCCCCTAAAGCCTTGATTAGTTTATTCTTTCAATAAATTTGAAACATACCATATGTAAAGCTACAAACCTTATATTGAATGAAGCATCCTTTTTTCCCACCTCAACATCACACCTAGAAGTACCTTCCTCAAAACTACAAAACCACAAAAACATCTCTCTGGGCAAGCACAGGTCCATAAGTCTTGCCAGTGAGCTGCTTATTGGGAGGACTGTAAAAGAGGCAGCATCAAAAAATCAAGCTTATTATCTTAGCTTGTATCAGTTACAGCTTGCTCTATAAATTACCAAGTTAAAATTACATGCAAATACGTCTTATTAGAGAACTGCAAACAATTTCTAAGGGATCAAAAGAGTTACAGGGAGCATTGTTCTACCCAACTCTAGTTCAGTGCTACTACTCATGCAACACCATGTACTAAATACTCTGTACAATTCTTATTTTGGCACTGGTTTTAAACAGCACATTCCATCCGAAGTCTCCTGCATAATGAGTGAGATAGATAAATAGCAGCTGTTGTATAAATTATCCAAAAGAAAAAATTCTAACTGCTGGAACTTCTGCCAGCTCAGCAGCAACAGGTAGTGTAAGTTCTCTTCATTTAAGTTTTGCTGAAGCAGGACAGGCAGGGCAGTGTCCCCTGCACAGACACCTGTGCCTGGAGAAAGAGGTTGGGCACCAACTCTGAGCTGGAGGGAGCAGTCAGGGTAACAGGGCTGTGGTGGGGGAGAAATTGAATGCTGTGGTGAGCATTTTTGCATGTGATTCACTCCCTCTTTTGTACACTTTTGTTATTCATGTTGTTGCTGTTACTGTTTGTTTTCTTGTCTCATTGCTGTTCCCAGTAAATTGTTCTCATCCCAACCCATAATCATCACCTTTTTGTGCCTCCAATTTTCCTCTCCATGCCACCCCAGTGAGAAGGGAGAGCAAGCAAGTGGCAGCATGGTATGGAGAGCCTCAGTGGAAGCACTATACTGGGGAGTACCATTCATAAACCACACCACCACCGCACAAACAATGCTTTGCCTGTTTAATTTATTTAATGTTAATGATTTCAACAGGTCCTTGCTTCCCTGAAGCATGTTCTTGCCCCAGCAAGCACCCATTTCCAGGGGTCTTGCAGAGGCAGAGTAAGCAAGAAGGTTGTCATCTTGTTAATGTAACGTGCAAATACAAAAAGTTAACCTTAAGAGAAATGTAATCCTTTTATTGATGATAAACACTCCCATCCTAGGCCAAATTCTGTGTATCGAGCACTGCAAATTATTATTGCTGTGGCAGTTATTTTTCAATCTGTATTTCAGTGTTTATAACATACATAGATCAGAAAAATGAAAGCCTTTAAAACTGTAGTGACAGGAGCTCCTACCCAGTACCTCTGTCTGCCCACGTACCCTTCTATGAACTTACACACGTGGATCACTTCCACATCATTTCCACTTACATGGCCATGCAAACTCTACTGCTGCCATCCAAGGACTGGGGTCAAATGCAGTTGTGGTTTATTTATAAGAGAAAAACTTTAGTGAAGTATTTTATTCTAGCAGCATTAGGATTTACTGTCACTGAAACCAACTAAAACCAACAATTCAGATCTTTTATACAAAGAACTCTACAGACATGAAAAACAGGGTAGGATATAAACCACAGTTAGCCTTTTGTGAAATACAGCCAGGCACACCACGATGTCTAGAAGCCTTTACATACATACATTTCCCAGCAACATCCATCAGAGGCAACTCAACAGTCTTCACATAGAAATGATATGTTATTAAGCACCTAAAGCTTTCCCCTACATTTTTTCAGACAACTGAAGGACCATAACACCTGTAACTCTTGGCCAAGCAACTCCTCCTGCCCAAGTGCCATCTGACTCAGCCCTGATTCAAGGGACCAGGTGACCACTGCTTGCCCAGCACAGCCTGTGTCCCTTTGCCAGGGCCCTGGCTTGGATCTCACCTATGCACCTGCTCTGTCATCCACACCCCCAGAAACACTTCCTTACTTTGACCCAAGGGAAGCTTTCTTCACAAAAGGTTTGTGAGAAAAGCTTTGGTTCCGAGGAGATTGTTCAGGGAAATCAACCAAAATAGACATATTTCCCTTGCAACAAACACAAAGAGTTGGAAATTTGGTAACAAACTCAGCTCCACTAAAACCTGTTATTCTAAAATTCAATAATAAATGTCAACTATGTTTTTAAGCACAATGAGTCATACCTTTTATCAATGTTCAACAATTTTCTTTAGATCTTTTTGTCATTGGGGATATTTTTTCCTTCTTTATTCATTCCTTTATAGATCATTCTTTAAGCAATTAAACAATTCACACAAAACAGCTCAATAATGCCCAAAGTTCAGATAAAGAAAAAAGTAATTTCTAATCTGTTATTCTCAGAAATAAACATACAAGAGCCATTCTCATAGGATTTCTAAGACCTTTAAAACCTAGAAAAACATTCTTTTGTATTAAAAAACTCTCAATATCCTTTTAAAGGAGATAGGCATGTGCTTGTAAAGCTGAAGACAAACAGCCCACCTTCATACATCATAACAGCATTCCTCTCCAAACCAAAGTCTTGATGAAGACTTTCATACTTGAAACAAGGAGATTACACTTGATTAGGTATTTAAAGGAAACCTGGGGGGATGATCCGTTTAGGACTAAGTGTAAGTGAAAAGCCTTTCAAAGTGCTTAACAACTGCTAGATCAAAAAGAATAGACTCAGGTTGCTACAAATACATCTCTGGAAACAAAAAATCTTTGGATCTTCTGTGGAGAAGTTTAGGAGAAAATTTAGAGAATGGGAAGCACAAAAATCAAGCAGATAGAGTAGTACTATGGACAATAGATTACAAAAAAAATAATCACCACTGCATAGAAAAAATTACGCAACTCAGAAGGTGATTTCAATTGCAAATTCTCCATATTCTCACTCCTGCCACTGCTCTGCAGTGAGAATTTTACTTCTGCAAATGGGTCTGATCCATGCCTGGTCTCCACCTGTCTGAAAGAACATAAGGAAGTTGCAGAAGGTATGAAAGAACAGCTAGACAACACCCCAAGAACCATTTTCCCCTTTTTGATAAATTCATTAGAATGAGCTCTGTAAAGAAGGTGTCATAACTGCAAGGACAAGCTCAATCCTCCAATATACTCATATTTGAAATGAGGAAGGTACATAAAAAAAAACAATAGCAGAAGCCAAAGCCCACAACTTTCATACTTCCAGCAAGGCAAAACACCTTTTGAACTAGAGTTACAAGACAGAGGAACAGTCTGCTAAGAGACTCAAAGAATGTGTCTGTCCCCTGAAGTCTTTCAGTGAGGCCTGGCTGCATCCTGGACATTTTATTTTAAGTACAATTGCAAGCTATATGCAGGATAACCCAGGGAGAATCAGATACAGTGCAGTAGATGATTCCAGGCTAACACTCTGCAAATACTTGAAGTAGGAAGAAGCAGAATATCTTAAAGACATGGGCCAATTATCAGCATCTGCTACATTACAGGAAGTGTAATTTGTGAGAACTTGCGGTGGGCTTGTCACCAGTGACAATTGTGGAATTCAACAGAACTATGTGGGTTTTTTCCTCCTTACTTGTGATGTACTTACTGCTTGCTCCTGCCACTTTATATGGTTTTCAGAGACATTTAGTGGTCAAATAATATACTGCAACTCAATGTTCTTTAAAAAACAGAATAGAATCATGTCACATACTTCCTAGGATAGTGAAATCTGTGAAGCATGAACATGACATGAATAAAGGAATAATAATTTTAAAAAATTATCTCCCTTTTCTAACATGAGATTTTGTTTAGCAAAGAGTAGTATCTTTCCCACGAATAAAGATACACATTTGTTGAGCTGTTGCAAAATAAGAATCAGTTAACAGTTGCTTTGGAACAACATATACTGCCAGCATTATTTGTAAACTCCCGTCCTAGACCAGTATTCTGTTGTGCCAAAATTTCATTGATGATGACAGCTACCTTATTTGCAATTGCCATTTCATACTACTGAATCAACCAGAAAAAGAAGTTTTGTTCTATAACTATTTCTTCCTAGCATTGGGCTTGTACCTGTAACAGGGCTGGAGGGAAGGAGTGATTGAGCCCTTGCACCTCCAAGGGACAGGGGAAAGCTTTGTCCAGCTCCCCCACCCCCTCATCCCCTTCCTGTGCCTTCAGCCTGCTCAGCTGCTCAACACAGAAATTTAAGATGGGAGACTTGTCTCCCCAAAATCACATAACTCACTCAAAAACAACCAAGTCTTCTGGAATTAACTTTGCATTCTTTTTATGTGTCTTCCAGCTTTTCAGGCTATACCACATCCAATTTCACTTTCAAAGCTTCTTCTAGAAGGGCAAATAAATATTTTACTTTAAAAAGAAAAAGTCACATTTCTAATGCTTTAGCACAATTCTAGCTGCTAAGGTTTTAAAGATAGCACTATAAAACTCAACAATTAGCAATAAGTACTGAGGTAAAGAGCTAAATTCCTCTGTTTCTGACTCAAAATCTATCAGTCTTTAATCCATCATCTTTGGAAACCGGATAGTAAAAATGACTTTGTGAGCTCTGAACATCTGCTGAGTAACCCTGGGTAAGGTAAGATGCAGAAAAATGGTTCCTAGCACTAATAAGCAAACATCACTCCTCTTAAAATCACCATTTCACTAACACCGTTCCTGTTACACACATATCTGACAGGAACCCCACTTCAATAAAATAAAAGGATATGAACTCATTCCTTAGCTTGTAATACCAAAGTCACAGATAAAATGTCAGAGAGAGGGGAAAAAAATATGGGGAGAAAACACATGGATTGACATGACAGATAACAGGAACAAAGTGGTTTGGGTTTGGTTTAAACTCTGTTGAGAGATTTCAGAAACCCAGATACACCTGTCTGGAATCATACTGCCTTCAGTGTATCCATCAGACAAAATGGATACACTCTACAGGCCCAAGTATGCTGGCAGGCAGGAATTTCTTTTTGTTCCTAGAACTTGTGAACCACTCTTCTCCATTTGTTTCAACTGTTTTGAGTGCAAAATTAGCACTTGAAGTTGCAGTCAGTGTATTTAAACAGCTAAAATATGGTAGTACTGGTTTCAGGTTGTTCTGATTTTATTTTAATAGTAACTTCTTGTCAGATCACCCTTCAAATCTCTGAGTTTTCATAGAGTGCTCTTTCCACAAGCACTCAGAATTGGGCTGTGTCTACCTAAAATATGCTTAATAAACAACAGATGCCTGGCTGCCTGTTTGGTCACATATTAGGAACTTCCATCTTCTCATCCCACTCCTCACACTGCCACACACTCACAGAGCAGAGATCCTGCTCCTGCTGCACACAGCTGGCAATGCAGCAATTGCAGCAGCAGTCAGCTGCATGTCATCCTGCAGGAGGCTACAAACAGCAGCTCACATCTGGATTTCCCAGGGACCCAAGCAGGCCATCCGTAGGAGGCTTCCCAGGAGGACCAAGGCAGTGCTGTGAGGACAGGGATGGGTGATCTCAGCATGGGCTGAGAGAACACTGCCTGCCTGGGTCATGGGATTACTGGTCATGTTCTAGAATATGCCAGCTGTCCCACAGGTGCTTCAGTGGTTGCAATGTGAACTTAGACAAGAGGCTTCTCAGAGAAAGAACTTTCTGCTCCTGCTGAACATGGAGCTTGAACTCAGATTTTAAGTCAGAACAGAGAAATAGGAATGTGACTTTTGTTGTCAAACACTGCATGAAACTGCAGTGGGAATAGGGCTGAAAGATTTATGGTTTGTTTTGTGAAGGAAACTCCTTGCATGTGTTGAGAGATTGCTTAACTTTGCCTAAACAATTCACATAGGGATACACATACAACAATTTGAAAAATTTCTGGTACAGAATAGCCTGCTGACCAGCAGCATAGATTCACAAAGGGTAAGGACAACAGGTGGTGAAGGCTACCCTTTTTCTTTCTTTCTATAGCATCCTCAGACAGAAATGCTTTTTTAAATTGCTTTCTGAAAATAGAGTACCAAACAACATATGGTGTAAACGTCAATTACTTCTGATTCAAACTCCAAAATAATGCCATTCTAATTATATCCAATACTAGTCTGAAAGGCATCTATTACAGAGGGAAGGATTACATTGATAATGAGAAGGGATTAGTTTCTAGTTACCTTATAGCAGATAATACTAAACCCAAATTAATAATGGGTATGATTTTCCAACAATAAAAATTTCCTCCTTAGGGACTGTAGGATAGAGGTAGCTGAGGTTTCAAACACAGCTGCTACAGCAAACAAGTCTGTGTGTAATGGTTACTGTTGAAATGAGGGGATGCAGACTTCTTGTGTGGGTGTATTTCTGTCATAGAAACAGAAGTCTGATGTCATTTTGAATCAGGAAAAAGCCACATCAGCCTGAAGAAAAGGTGGGGGCTGGGTAGGCAGGGAAAAAACTTTGCTGCCCTTAAGAGTAGAGTCAACTCTGAAGCAACAGATGACTGTAGCACACACTGCACAGAAGCCATGCCTAACAGCAATGAACTTAAATTGGAACAGCAGCGACCTTAATGAAAAGCTACTCAAAAAGGCTGTATTTGTTACGTCTCCCTCAGGCTTGTGTTTAAAACTATCCCAGTGAAGCAGCCACGTGTGATTAGCAAATATGATACAGGCATAAAAGCAAGAGGCTATCTTGGGTCAAAACAATTAGGCCAATATCTGCCTCAGATGATGATACAACCTGTTACGAAAAGTACTATAACAAACAGGAAAAACATGCAAAGATTTCTCTCTGCACCTTTCTTCCCCTAGCCTCTCCAGAACTTCTAGCAACAAAGGGTCAAGAGACTCCAGAAAGAAGCAGGAGCTATGGCATACACTGATTTACTAAGCACTGCTAAGCATTCTTAGAGAAGTAGTCACATGTGCATTTTAGGGACAGAACATCTCATGTCACAAAATGTATAATGCAGCTCTCCTGGTGGGGAAGTTAGGAAAACCTGAAATCTTCAAACAGCAGGTGTGTGTGATGTCAAAATCAAGAGGCCTGTAAAGAAGGAAGCTGTAAAAAGCAACAATGAGAACAGCAGTGCTCAAGAGCTGTTGTGGCATGGACTTCAGGAGGTGTTTGGTGGTTGCTGCATCCCTACCTTTGAAAACCCCAGGTTCATAAAAGACCACTGATCATCATAGGTGTGCATCATTACTGGCACTCACTTAAAACATCTGTCACTACCAATAGGAAAATGGATCCAAGAGCTGAGCACTATCAGATTTGCAGTTCATAAACTTGAAATTAAAACTGCAAGTCAGAAATACATATTATGTTAAAATAAAAAGACATACCAAAACTTTTAAAAAACAAGCAAAGAGGCCTCATTACCCTCAACAAAGGCACTCTTGAGCTTTGCCAGGTACATCAGCTGATACAACATTATTGTAGTGGGTATTAGTCATGATTTCTTGATAGGTCCTTTTTAGGTTTCTCAGGATATTCTCATGGTTGTGGATAATACTGAAGGAAATCCCCCTGACAATATATAAATTACTGTACTGTTTATATATCTATTATAATGTCTTCTTGTCGGGGGAAAAAAGAGTTCAGAAAACACCAGTTACTTCAATGGGTAAAGCATACAAAAGGAATATTTTAATGGCCTTCCATGCAAATTCAAATAGCAATGCTAAAACAGGCTTCAAAGACTAAGACACCAGCTTTCCTCAAGAGTCTTTTATTCAAAAAATTTTGTAGTAGTTGCATAGTTAAAGTATTGCATGAAATCATTCAAAAAAGCATTGACACACAGATCATCTACACAGTTAACATTGCAGTACTCTATAATCACTGAGTTCCCCTCTCATAAATTTGCTGATGTGTTCAATAGATATGTTAGTTATAAAGCAGATGACATAGGCAACTCTTATGAAAAATTGTTTTGGCTTACAGAAAAAGATTGGATGAAGGTTTGTGACCAAGAAAATCTGTAGGCAAAACTAATTTTTAAAAAGTGGTTATATATTTAAACGGAGAAAAGTTCCAGTTTATTTATGAAGCAGCAATAAAATTGATTTTAGTGTAATTGAAGAAAGAAAATTAACTGCAAAACGCTGAAGTCCAAAGAACCCGTTAAATATATTACATACACTGTTGGTATCTCAACAATGTTGACACAGTATGCATTCTTATGGAGGCTTAGAATACACTTATGCCAATACACGTTACACTTTTTTCAAGCACATATATATAAAACCCTATGAGAGTACTCTCACAGTTAAGAACAGTGTTTAACAAAATTATCTAAGGTTACAAAGATATATTAGTGATGATGGATAATAAAGTACTATATTCTGAGCATCTATAGTGACAGAAGACAGTTCAAATCAAGCACTCAATCCCTGAATCAATCAACCACATCTGAGCACTCGTCAGTATAGAACTTTTTCCACTCATCAGGGAAAAGCTGTTTCTTCTCGTGGCTGAAAAGTTAAGTCAGCTAGCGAAGCACATTTCAAAAGCATGAAATAGAAGAGAATCCTTATATTAACACAGTCACAGAATATTCTGACTTGGAAGGGATCCACAAGGATCCTCAAGTCCAACTCTTAAGTGAATGGCCATACAGGGATCAAACCCAGAACCTTGGTGTTCTGGCACCAAGCTCTGAGCTCACCTCAGTGGCATTGGCTCTTCATGCATGCTTGCAAGGTTTCCTTAGCACAGAGCATTAGGCTGAAATGTACAAGGTAAAAGAGAAAATGCAAAAAAGGTCTCTACATAGAGGTGTTCAGGTTACTTCAGTATACGGGTATTCGTTACCATGCGCGCTCATTCAAATACCACAAATCGGAAATACAATAAATATCTACCTGTTCCTAAAAGCTCTCTACTGTTGGCACCTCTAATCTACTTTTTCTCTTGAGAGCTGGAATACCTGTGTTAGCCAAGTATCATATTCCTCACTATTTACACAACACTCTGATAGCATAAAGCTTCTCAATGAGATTGAAACAACAAAAGCAGCATTACTTTATTCTAGGAGCAACCAAAGAGAGTAGGAACATAAAAGTCAGTGTCCCACACAATAGTCTACTGTCAGAGATTGAGAAAAAAAAACAACAAAGAAGAGCATGGAAAACAAACATCAAAGTCAGTCATGGAGGCTGTAATTTCCCAAAAGCAATGCACCAGGCTCCAGAGCACTTTTTCCTTGCCAAGGAAGAGTACAGCAATGAGAGAAATGAGTTTCCTCCACAAATGAAGAAAATTATGGGGGGGGTAGGGGGGAGGAAACCATGCAAAGCTCTTAGGTAGTACTAAGTCCTATAAAACTGTCGGAAGGAGCATTTCTGGAACTTCTCTCATCACTGTTATGGGAAGTGAGATCACATCCATGAAGCTTGGAAATAAAATTATGAATGAGTATAAAATTCAGTAACAAAAAAAAGGCTCTTGAAAGAACATTTTCTTTTGTTACAAATAAACACCTACAATTTATTCTTTACATTTGCTGGATACTAAATCTGTTTAGAAAACAGTCTGCCTAAGCAATACTTTCAGCTCTGCATGGCTATAGTACTGCAATTTTATGTAAATAACACCTTTTTCACAAGTGAAAAACCTCATAGCACACTTCAATCAAATTTTATTCACTGTACATTATCTCTCTAATGGCCTAGATCCCCAGATGCAGAGCATCAGTGTCATGCTTTTGGTTTATGCAAACTGAAGTTTGTACATACGTGAACATTTTCACTCCAGCTGCTGCACTGCCATTTCTGAAATGGAAAATTATAGCATTTTGACCATCTCACAGACTACTCAGATCAGTAACTGAGAAACTTCTTTTAAAGTGAGTCCATAAAGAATTCAGGGAATGAACAAGTCAATTCACATAATTATGTGCTTGAACAAGCTAGGCATCAATCCACCTGCTCCATTTTGCACAATACCAATTAGCTGCAAAGGAAAGGAGACCAAGGCATCGAAGTTATGATGGGACAGTTCTGCCCATATTAGAATGTAGGAAACAAACCATCATCTCCTTGCTATGAAAGGCAGGGGTGCACTAATGACAACACAGTATTCATTCCCTGAGATTAGAAAACACCCATTCACCTGCCCCCATCGCTATGCCTGCACTACTGCTCCATTTAACAGCAGTAATGGGGCCATGAAGCAAATCCTGCCATCATCCACAAAAACTCAAGCTGGTTTAGATCACCTAGCAATTTGGGTGCATGTAGAGCATATTCCTTCAGAGGAAACGCAACTGTAATCTCTTCTTCAGCCGGAAAGAAAACACGTTTCAACCCCAAAGAGGACTATATGTATTTGCCTAAGTGTCTGGCCATTTGGACCATACTGAAGCTGCCGATTTCTTTAAATACTTGTCTCAAACAGCATAAAAAAAAAGCTATAAAACCAAAACAGCCACTACTGCAAGATTTGAACACAGCTTCTTTTAAAGATTTAGCTGTAATAGCTGTTATTAACACTATCTGAGAAAGTGTCTAGAAATTACTCAGGTAGGAAGACTGCCTTTTAAAATGGTATCTGACATTAAGCCCAAAACCAAGAACTGGTACATAGTGCAACTACTAAAAGACCATTTATCATGGCCATTCTCTTAAACTAATATGAATTGGGCTTCCTTGCACACATTTTACCTGCTATCTGCAATTGCCATTTAGATCCCTGGAAGTTTACTCAGCAAATATTTAATGTTATCAGTCATCATTAAGCAGATCAAACAGTTACATTAACCTTGGACATAAGGTCAGCACTTCCTTGGAAAGCTTGTCATCATCTCTGATTGTTAATACCTCAAACCCTTAATAACATCTCTGTACATCACAAGCCCAGGGTCAGGGAGTTAATGACATGTATTATCCACATTCTTAACCACACAACTGGGTGAGAACTAGGGTAATGGAGGGCAACAGAGCAAGACACTGTTCTGATAAGTGAAATTAAGGGTGAAGTAGGCTGTGGAAGAAGCACAGAAGCCATTTAAGGGTGTGTCATGGTTTAACCCTAACCAGCAGCCAAGCCCCACATGGACACTCAGTCACTCCCCAGCAGTGGAAGAGTAGAAGCATCACTTTGGTCACTTTGGGTCACCTATCCTGTGTCTCCTCCCAACCTCCCATGCAGCTCCAACTTCCTCATCAGTGTGTCAATATGAACAGCAGAAACAAGCCCTGCTCAGCAACAACAAAAACATCTCAATATTATGAACTCTGTGCTCAGCACAAACCCAGCACACCACCCTGTACTAGCACAGTGTCGGAATTATCACTGCTGAGATCCTTAAGACATTTTATGTATATGAACCTCAATACAAAACAAAATAACAAAGTTAGAGGTATGAGGAGGGTGGGTGGAGAGGATCTTTGGACTAGACTGAAAATGCTGCAATCTTATGTGTTTGGAGTCATATTCCAGCCCTCTTTTACCAGCAGCTGTTATTTTGAATATGAGTATCTAAATTCATAGGAATATCTGGCCGTAATATTTCTGCTTCTGGGCCTCATTTAGTTTAACAATAGATCTGTAGGCTATTGGGCATTTTTCATATGCACTGCAATCTTTCATCCAGTTTTTGAAGTTCTCCACCCTGCCTCACCATTAAAGGATCAGGAGAAAATGGTAGGAATTCTTCCACTAAAACTGAGATGAGTCACTTAATAAAGAAAACCTAAGCACTTCCCACTGTCTTTCTTCCATATCATGACACTTGCTTTTGATCTTTATTTTCACACATTGCCATCCATCAATATGTCATCAAAAATGTTTTATCTCAGAATGAATCATGAAACTTAAATCTTTTGTGAATGATAAAATATGGATCTTCTCCAACACAAATAAAAGGAAGTTTTGAGAGCTACCAGACAGAAATAACTGATAGACATGCAGATATAAGAACCACATTAATTCTTAGGTTTCAAAAGAAAAAACAATCCCATAAATCTGTGCAATGTAATTTCTTGCTCTACATTCCACTGCTGTAGAATTCAGTGATCATTTATTAGAAAAAGAAAACCTGCATCACTAATTCCACATAAAAAATGTGACCAAGCTTCCAGGCCGTAAGAAATGTGTGCTGTGCAAATATTCCTCCCTATACTATTGAACTCCATTACAGCAACCAAAATGAAACCAAAGCAAAAGCCCTTCATCCCTGCTAATCAAAACTTGCAGCAGGGCTAGTTGCTTGGCAGGCAAATATCAACCACCACTTAGAGAAGGGGAAAAGCAAGAACTAATAAAAATTCACCAAGTTTAATATTACACTTTTAATAAGACTAAATAGACTAATAATTTGGGGGTTGGTTTTTTGTTCTTCATTTGTACATTTGCCTTAAGCTCTCTTGACAAGTCTAGAATGGGCAGTGATTAATAGCCAAGGCCTTTTTCTCATAAACCAATTTTTGCCTGAAAAAGTCCTTGAATCAAGGTTTTTTGGTAACGTGCATGAGTCACTGCAAATTCTGCATACATAGAAGAGCAATCCTTTTTGCAAGTGTTGCTTTCAACTTTTTAAAGATATCTTACTGAGTTTGATATCATATTTAGATAGAAATTGCTTTCATTTGAATAAAAGCTTTTGTCTTTAAGCACAAGGTTTATTTTTATCTAGTGTAATATATTCAAGGTTAAACAATCAAAGATCCAGAATGAAACCAAGATAGGAACAATGAAGATAAAGGACCATCTAAATGAAAAAAAAGAAAATCTAGGCAAGTCCTTCAGAAGTTTCCCTTATCACTTTCAGGGTTGTCATAAACAATGCTGCACCAATTTGTTTTAGTATCAATGCTGGATTTTTCTTCCCCCTCCCTAAAAGCAGATAAACCATCCAGTGCCCACTGTCCCTGTTGATGAGGCAGTCAGGTGGATTTAATAGCACACCATCTGTCTGCCTGAACAAGTTGCAGTGGCAGTGCTGCTAAAGCTTAGGAGGAGCAGTTAGCACAAGAGTCAGTGCTGCACAGGGTAAATAAAAGCTTCTGAAGCTAAACCATAAAAAACTGACTTTAAATTAAATTATATTCCTAATGAAGCATGGGATATTCTAACTGTAACAACACTTGCCCCATAGCTACACCCCTTCATTTTCCTGTGTCACACATTCAAGACCACTCTGAAGTACATTTCCATCTTTTAAAAACAATGCTCACTATTAAACCTAGAGACTGAAAGAAGAACAACATCATTTTAACAAGAGCAGCTTGTCTAGGCATAACTGAGCCATCTTTTAGTTCCTTGCTAGGCTGAGGGTTTGCATTTTTCAGCTTCCTTGTCTTAAGAAAGACTTCCAAGTGGCAGGGATGGAAAAGAAAACAGAAGGAAAGTGAAGAAACCATGTTAGGTCAAATGGTCCTTTGACTAGAGAGAGCATAATTAATCTATGGTAGCTTTGGTAAATAACATCCAGCCTGAAGTAAATACCCCCAGAACATAAGTTGTAAAGAGATATGATGAATATGCAGGTGTTAATTTGGTTTTTTTTCCCCAGAAATTCAGAAACATTCCTGCTTTCAATGTCTCCATGACCTAAACGAATCTGTGTCTTTAGATTTGGAAAAACACATTTGTCTTCTTTGCACCATCCAAACTAACCTTGAAGAAACCTAGAGCAGAGGACAAGAGGATAGGGACACTTTTAAATTTGAATACACTCCTATTTTGGTCAAATAAAAGAAAGTTATATGCAATGCAGTGTCCTAAAAGCTTTTGTGGGCTGCAAGCAATGCTTCAAGGCTGAACATCATGCTTATGACTATACCCCACATACTGATTTTAGTGCTATCCTGAAGGATTATCCACAATCACATAGATTAGTGGGGGCTTAAAAGGAGTTAGCAAATTTTGTATGTTTTTGTACTCATCCTTCATTCAATTCAGTTAATGTGAAACATTATCCCATTCCTGACCTCCAAGTAGCTGTCTACTATTATGGGTCACTTTCAGTTTATATTTCATTTACTCATTTGCAAAAGCAAATAAACTTTCACTAGTGGTAAAAGGCCAAAATCTGCTTTATTTGGAGAGTCTTCTCAAACAAGCAGACTTGGTTATAATATCTTATCACAGATTAAGTTACAATAATAACACAAAACATATTTCATACCAAAATGATGTGGTATTTCTAATTTTGTAGTCTCAGTCTAACAGCATTTTGAATGCCTAAAAATTTCACCACAAGCATTCTTTCCACATCTATATCTTTCTTTCTGCCTTCATATGCTGTTCATTGAGAAAGTAAAAGGAAAATTAAAGTTGCTCATCTGTAAATACTGGTTCTCAAATCGGCTTGTAGGATTCCAAATTGAATTTCTTAATTAAAGACCTACTTATATAGATCCTTAAACAGTGACGCAGGTTAGGAGCTTGTAAAGCAATAGCAAGCAAAAGCATTGGGTTCCCTTCTCCAGTCACATCCTGACTGGTCATAAGTCCCTGGGAAAGGAGAGCTACCAGGAGGCTACAACAATGGCCACCACCTGAGCCAGATCCTCACAACAGCTTACAGATGCTCCCTCCTCCCTCCCTTTTCATTTTCCTCAAAACAGACATCCATCCTCACTTAAGTCACCCTGCCTTCTTTTCCCAGCTCAGTCTTCTGAAAACTGTTGCTGAGGTTTTTCCTTTCCACCTTTTCTTCCCACTCTTATGTCTTTTTGAATGGATATTTAGTGCCAGCCATCTGTGTCTCTGATGGCTCTTCTGCCTTGTTTTCACTGTCTTCTCCTACTCCTCCCTAACAGCCCATAAACTCATTTGTATAAGCTGAAGCTGTTTCTGTGAGAGGCACTGCTGCCAAAAAGCCCAAAAGGGGAGGCCTCTCCTTTTACTCCCTGGCAAGCATGAAAGAGTCATCAGCCAGGTTTGAAGAGACCAGTTTGCTCAGCTCCATCAGGAGCCCCATGCTGCCATGGAAACACTGGGCAAAACCAGGAATTGGGCATATTTTATTCAGCAGGCTGTTTGCATTTTGCACCTTTTCTGTCCAAGAGACTGGTTGCTAATGCAGCCTTGCTAGCCTTGGAGCTGTTTGAGGGGAACATCTGTTATGCTCTTTTAACTCCTCTCCTGAAGACCAGCACCAAACCACAGAGCAGCTTTGATATTCCCAAACATGCACAGCATAACAAGCAACTACTCTTCATTACTGCTGGTATTGAACAGGCAGCTGGATCAGATGTTAACATGAAAATTTACAAGAGATTGCTCTTTCCCCAGCATCCCAGAAACTGCACACTGCTTCAGACCCAAGAACCCAATCTACCTTGAGCAGAAGCTGAAATCACAATGCTAACAGGAGAGAGTTGGGAAAATACTCACGACAGGCTGCTGCTCTCAAGTCATAAAAGGAGCCTGGGTAAAGTTATCATAAGGGACTATGACTGTATATTTGCTTCCTAGCTTTCTCCATGGGCTGTAAGTTGGGATTTTATTACAACACTGAATCTATATTCTACAGCAAAAAAGATGATCTGAAAACACCAATGTTAAAAAGCTTTCTGACATATTCTCCTATTTTATTTCCCTATCATCATGATCGTGCAAAATTTTGACCAATATTAATAGAAAACTTCATATTTTGAATTTAGAGCATGAAATATAGGAAGGACTTCACTTTCTATTTCCTCCTTAAAAATTTGTGTACATAGACTGAAAATCTGGAAATGCTTTACTAATTTAACTGTGTTTTTTTTGTTCTAGGTCCATCAATATAGACCAGTGTTACTCAATTCAGGAACCAATTTCTCAGGCAGGAGAAAAAAGTACTTAAAGAGTCCTAATCTCTTTTCTTTGCTTTCTTTTACATTAAGAAACTACATAGCCTTAAATAATGTAGAGGTTTGGTTGCCTCTCGGCTGACCTCTCTGTCCTACATGACAGTCACAGAATGGTTGGGGTTGGAAGGGACCTCTGGAGACCATCTATTCCAACCCCTCTGCTAAAGCAGGTTCACCCAGAGCAGGTTGCAGAATATGACATCCAGCCAGGTTTTGACTATTTCCAGAGAAGAGACCACCAACTTCTCTTGAAAGCTTGTTCCAGTGCTCTCTCACCCTCACAGTAAAATTTTTCCACATTTTCAGATGGAATATACATTTTTTGTTTATGCCCATATTATCACCTCTTCCACTGCTACTTGCCAAAGATTAAATTGCAAGATTTTCAACACAGATTTGACAAACATCAGCTGCAGACCAGTAATTGTCATCAAGTTCTTAGTGGAACATTCATACATGAGGATTGAGACACACCAGTCTTGGTAACCAACTTTATCACCTGCAAGAGTCGACTACTTGCCTCCTCAGAAGCATTCAATAGTAGGAGGACATTGGCAGTAAGTAATCTGCTTCTGAGCTAGGGAAAATCACAGGTTTTGTTAGCCTGGATTTACTTAAGTGGGAAAATACAACTGCACAGTCATCTGAAAGGCTCTCTTTGAATCAAGCAGATTGTTTTCTGCACTTGAATTTGTCTCTCACTGCAGTCTGATACTAAGAGGGAGAGCATAGCTGCAGCTTTTAGTAGGAAAAAGTCATTTTAAAAAAACTCTTGGACAAAGTAAAATGTGATAAGCTAGAAAGCAATGAAGGTCAGGAGAGTTAAACCTTCTCTTCCAACATCAAACAGAAAGGCCAAAAGCACAACAGAGAAAACATCTTGCTTAGGTTTATCACTGTTTCTTCTGCAATTTCCTTTTAATCAACAGGTCTCTTACAGCTATTTTACAGATGTTTTGTGCCATTCAATTAATAATGCAACCTTATTATTACCCCAAAAGCTGAAATACTAAAGTGGTACCTTCTGACACAATCTGAGGCATGAGAAAATGATTTGATTTCCAGGGAAAATAAAGGAGCTTCCAAAGTTCATTAAGTGATTTTTTTTTTTGAGGTTCTGGGGGGGTTTTATTGCTTTGGTTTGGGTGGGGAAGAGTGTTTTTTTGTTTGTGGTTTTTTTGTTGGTTTTGTTTCATTGCGTATTTGCAGGAAGAAGAGGGTGTATTGCTTGTTTGGTCGTCCACATCCACAGCTGCTACACATATTCATCTACGGAAGGAAAGTTGTTTTCATAGCTACCTGTTATCCCTGCAGTGTACCTGAGTTGCTAGTTCTTTCCCAAATAAATGAAGATGTTTACAATTCCATCCAGCAAGATAATTGAGGCAAATCAGTACTAGAGGTTGAACCTTAAGCATACAATAAACATTCTCCCAGTATTGCTTATGAATATATACATAGTGCAACAGGTACACAAGGTCATGGCATTTCACAGCTCTTCAAACTGATATGCACTTCTACTTTTTAATGCCTTCATGAATAGCTCATTTTACCCTACACAGCCCTGTACCTTCAATTGTTCTTTGTTAAACAAAAACAACTGCTGTTCTCTAAGCAAGAAGCATAAAAAAAATTATTTTTAGACTTGTTAGTCAGGTTTCTTTTTGCTTACAATAGTTATTAGCCTTGAATTAAGATGACTTTGTCTAACACCAGAGTCTGAAATGAGATATAGTGGATGCCTTCCCATGTTAAGGAGTTGTTCTTTGAGGAGGAGGCAACAAAAAAAGGGCACACATGGCTGCAAGATTTCCTTGATTTTCAGAACTCGACAACATTCTGTTAAAGACTAGAAAATCCCCTTGAGATGAAATTTCAATATGCATTCATTTTCTTTTTGAATAAAATGCTTAAGGAA
Organism: Dicaeum eximium; assembly: GCA_013396995.1. Classification (NCBI taxonomy): domain Eukaryota; kingdom Metazoa; phylum Chordata; class Aves; order Passeriformes; family Dicaeidae; genus Dicaeum; species Dicaeum eximium. The sequence goes on from VWZP01003839.1 coordinate 1,180,962, forward strand.
AAATGCTTTTGAATAAAATGCCAGTGTCTGCAGCAGTTGCCTTGGTCATTTCATGACATATGTAAATGTATCTTGATTTTGCAGACTTGGAGTGCTTATATTTGAGCAAGCAGCTAGGAAGACTATTTTTTAGGGGTTTTTTCCAACAGGGCTTTCTTTTACCCTTGAGGAAGGAGAAAAACAATATGAATAATAAGGAGAGAGAAAGGGAAGGGAGAATAAAAGGGAACAAGATCCTATAAATACCCAGTCATAAAGAAGCAGAATTATTTGCTTGCTGCATCAGCCTTCCATGGTAATACAGTATTAACACCTTGCAGGTAATGCCTAAGAGCTCCACCAAATGAGTAACCTCATGCAAGAGCTTTGTTTTGAATATCTAGTTTCATTTCCCATTTTGGTTGCTTGAGTGACTCACAAATATATTTCTATATCTATAGTGAGTCACAAATATATTGCAATATCTATAATATGCAGGACATGAAACACTTTTAAACCAATTTGGGATGAGAAAACATCCATACAGAAGATTTTTTTATACAAGTCTATCACCTGGCTTGTAGAATCTCATTTCAAACAACCTCAAGCAATAGAGAAACTTTCACTTAGCAAAGACATGTTAAGGCATCTGTAAGGGTTTTTTGTGTGGCAGTTTTTCAGAAGTGCAGCATAACGGAGAGGGGAATAAATAATCTAGCACAGAAAAAGCAGACAAGGCAAGTCCAAATTCTACAAAAATATGTAAGTGAAGAAGTAAGAAGGAAGTAGAACATGTAAGTGAAGTCCATTCACATTTCCTTTGTTACTTAACTACAAAGGTGAGAAAAGGGGGAAGGAAAAATCATGTTGTATAATGGTATGGCTCCTGCTGGTTTACTTCTCTGAAAGCAGAGCTGAGGAACACCTGAATCCCAAGATCTGTGAGCAAAGCAGGAGACTGCAACATAAAACTTTATGGTAAAAGAAGAGAAAGCTAACTACAGTTCAAGCTAGAGACACGTATTGTAGTTCACTGATAACTTCATACACCTATTGGATTCTAGTAGTGTAATGCAGTAAAGTATTGCCAATCCATTTTAACACTTATTGTCTTATTAGATGGCTATTAAAGACACACTAAAATTTGCTTTTCCTTCCACACTGCCTGTTTCCCTTTATGTTTTAAAGATTAAATAAACATCCCTGATTTCCTGATAAAGGAAAAACCACACTTGTAAACTTCCAAGGCCTTATCTTAAGCTCCCCAACCCACAGACTTTTCAGAGCTCACTTTGACTAACTGCTGGTGCCTACTGAAAAGGGCTTCACTGCTTGCTTTGGGAATGGCACAACTTTCACCAGCCTGTAGGCAGAACTGAAGGGAAATAATCTCCTTTAGAAAATAATTCCATTTCCATTTGGCCAGAAAGCTATTTTTCATTTAAGGGCATGTCATGGTGCACTGACTTCATTCTACCCAAAGGCTGAAACATTGCCATTAACCCTCAGATTTATTAGAGGGGGGAGGGGAATTGACATTAAAAATACATGGTCTGTGCTTCAAATCTTGGTTAACCATCTTCACAATTCAATTCAGAAATGGTGCATCCTGGATTAGAGCTAGTAAAATAACAATCTTACATTTCTTTCACACCATCCACCCCAGCTTTGTCCTCTGGGAAGGTTTTTCTGACAGGTCTTCCCAAGGTAACTACTGTGGGCATTTGTGCCAAAGACCAATTCCACAACTTCTGTAAAGAGCATCACTGGAGATCCAATGTTGATCCCATAGCCACATCTTATCATTCCTCACTTCTACCAGTGTCTTTCGGAAACTAGTAGAGTCTTGCAAATACAGCATACAGTACCAAAAACCTAGAAAAAGTTGGAAAACACTTAATCCTAGTTTATATGCAAAGTTTCAAATGCAATGTCAATTTCTACTGGTTTTGAGGGAACATTGCTCTGCTTGGTGCAGGAGACCAATTAGAGATTGAATGCAGATAATGCCCATCAAGGAGCTGTAAATGAAGATATGGCTCAGACTTACTTTTCAGGTTAAATTAGGCAGTGTTGAGCTGACACAGCTGCCAGTAAGAAAAAGGTAACTTCTCTCTACACCTACACAACTGAAGTGTAGACTTATTACTCTCTAGAAAACACAGTATATATGCTTATATTTCCTCTAGGACTCACCCAGTTTGGTCCGCATCAAGCTTAAGACAGTTGAGAAAAAAACCAAGTTTTGCCTGAATGGAAATGTACAGGAACTTACCTTCATGGCATGACTCATACCTTCCTTTATATAGCAGCATCAGAAGTCAATGAGAAGAGATTTCTGCCAAGATTGCTGCTTTTACTTCCTGAGAGTTTGAAAATTGAACACGTGCATGTTTCACCCTTTTATGTATAATTTCTGAAGGTCAGCAATGACTGCTGGAAGATGACACTGCATCACTCTGGAAAACTACAAAGAAGGTGAAACACATCAGTGCTAATACCTACTGGTCCCAGTAGGGCAAGGAAAAAACGCAGCTGCCTATGTAAAAATCTATATGGATTATACTTGGTGCAGACACTTGATACCCACGTTCAAGGGGGTGCATTAATTATCTGGAAGACCACCTTAATTACGGTAAAGGCAGATCACACTGGCAAAAGAGTAAGAAGAATTAACTTGGCCTGAATGGCATTTGGAATATTGAAACAGCTAAAAACAGGAAGGATGACTTGTGCTTGCAACAGAAGGTGCACAGCATGTGTGCTTTGCTGTTAACAACAGTACTGAATCCTGGATACAGACAAAACAAATGGGAAATCAATGCAAAGAACTCAGGGATTATGCCAGAAGACAAGAAACAACTTGAATATTCCACAAAGGAAGAAGCTAAAGCCTCATTTAGGTGCAGAAAAGGGAGTTCCATCTTTCAGAACAGCATCCCTTGGGTGTAATCCAAGGAGAAGGTATAATAGAGTTGACACAAAAATCTCCATGTGCAGCCACTAATTTTTCCTTAAGAAGAAATAAATGAAAGCATTGGTAGTTTGAGGCACCTTAAATTCATTCTGGGAGGGATGTTTCTTCTTAAAGTCAGTGAAACAAGTTTTCCAAAATAGTCTGTGTATTAAGCAAAAAGGAGTTAAGTTTTACCTGTCTTTGTAGGAATGCTTCAGTACTGAATGATTGCAGGACAAAGTTGCTTGGACCTACAAAAATTTTGGCAAAACAAGAATCCTACAAAATCTGTGTTTGCTGCACAAAGGAGTAACTCTTCAGCAACCACAACACATGCAAGACTGAACCTACAACATTCAGAGGACCTGACATTGAATGCACGTTGGAGGACGCTGCTTACACTGCATTCCCAAATCTTAGCTGGGGAAGATACCTGAACAAGTGTGCTAAGAAGAAGGGGAACACTTCAAAACCACAAGAACTATTCTTTTAACAGTTTTGTCCATAAGTTTCATTTCATAAAAGCACAACCACCACTAGCTAAAAGTTAAGGAGGTTGTGGCCCAGGTTGCAAAAACAAACCAAAATATAACAGAACAAAGCTAGCAGTGACACCAAAATATTCTCACTTGCAGCTCACTATCCTGATTCTTTCCTCTCTTTTGGGTTTCCACAAATATTATTTAAAAAAAAGCAAACAAACAAACTGTCAATTTCTTTATTGCAAGACCAGCAATTACTCTACTGTTTGTGCATTTCAAGGTTTCTGAGTGAGCCCAAATGATATTTAAGGCCTTGAGCTTTCACGCATGCTGTGAACTATCATGACCAGACATAGTTACTGTTAAATACTTCAACAGGAGTTGAACTGGACAAGCAATTCTGTGCAACCAGCCATCCAGCTGCACTACAACTACAAGTAGTGTTTAAATGATTTTGCACATAATAGATAAAAAATGCCTTCAGGGTTGATTATTGAATTTCTTTTGATTTTTTAAAAAATTATTTATCTTACATCTAGTTCTATGAATACTTAAATTTTAAGTGCAGGTGTGCAACATTATTATGCTTGAACATCATGCAGCAGTTGAAGTTACTTCTCTTCTTCCCTCCCCATTGATCCCCATTTTATTCAACTCGTCCTGTAAATATCAGTATAGGTCAAGGTACAAATTCTGGTTCCTTTCTAATGGGTGTACAGAACCAGGTATAATCAAAGAGATAGCTAAAGAAATGCTATCATTAAGAAGAGAAAAAGTTGAAGCCTCCTTTAGCATAGTTCTGTAGCTGGAAATGTCTACTGAGGTGCAACATACAAAGGGTGAAGTATTGGAATGGTCACCTACGTTGTATCAAGTACCAACAAACTCCTGAAGGACTTTCTGGCATGCCAATAAAAGGAACAGGAAAGGGTCTGGCTTGTTAAGTCATAGCCAGCAACAAGTGGAATATTGCAACTCTGAAGGTTTCGTGTGATCAAACCCATCCTTTAAAACCACCATTGAATTAGCACAGATCCTGCAATCCTAAAGTTAAAAATAAAGTTATCAGAGGAGGCAGAGCAAGTAAAAGGGCACAAAGACAACTGAGAACATTTACACTGTCCTGGCATTAATGTAAGTTTACTTCCCTGAACTATGCTACCAGGAGTTTGTTGCTTTCTAAAGCTGAAAAATATTTGCTAAAGAAGATCAAGATAAAGAAACATATGAAGTATAATAGACCAAAGCTTTGAAAATAGTACATTAAAAAGTCAGGCAAGAAATAGAGCAATAAATAAAGAGGATTAAAAAAAAACCAATCAAGACGACATTACTAACTGCTCTTGAAGATACCTGCAAAGGAAACTGCAGTTCTGAAAAAAAAAAAAACAAACCTAACTTGCTCACACACCTTTATCATTAATTGTTTCTGAAGCTGCTAATTCCTTCTCTTCTCTAAAACACATTATGAGCTTGGCAGGTTAACAAAAGGTAAACAACTTGAATGACAACAATGCACAAAGGACTTACAGGTACATTCCCTGACAGACAAATTTCCATGCAGGGAAAGGTAACTATTTGGAGCCACTGATCATAAAGGCGTTTGGGAGAATGTTCTGATTGCCAGAACAAGAAACTGATATTTATCATCACAAGGCCTAGTTAAAACAAAGAACCTAGCATACTACCTGTGCAGAAAATAAGAACTGACTAATGCCAACACTGTGAACGGTGCTGCCAGAACTTCTGCAGACATGAGCACTCTCCTGAAACAAAAAGTCTCCAATTCCTTAAAAGTTACAGCTTTGGGGAAGAGGTTCTCTAGTTCAAATATCTTTCACACAAGCATTCCTTTCTGCCTCAGACTTCTCCTCCAGGGCTGTAGATTTCTCAGTCATTTCAACATGACTTTTCTAATAGGTTTCCAACCCATAATAAATTTTGCTGTTCTGAAAGGCGATAAAAACGCAGTGTACACTCAGATAACAGGCTACAGAAAAAAGAAGTGCAGAATAATAGGGCGAAAAGTATATCAAGTATTTCATACTGACTTTGCCCTCAGAGAAGCTGCTGAGCTATTTTTTGCAGACAAGTTCCACTCCTATGTCATATTTTCATGGCAAATACAGAAGCCCCACGGAATAAAGGGATTACTTCATTCTAAGTCAGGTTCTTGAACACCAAGCCTGTGCAGGTCCTGATGTCAAGTTCTGCTGCTTCACTGTGCTCCTTTCAAATGTCTCTTCATCAGAAGTCATCATGAATTCTCAGTGAAATGTTTTGGAAGTGGACAACATAGGACTACTCAGCAACAGGGGAATTTAGTGGTACATCAGAAGTTAGGACATGTACAGTGCTCAGCCAAGCTACAGAACCACAAGGTTGGAAGAGACCTTTATGATCATCGAGATCACAGAAGAGCATTGCTTAAAAGCATAAGGAAGGCTCTTACTTCTGGCCTTGGTATCCATGGAAGGTACAGAGGGGAACAACCCCTTATAGCACTTTTAAAACAGCCCTATGCCATGAGAGGTGCAGAATTAAGCCCAACGCACTGCAGGCAAAAGACACCAGCTGTGCTGAATTCTGTTGAGCATTTCTGCTCTGAACTGGGTCTCTGAATCTTCTGCAACAAGCCGCAGTAACTGACCTGAGCATAACCACAATCAAGAGTCATTAACAGAAACCAAAAAAGGCTTCTCTTCACAGAAGCCATATATCTACTCACAAAAACCTTCAAAAAATAATGAAAGGTATGGTGAAATTCAACTCAATATGAAAGTATGTCAGCCATTTTCCAGAGACACACCCAGTGACTACAGTGCTGATGCATTTGACAATGGCCATAGCACATGCACCAAGAAATCACACTTTGCCATTTTTATAACACACCAAAATCAAGTATGCTGGAGAGAAGAACAGTTCTTATGCAATACTTTCCTAAATTCTGTGCTTTCATCTGATATTACACACAGGTATGTGGAAGAGCCTTTTAGAAGGCAATTACAGCCCACCACAGACCCAGAGAATTCATCCTACTGGGCTGCTGAGCAGACAGAGGCAGTAGCAATTTTCAGACTGCCAATTCCTCATCTCTTGCACATTTCTCTTACTTGAGATTCAAAGCATATTCATACCAGTAAAAACAGTATTGATTTCACTTTGAAAAACAAACACTCATATCTTCGCAGTAGAAGTTAATTAGTCAGTGCTCCTGGGGGTGGGCAGCAGGCAGCAGAATGAAACCAAGAGTCATCACACAGGGAGCTTCTTCCTGAAACTCAGAAGTGTTATTTAAAGGGTTTACACTGCTCTAACATTTGCCCCAACACACAGGGTACCGGGATATATTTGAAGTCCTGAGGTATTTCCCAAATCCCAGTGGGAAGAACCTGGAGCTTAAAGCACCTGTGCTTGGTCTCCAGCCAAAAGGAAAAGGTATTTCAGTGAAAACTTCCCTGAACTAACAGTGAATTGGTCATACAATCTCATTAAGAGACACTGCACAATAACAACTATATTGATAAAGGAGAGAGAAGTGTGTAAGAAAACAAGGGGGAGAGAAAGCTGTGATATACCATATACCTCCGCCCAAATTTTAACTTTTGACTGCAGATTTCAAGAAACTGCTGTACAGCGCAAAAATCAGCACAACACTAGAAAGCTTCATGTGAGAGAAGTCGTATATTTTCTGCACACTCAGCAGCAAGCCCTCAGGCAGTAGTTCTAGCAAATAGTCTTCAAGGATATAACTACAATTCCGTGCCCCAGGGTAGAATGTCCTGCTGTGCAGGAAGGATTTGGGGAGGAATGGATATCATATTATTCTGATACACATCTATGTGAGGCAAAGTTTAGTGTATGCAAGGGTGTGACACTACACATCATTGTCTTTTGTTGATTTTCTTGCATTTAATCTTACAGTGGTATTTCAAGTAATGTCTCTTTACCACCAATCCTTTAAACAAGTTAAATTACAAGACATACTTAATAGACATATTAGGCTAGTGATAGCCAGGAAATTCACATCAATTTGACCAAGGCCAATGTCACAATCCCCATTCTGTTCTTCAGCCCATCAGTGCTTCTTCCCATCTTGGAGCCCGAGGCAGATTCCTCAGTCAGACCCTTTTCCACAGCCTTCCCATTCCTACCAAAATGAGAACCTGTTGGTGAAATGTCAGCTTCAGGAGACAGGGGAAGCAGCCCCTCATCCTCAGCCAGGGAGGCAGAAGCACTGTCCATGGAAAGCACTCCCACACCTGCATGCATCCAGGTCCTGCTCTCCCCAGAATCTCTCCCAGCACTCCCAAGGGAGGCAGTAGTGTGTCATGGCCAGGAGAGTGCCCAGTGGAGCACAGCAAGGCAGGAAACAGGCTGGCAGCACAGCCCATGCCACAAGCCATGCTGCAGGCAAGGAACACGGAGCAGTTGTGGCAGGCTGAATGCAGAGATCCCCTGGAAGCATTTAGCATCTCCAGGCTTTTCCCTTGCCCAAAAGAGTACATTTCTCAAACCACTGCCAAAGGCTGTCTTACTAGATCATAAGCTTATTGAAGCATTAAGATAGTGTTAAGCTCCACATAAGCAATTTTATAGGAGGTCAACAGGTACATCTAGGAGATGGAAATTCGATGGCATTTCCATAGGTTCTTCTGTATCACTGTCATGTTTTAGGGTTGGTTTTGTGGCTTTTTTTTTTTTTTTTTCACTTGTTTCTCTGTTTTGTTTGGTTTTTTGGGGTTTTTTGTTTGTTTTTTTTTTTTTTTAAGATAAGGAAAAATTAAGCCTGCAGTAAATGATCATTAAAGAGCCATAGATCAAGCCCATCCCCATCCAGCCTTTGGACTTGGCAAGTACAGGTAATATTTTACTTCCTTGATTCATATCAGAAATCCAGAGAGTTTTTCATCTTATTTATCAATCAATCTGTTGAACATAACTATTGTTATTCCTTCCAAACCCCTCTTCAGGGCCAGTGTGCCAGTTTAAAACCAACCTATTTTTCCTCCACATCAAGTCCAAGAATATAAAGTTTCTTGTCCACGTCAGGCCCTATTGTTTCTAGGCCCTGAAATAATTACTCTATCATGTGTAGCAAATGACATGCCAACACAACTCCACCCAGGTTGCACATTCACCACAAACAAATTATCAACTGGGCTTGATTTTCATTTTCAACCCAGTTACATAACCCATGGACAGCAGGAGCTGTCTCACTGGCATATTAGTGGTATGTGTAAGTAGGTATTTCTGAGCTGTGCACACGGACTGGGGCATGGCACTGCTCAAGACAGGCAGCATGGGGGAGGAGGCAACAGTGAAGGCAGTGCTCACGAGCTGGATTGAGTTCTCCCTTGGCCTTGTGGCTCCCAGAATGCCTCCACAAGCATCACCTCCTCTTGAATTTACCAATGTACCTCTACCAAGTAATTATCCTTCAGCTGCTTTTATTTCAACCAACTCAAGTGTATTTAGACTGAAGTTTTCCACACCAGAAGATTGCCTCAGGCTGAATTCTTTTGCAAACTTTCAAGCTTAACTAGTTCAGCTATTTCTGAGAATAAGGTGAGGAGAAAAATACTGATGTTGCTTAGGTCAAAAATTAAGCATCCCTCACTGCCTTCAAATGAAACACTCCTTTGGAGCACTGAGATGAGTACAAAGGGCAGGAATATGTGCACGTCATGTTCCATGAGGAAAGGATAGAATAGAAGTATAAAGATGAGCTCCCACTGTAATTTTGAAAGTGATCAAGCTATTTAAATTCAGGAGCCATTTGTAGTCCATCTTAATATTCCTCTTATATAGGCATACAGCTTTTTGGCTGTATCATGCAAGAGCATGTGTAGTGTTTATACATGATTGAAGGCCATATTAACATATCATTTGTCTTTATATTACTTCTAGGTATGTATGTTATATGTATTATAATACATAACTGTAGCCAGGCTACACTCAATGTTATTGCTTTCCTTTTAAAACTCTTTGCCTTGATTCAAATAGCAATTCGCTCTTCTTTCGTGAGCAGCCTGCTTCATTCTTTGTTGACACCAAGAACTGAACAAGTACTTCAGCTACAAGAACTACACATTCAAAAGCATCCTTGCCTTGTTAGTGTCTTGTGAAGGAGACCTGTACACTTCAGAAAGCTTCTACTGCAACTTTTCAAAATAAACTACCAACAAAACACAGTTGCATTTTCTACCACTCAGTAGTACAAAAACACAAGAACCAAAAACTCATAGAGCCCCAATTCCCACCAGTGCACACAGCCAAGTCCAAGACTTGTATCCTGATGCTCAAGTAGGCAAGTCTTCTTAAATGACCATCAATGTCTCACACCAATAGTTGGAGATCCAAACTGCACCTCCTTACAATTTTTCTTTTTAAAGCCCAACCAGAAATAATATCTAGTTGTTCCTTCTTTCCCCTCCTCATAAAGCAGGTGCTTTGAGAGTTAATTTGAGAGTGATTTCTCTGTATATTGTGATTTCTTACCTGAAGTGATCATGCCTACCCATTACCTGTTCTGGGATTCGAGGATCTAGATTACTTTAAATAATGACCTATTTTCTAGAGCACAACTTCCAGCAAGGTTCCTTGTAAAGCTAATACTGCATGTTCCATAGACTACAGTTATTCCTTAACATCAGTTTACATCTGAAAGACAACACAGCATGGGGCCAGCTCTAGGCATAATCAAGGCATGCAGTTGCCTAGAGAAACAGGCCAGTGTATGGGGCAAAACAGTCTTCCCTCCTGTCCAATCCTGCCTATACTGCAGTCCTAGACAGGGACAGACAGATGTTCCTGCAAAATGCAGGATAGGGATTGGGGCAGCAGTTTGCTTCATATTTGCTGAAGTGACAAATGGAGCACTCTCCAACCTGTCCCATCCCTCAAGTCCTCCAGCAGCTGCAGCAACAACCCAAAGCTGCTTCTCCAGAGCTCTGCCCCTGACCTGATATCCCAATTCCAACCTGCTCTTCCTCCCTTTACCACGTGGGGAAAGATGCCTGGCTTGACTATCCTCAGACCTTCATACTCAAGAACAACAGCCATCCTCAAAACCCACCCAGTAGCCTTGCTGGCCCCAGACTACAACAGCTCTTGGCAGCTTAACAGTCTGAGGCATTGTAAGCTGAGTGTGACAAAAAGAGTCCTTCCCATATCTGGCTTCAAAAGCATCCCTACAACTGCCAGAAGTAATTTTGCTTGGCTCTCTTCAGTCCTACCAGTAGTAAAACGAAGACGCATTAGCAGGTATGCATAAGACAAAGCAGTATCAACAGAGGTCATGATGTGCCAAGCCCATGCACAAATCAAAGCCCTCATAGATCAAACACCTAGGTCCTTGCAGCCTGAGCAAAGGAGGCTGCCTTCAGCTGAGGCAACCTGTACCTTCTCTGGACCAGATACCACAAACCCCCTACACACACATACACCCCCCTATTAGTGGGTTATTTACAAAACAAAGCATAAGAGAAACCCCACAGACTCATTTGAAACAGCTCCCCAAGTTAATTCTCGTGCTTTCTATGCTCTCCAACATATTTGTGAAGTACTATCTCCCCCTTTTTCTCTAACATTGTCCCAGTCATGACTGAAGCAGATTATTTGGCAGATCAGGCACATTTCACAAGCTCAGCACACAGGTCCTGCAACAGTCTCACAGTAATATATGAGTCAGTTAAACACCACTAGAATTCCCCACGTTCCCAAGAGTTCACCCTGTACTAAACAATGTCATCACTGAGGACAGGAATTGGGACACTGAATGTTTCAGGTGGTGTCTGTGCAGGATGGGGGAGAGTCCTTGAAAACCCTTCCATTATGAAGGGTTCACACGCTCCACCCAAGCTGGACAGGCATCATCACCAAGATAGAGCAGCTCCCTCAAGCTGATTAGGTCCTTGAGAACACAACAGCAAAGCATGCACATGACAAACAGCTAATTCTATAGACATGTATGAAATATATTGTTTGACATAAATTCCAAACAAATACTAGAAACAAAAATCACAGAATACCTTGCCCATGTGTATGATTCTCCCATGTGAGAAGGTACACAACGACATTTATCAGGTCCGTGCTGTCAGATTCCTTTAGTGCTAGGTATCTGCTCATTCTGCTGTCCTTTGCATCAGTGACTCAGTGATATGTTCCTTAAGGACAGAAACTTCTATTGGTGGCAATGGGGAAAAGGCAGAGGCATTTATCACAAGCTACAACAAAGCAATATTCTGCCAATACTGCAGTCATTACCAAATTGTTTTTCACAACGCTGAAAAAAAATTCAAGATCCTCCTTTTTAATGCTACAAAGAACATATGCATTTCCATAAATCATGCAATCAGCATTTATAGCACCAGATTCCTGTAAAAGAATGCATCAGCTCAAGTCCTGATTTGTTTTCCTTGAGCGCTTCTCTCTTATTAGGCGACATTATCTTGTTCTTAAACAGTGAAACTGTAAATTACCCTTCTTTAATAAAAACTTATTTTTCCTCTGTCAGAATGCTGTTCAAAATATTTTTCACTAGCTTTTTATTTTCATGCTGACTCAGTTACTGAATTACAGTTTATTACAAGCAACTGTTTTCAGATCAATTCTTTAAATCAAACAGTTTAGGTGATACTGTATTTTCTGTGCATACCAGTTTTGAAAAGCATACTAATTCAATGTTAAAGCATTACAGGAGGAACACCTCTCTGTCTTTGCTTTATTCTTTCAGACAAAGCTTTCAGAAGAAACTGAGCAGCACAGATAAGTTTACATGGAAGTGTAATTTGCAATTTACTCTCACATGTTAAGCAGTTTCCCTTTCTTTGGAAGGGGAACCGTTCTTGCAAGGTTCAGTAGGCAACCACGTTGTTAAATGTTTTCTTAACAACTAATTTTTTCTGGTCCTGAAAAAAACATCTTTTAAAAACAACAGTATGATTTTGGGAGCTTGAAACATGTCCTTTTTTAGTCTCTCTCCAGGGCAAAGTCATATTTTCAACACAGCCATTGAAGACAACTCTGAAACCACCCCTCATGTATTCAAGGGGAATCATTCACACTGCTTCAGTATATAATGTTGAAGAGTAAGCTCTGAAGATATTCCCTGCCATAATCAAATTCAATATCATTCTTCAGTAGATACTCTTTTCCTAAAAAACACAGGACTGCGCTTAGGTCCAATCTACTTATATTAAGAAACTTGCCAATTTGGGGCATTCTTTTATAAGTAAAATTAAAAGCATGTTCTTTAGCTATTCAATTGCACCAACAGCTAAATGCTAGCCATGTAGGCAAGCCATCAGGCAGATGTTCTATTCAAAAGCAAGAAGGGAGCTACAGGTCCTTCTCAAAACTTGTTTCAATAAACTATTGCAGTGAGAGTGGCCACATTAAACAGATATCATTAGCTGTGGTCCATATTTATCACAGCAACCCCCCCTCAAAAAACATCCATAAGTTCTTCCCAGTCATCATGCAAAGACTTGGTTCACCTAATTCAGCTTCTAGTTATTGGACATTATTTTTTCTCACCACAACCCTACAACCTCATTAAAGAGTAAGAGAAATAAAATTCTCTATACTAACTAGCTATGGTATATTCAGGCAATCTAGGATGACATAAGTTATTGATTCCCGTGATGCAAATGACAGCATAAGACAAACTTGATGTAGTCATAATAAGCTCATGCACTCACTGGAGTGCAAAGTATGCACACAATTTAGGGTAGATCTGGCCATTTGTTCTGTGATGCCTCCCTTTCTTAGCATCTAGAAAAAGGCCTCTCCCAAACTGAACCTGTACATAACTCTTGGAAGGGTTACAGATCTTTTCCACAATTTTCTTTTGCACATTATCACAAATAAAACTAGTTTGTTTAAAATACTCCATCCACCTCCAGAGAAATACTAGGAACCATCAACACAGGTAAGTACATGACTGATACATTATTTCTGCTGTGTGGCACCATACAGACATCTTCTTGAGGGAACAAGTTGATATGGGACTCCTGAGACTATCAATAACCTACTGCTAATTTCATGTTAACTTACACTCATCGCCACCTTGGTTGTACCCACCTTCACTTTGTCACTTCAGACTAGTAGCTCAGTTAAGTTAACAACTAGTTTAAAATATAATCCAGCACAAGTCTTCTCTCTTGCACTTTAATTGACTGGGTGCTTTCAGTCCTACATTCAAGAGTATAACTAAAAATCCACTGTTGTTAATATATCCCATCATTAAGGCACATATAAACTAGCAAATGGCAAAGTTCTTCTCAGTCAGCATAAGAAACCCTAAAAGGGTAGTTCAACAGCACAATGGTGATATCAACATTTAAATACTGAAAATTGACTCCAGAGAAAAAGGTACAACCAAGCATCTGCATCTGTGAATGAGCCAAAAATCAGTGAGCCGTGTGCCAGATCTAACTTGCATTGAAATGCAACTGTCTTCTTTTGTGCCCTTTTAAAACTATTTAATTAGTATACAACCAATTTGAGTGTTTAATTTTGAAGAACCATATTGCAGATACTAGTATGAAATATCATCTATGTTAAATTGTACAGAATGGTGAAAATACAGAATTCCAATTGACTACAACTGCAAATGTACTGCATGAAAATTGAGATGCTCTACAGAATAAAGAGACTGCAGTTCTAATCAACCACCAATAAACACTGGGCATAAATAGCCAAGATGAGAAGGAGGGGGAGGGAAAAAACCCAGTATGTTTTCACATAACCTCTGGGATAAATTGCCAACACAAGATCCAGATAGTGCAGACATGAAAATTAAAGAATGGTATTTCAGACAGCTAATTACCACAGCACTCAACACCTAGCTAGGTAAAGTGCTTTATAGAAACATATGATCAAGGGATAGTTTTAAACCCAGTTTAAACTCAGTTTTAAATAGAGTTCTGCCTGAAAGTATACATTTTTCTGTTAGATGTATCCCTATCTCTAGTGATTTCTGTGAATATTTTTGAAAACAGTGCAAATATACAGCCTACATGTAACATATATGTATATTTTCTAATTCCAACTCTTTTCTTAAATGAAAACCAGCCAATCAGTATTCTGTCTTCTACACTACAAAAACTTAGCACTAAATCGCTTGGCAGATTCAGAATACCCAGTGCCACTGAGTCAAGGAGCACTGCTAAAAGCCAGCATAATACAACAGGGTGACAGAGTGACAGAACCTGTAATTTGCCTCTCTAATCAAACTAACCCCTGCGGCATGCTGCTGAAGTCTGCTTTTGATGGATATTAATTGTGTCCCAGACCCCAAGCCAAGAATAACATTACATTGAGAGAAGAGTTCGAGACATCTCATACACAAATCACAAGGCTGACAGCACAAAAAAGAATGCAATTATCAAACTTTGTCACCAACCTAACTAAAGCAAGCAAACAAAAAGATGCACGTTACCTTTTTAAGGAAAAATTTCTGCAGTTTCCTGTGAGGCAGCTTTATCATCTTTTTTTCACCATCCAGGATACAGGTCAGGCATAGCAAGTACTTGAGCCATTCTTTTGCCTTCTCTATTAACTCGCTGCAGTCAGCTTAGCCCAGTGCGTCACCAAACACCAGCCCAGCCCCGCAACAGATTACAAGGCAAGAGCTAGGCTGGATCTCATTTTTGACTCAAACAAGGAAGCTCTAATACAGACTCCAGCTCCAGCTGAATACTTCAGCTGTGTTGACAGCACAAGGAGGAAGAGAACAGGTATGAGGTCTGCATTGCTTCCTAAAAAAAAAAAAAACCACTGCCAAGTTAAAGAAGGGCAAGAATTTACAAGAGGATGAGAGACACAGATGCTCAGTATCTCACTGATCCTTTCAAATCCCATGCTACAGAAGAAATTCAATGTCCAGGACTCTGAACACGACCCAGCACTGCCTGCTGAGTGCAGCTTGTCACTGTGCACCTGTTAATTAAGCACATTGTATGTGATTCAGCCAAGCACAGCAAAGAGCCTGTCATTTATGTTCTCTTCAAATCATTGGAAGACTTATTTCCTCTGAATAGTTTTTAGAAAAAACACTACACAGAGATTGCACGCCAAGATGTTATATACAGATACATATGGAGGTATTTATAGAGCACACCAATGCTGAGTTTGATTCAATGCCATAGGAACCAGCGATCACGGGCATCGCTGCCTTCCCTTCGGGAATTTGCAACTAAAGCTCAGCTTCAGATTTGGAAGGACAGGGCTCAGCAACACACCAGTAATGATGCATCTCCTGGGCCACTGCAGTCCTACAACAGGAAGTGCTGTAGGGTGATCTGATCTCAAACACTGTGTTCACTCTCAGTTATGCCAATGGGATAATCCCTATGTTTAAGAATTAAGCACATGATAAAGCAGCTAGTTTAATCAGTTTAAAAAATCATTCCATGATCAAGAGACTTCCCTGATTAGTGTTTGACGAGTCAGTCTGTGTAAGAATATACAAATACATTATGAGAGGAATTTCTTCCAAACATTACCAGTTGTTCCCAAATCTCCATCTCCTGTTTTCATACTAGAAATATTATTTCACACAAGCTGCAAATCTCTAATAGTCCATTTCTACCTGTATCATTTTTCTGCTATTTGCATAGTTTTCTTACAAGGACTGTGTTTGTTCCTCTGCCCTCTCACTGCCCATTCTTCATGAGCTTAGAGTAACACAAGCCCTAACATATCACTGCAAATTTCCACTCCTACAAAGGCACACATGATGAACTTCCAGCAAGTGGCAAGGTCTGAGGCAAGCCAAGGAAAAAGGAGGTTAAGAGAACTCAGCACACTTAGCTGCAGAGGTTTGTGTTTAAGGGAAGGCCAAACATGACAGGCAAATAACTACAGTAAAATGCAGAAGCAAACTCTGAGAAGTAGTGCCACTGTGCACCCCAAGTTCAGCTGGAGGGGCAGCACACTGAAAATGCCATAGATGAGAAATGCAACATATGTCAAAATATCAGTCAGGGGAAAGATAGATTCCAAGGACAATTACTGGGATAAGCCAACAGCTGAAGATAAGCAGTAAACCTGATATTTAGATTATTCTGACCATCAGGCCTTCAAACTTATGGAGAATTGCAGACTAGTTTTCTGAGAAGCATCTTGCACCATGAGGATATCTATCAAAACATCATGGAGAAGATAATTCCAAGTCCAATTTCAAGAAATTGTTCCAAAACTGACAACTGGGGAACACAAGCAAGACAGGGGGTAATTCTTTTGCATGTTATATGTTTGAAGCCTTTGGGTTCAATTTGAATAAAAGTTCGAAAAAACATTTCTTAGGAAATTGTCACTGTGTACTGTGTAAGGTGGAAGAGAATCCAAGATGGCAATAAAAAAGGGATGGTCAACACCCCCTAAAACCCACCTGGATGCATGAAACATCATAGTGTATATATAATATACTACACAGATAGAGCATCTTTCTCATCTTTCTTTTGTAGTTTCTGCTACAAATGGGCAAGTTTGGTTTTGAAACCCAAAGCCTTTCAAGTTTAAAAAATGCTGTGACTTTGAGATATGCATTACCAAGAAGCATATTACTTTTAAAACTAACAATACTTAATCCAGATCACCAGGATCACCATAACTTCCCAGGATTTTCACTTCTGTCTAGGAGATTCTCCAGAGACAAACAGCATTGACTTAGAATTTCATTTTTCTATTGTAATTATTTGGCTGGATTTTCATTTTGTTACTCACATCCACAGAAGTGGTAAGGTTTTCCTCTATAAGAGCAAATAAAGATACTTTGCAGAGATGTTGAATTCAAGACTCCCTTCCTTAGAGATAATACATAATCATCCCAGACTCTAAATTCATTTAGTTCTTTAAAGTTCAGCTCAAGCAAAATATTTAGATTTAAGCTGAAAATACCATAAAGACACTTCCATGCCTTCTAATACATAACCAGATTTTGGAAAAAAGCTGTATTACAGCAAAGGTCAAAGGTAGACTTTCAGCTGTAATTCCAAATTGCTGGGATTTTGTTGTTTGCATTGTTTAGTGTTTCTTTAAAATCAAGAAAAACACTGAGGACTGAAGACAAACCTTCAGCATTATTTTTAGCTATTTATCTATGTCTGTATATCAGAATACATTCTGAATTCTGTCACAGTTACTATGGTAGATAATTGCTTTTTGTTAAATCTGACTGTGAACAGATGCAACACATACAGTCCCTGCTTATTCACAATCCTCTCATCTAAAAGCAACATTTCACAGATAAACAAGTCCTCCAAACTCCACGTGCACAAACACCTTTCCTTCCAGACACAGCTATCTGCCCTTTTCAAGTAAGTGCACTGTTACATGTAATACAGGCTTTGCTTGGGCAATTTAAATGAAATATTCTTCATTAATTGATGAATGCTTACCTCATCTTTCTGACCTAACCAAGAAAAGAAACACCATTTTTTTAATTGCTGTTGCTGTTTATTTTTGTTTATGAGCTACACAGCTCTTAGCAGGCCTGCTCCCATATAATACTAATTCTCATTAATATTAGAGAGATGCCATTAGCATCCCAAGAGAAGCTAGCCATAAGCAAATTCTGCAAGACTGAAGGAATAAAGCATCCTGTGGCTACATTTACATCTTCATAGAGAGCATGTACACAGTATTTCCTATTAAAGAAAAATATAGCTCAGACTTTTCTTTCAATGCAGTATTACTCTTGACTGGAACCAGTATTAAAGAGTTCCATACAAATGTAGGTGGTATAAGATACTCTTTTCTACACCCACTGAAGTTATCTTTCCTTAGTAACTCAAATCTGAAAAGATAAAATACCTCACTGCTTTAACTCACATGGGTAAAAAAGAATAAAAAGCACAATTTGAAAAAGTCAGTGATTTTATCAGCAATTCTAACCAAATGTTAGTCCTGTAGCTGACAGGTTTCCATTTTCCAGGTTTCAAAGCCTCCTGTTTTGATTTACAAATTCAGACTTACAAAACACCAGGAGAATTGTTAAATACTAGTTCATTTCTGCATACTCAAAAATCAATACTGCCATTTTTGTCAGCTTTTCCCCATCAATTATTTGAAGTCATTACACAGCGAAGTGAATTTTTTCCTTTGTGATGCTGAAAGGATTTCTCCAGACAACTAGCTAATGCAAATTCATTTAAGCTTCATGGGGCTCCACAGCAAATAACTGATCCAGCTCCCTTACAGATCATTGGTAACTTGGGTCAAAGATTCCAACATGATTGCCTGTTTTAACACTTTTTTCCCTCCAAACTTACTTAAAAATAACTAACCATATTTCATCAGGAAGTTTGGATTACAGAAAAGCTTTTTTTCTTCCCCTCTCACAGCTCAAAAGCCTACAGGTATGATTGTATCATCTTTTCTGTCCTCATATACCAACTCCATCTCCTCAAGAGCCATCCTGAGGGATAAACAAGGGAGCAGACCACAGAGCACAGTGCCTGTGGTCTGGGTAGCACTGAACACATGACAGCAAGTCAAAAGCACTGACCTTGGAAAACAGAGCTCTACTCCCTTTTGGAACTAACTGGTGCCAAAATCCACAGCAGTTTAGGCTTGGCAGTGCCCACTTCAGGCAGCAGCAAGAGCACTTGATTTTCCCCTCTTGTTCCAATCAGCAAACATCACTAATGCCAGGCAGATCCTGCTCAAGCCTTTAAAACTACTCTCACATCAACTCCTCTCCCCTCACACCTTCCCAAACACCCAACACAAAGGCAGTTTCCTGGGGGACTGATACCCAGGACTACTGCAATGAAAGCTAGGAATTAATTTCTTCACAACACCCGTGTTGTCTCCTTGGTGCCCTAAGAATCCTAGAGTTACCCTTTGAGATGCTCTCAATGAAAAGATGACTGCTTCACCTTTATACCAGCAACAAACAACAGTTTTCTGCAATTAAAAATAGAAAAAGGAAACATGACTACACCACATTTGGGGAAGATCTGGATGTAGAAGTAACTAAATGGCAAAGGAGGACAACTTTTAAGAAAAGAGAGGCGTATTTTATTTCCTGAAATTTGCCATATCAGAAAGCTTAAGGAGGTGTATTACCAAGGTTTTTAAGAGATGAATTTCAAGTTCTGCTGTGAATTTGGATACTGTGATCAAGGTTCAATCAATATCTTCCTTTCTTTATTAAACTTCTAGGAGGGTAAAACAGCTCCATGTATTTTCTCTGAATCTTTATTATAAATGCAAGCCACCTTCAAGCTGATTTCTATTCAGAAGAGCCTTTTTAAGCAACATCAGTGCACAGCAGCTATTAAAGTTTAGCTTAGTCTTCTGCAAATCTTTCCAAGAGTCAAGAGATTTTTTTGTGGGGAAGGATATTTCACACAAACTCACAATAATCCATACTCTTTTTTTCCCCTCCTCATCAGACAAAAATCTGATTATCCTCAAAAGGTTAATTACAATTCATGGCCCTGCTGAGATTTTGATCTGCTTTGAACCAAGTTCGAGTTATTTCAGACTCTAGATTTTGCATCTGGTTACAAAGAGCTCACATTAGCTAAAACAGGAGATAACCCTTCCTTATTTCCACTATAGTCAAGACCTATGCTCAAAGCTGGAAGAAGAGAGGGGCCACCTCTGCAAGGGTGAGAAGGCAGGTGAGAGGGTTCAGGAGTCTAGCAGGGGAAAACACCCACACCCATAGACATGCAGCTCTGCTCACAGTCTCCCTCTAACTGCACATACACACTACTAGAAACACTCCTTGCTGGAGGCAGGAGAAAGGGATGGAAATTATGAACAGAGAAACAGGCCAACAACAGGCTGTAGGCTGCAAATAAGTCCTTGACACCATGCTGCTCTACATGCAGTTTATCTGATTACCAAAAGCCACACATGTTCGAAGATGATCATAAGGTTATTCCCAGCCACATTTTACTCTTCAGTTTCTACTGTTCATCAGTGGAAACAAAGAAAGGAAATTACAAGTTCTGACTATTTTCAGTATATTCTAATGCAGTAATTTGCTCCAGAAAAAGAAATGCCACTAAATGTTCTGTAGTGATTAAACACCTCTATTGGTGAGGTGAGGTTTGTAAGACTGTATAGAATTGATATTTCTTACATTTGGAAACCTAATCCAGGTCCCCTAATAAATGCTGTTCTCATTAGAGAGCCCTTTAGTAGAATTGTCAGAGAGCCAGAGACTTGTTCCTCTAAATGAAGGTCTACACTTGCAAATATGCCTGAGTCAAGGAAATGTATCAAAATGTGTGATCAGATCACAGCTCATGAAGCTCTAGCGTGATTTAGGCAGCACAACACCAACAGCCATGCTGTGAGAGCTCCATAAAGCTCCCTTAAGTTTCAACCTGAAATTGAAACCAGGGCTTCTTTGTACAGGTCCAGTGTGAATCATGGGACACTTCAGAGAAGGACCCTCAGAGAAGTCACTCATGGACAAGATTACCTGTCTATCAAGCTTTTGAAGCAATTCAATTACTGAGAAGTACAACCCTTGCAAATGCTTGCACTTAGGACCCAACATTTGAAGAATTGCCTCTGAACAGAAAGAAGTTACACCTTCTTCCATCTAGGAAGAACATCAAGGAAGCAGCTGACATCTTAGAGGAGTTTCACTCCTCACCCACAATGAGGAGTCCATGGCAAAGGTCCAGTGGCTACACAAGCAGCAAAATGAACAGCTGTGCATTCCAAAGGAGACTGCATTCAGGTTGCTGAACTCTGCCAGGTTTAAAGCTCAGATGTACCCTTGATCAGCTCTGCTCTCCTGATGTCCCAGAGCTCTGAAGTACCACACACCCTGTGAGTCTGCAATTACTGTCTGATCAAGCCTGTGATGCACCATCCCTACCAGCCAAGTACCACATCCTAGCTAGCAGAATTGTTCTCAGCACTGGCAACATGCAAAGGACACAACTGACAAGCAGGTTTTTGGTGGGTTTCATGCAAGATGGTTGGGGTTTTATTTTGACTTCTACCTGTGCCTTTTCTCTTTGTATTTTTAAGATCACTATTCAGTATGATATAATCTCTCTCTACGTAGAGGTTTCTTTGACAAACAATAGAGACTGCAATTCAGCAACCTCAAGCAATTAAAAACATTATTTTTGTCTACAGATGACACTTAAATTACAATTTGGAGAATCCTGATTGCTCATTTCAATCATAATCTTAAATACAGAATTAACTTTCCAGCAACAAAAAAGTTAAATCTGGCACTTCCACCAGACAAAAAAGAACCACTACCCTCATGATGAACAGCATAATATGCCAACAGGTAATATGTCATAGGAGACATAACACTGTATGCTCAAGCTCTGATCACAGAAAAAAATTTCTTTAACAATATTTGTGAGCAAGGACTGAATTCTTTGGACTTGCACTTTCAGCACTATATACTTTACTTCTGAGCCACTGCTTTCATTGTGGCAGCCCACTGCTGGGATTGCCTGGGAAAAAGAGAACCTAACTTGCAAAATAAGCTGGACTTAGGGAATTTCTGTTTCTTTTACTTAGGTATAGGATTCAGGTTTTTTACTTATTTAATTTTAATAAAAATACAATAATTCCAAAACTCAAAGTCAGAACTTGAGTCAGAAGCACCTGGACAAAAAGAAACCCAAGAAGTACCAGGTCAAATCATTACCTCCCCACCAGTATGGTGGTTCTGACCTCTTACATGCAGACACATCTACATGGATCCACTGAAAGCAGGATTCCAGGGACACACAGTGCTTCTTGGGAAGTAGACACATTCTACTTCCATATTCAAGTTCTATGCATACATTTCACAGCATCCCAAGGGGACAAGCAGAGTAAAGTGGGAAGAAAAAGAGGAAGCACTCAAAATGTCTTCATAAATACAAAGTCACTGGACAAAAGAAAAAAAACAAAGGCAAAGCAAGACTGCTGCAGGAGGAGTAACTGATGATTCATCAGGGCTGCAACCTGAAATTGCCTAGGGTTTGTATTGGTTTTTCTTATCCTTATGGTGGATCTGTAATATAGATATACACTGGAAATATTGCATGTTAAGAAGTTATTTGGACCACAGATTCATATCTTCACCTGACCTTTCCAATAGACAGAGTAAATGCAAGTGAATAACCTATGTAGTTAAATTGATGTGAAAATGGAAAAGCTTTCATATCATAAATTTTTCTTTATTGTAATAATCACTGTAAAGATTCCTTAGCATGGTGAATCAGGAAAGCCTATTGCCCAAAGTGACTGCCTCAGATTGAGACTAAGATCTCAGCCTATGATTAAAAGTGCTCTAACAAGTGTATCTCTTGGATGGGATTTGTTTGACATTTTAAATATTCTGAATATCTAAAAGCATATACTTCCATAGTTATAGAAATATTTATTGTATTGGTGACTCTTATGTCTTGTTAAGGGCTATAAAGGATATAAAAATAGAAATAATACAAGACTTAAGCCAGAGACCTTGGAGAAAAACAGAAAATCCCACAACTGGAAATACATCTCCTCTTTTCTTCAGGATAAAATACCAACTTAATCCTATTCTCTTCATTTATTATTGAATCTACCTGCATTTTAATTTCATTTGTGATTCTTGCACATTTTAGACATACATATAAGGAAGAAAAAAGTTGTAATTACATTAGTTGATCTTCACTTCCCCACACAAACGCAAAACCACACAAAAACAAAAGAACCATCTCCTATCTGTTCCACGTTTATTTAAAAGAGGTTTAATATTTTTCTCATCTCATACATTTCTATCCACTGCTCTAATTTTCCACCAACTCCTTGGTCTCAATAACTGTGTTTCACTATACTTTTTCAAAGGTGAAATTACTGGAACTGAAAAGAGGGTTCCAACTGAGAAAAGTGAGCACAGTGGCACAGCTCTGCTGGTACTGCCTATTCACCTCCTCCTGCCTACAGTACCCCCCCAGTGCTTCACAAACAGAATTGATGCTCCAAAGCCTGTGTTCTGCATCTCCCACAGTGGCACAATACTTGGCACAACAATGCCATCCCTGCATACTGTTAGCATTTTGAAAGAGATGTCTAGAAATAGCTACACTACTGACTTTAAAAAACCAAAACCATTCTCTTTTCACCTTCAGAGCTTTTTCATCTGACTAAAGATGCTATTATTCTTCTATTAAGACATTATGTGGCTGTACCAAAATCGTGAATGTAGAATATAATGTCACAGTGACAACATACAAGTCCTTTGTGCATGGATTTAAAAGAATCTTCCCACTGACTTTATTATCTTATCTCATGTACAGTAACACAATAATACTCTTGACCATAATTCCAGTAATTTCTGCAGCAGTTGGTCATAACCTGGTCATAACCTGGTGGCAATCAAACTCTGCTAAATGAAGTCCCCTCGAAACAATGTGCTAGGGGATTGATGCTTGGAAAATGTAGAGGTTCTCACAGGAGTTTTATCTTTCAGGTGAGGCTGAGGGTCCAGAATTCTAAAAGCAATAAGGCAGCAAAAACACTGTCAATACAGGGATGATTCTAAAGTTATATTTACAACATTCAAATAAAAGTTTACAACAGTTAAACCAAAAAAGCCAAGAAAAGAGCAACAAAGTTGATTTAGGCAACTGCCAGATCTATTTAATTAAGGATTAGCTAATGCAAGACTGTATTTTCACTGAATAATCTTCCACTAAATTTGATGTACTTTCTAACCCAATTTACGCAGAATTTTACACTGTTTACCTTTCAAAATTTCTGTATGAACAAGTACCCAAAGAACTACCATTACAGCTTCACAAATTGGGTCTGTAATGCAAGAAAGCAGTTCAATTGACTCTCAAATTCTTATCTACAAATTTACAAAGGAATATGGAAAGAGGATTATGAAATCTATATTGATTAACAGCAAACCTGAATTAAATTTGGACAGAGTTAACAAGAGGACCATCTGTAGGTTGTGTAGTTAGCCAAGCTGTAGGATGCTTTACAGGATGATTTGCAGAAATTATCATAGTTCTGACTCATTAATGGCAAATTATGTGTTTGGGCTGAAGTCATTCAACTGTAGCAAAATCAAACATAAGCTTACAATAGCTTGATGAAAACAGCACCACAACCTAAAGGAAAATACAATTCCAGAATAGTACAAGCAAATGGCTGAAGAAAGTATTACATGCCTTAATGGATAATAATGAACTAGAGATGGTTTGAGTTAAGTAACTGAAAACCCACGGAGACCTGTGCTTTTAGGATCTTGTGTAACCATCTCTAGACTGTAGAGAACCCCTCCATTCACAGATGTAACAGGTAACTGGATATGGAGAAGACTTGGAGGTGATTTGGGTTGAAAGACCAATTGTGGCAGAAGCCATGTCATTTTGTGAGTTAACATTAGAAGAAAAAACTACATTCATCTGCTCAAACAATTCCTGTCTAACCTTAGCCATGAACTTTGATCCACTTGTGCCTATCTGAAACCAAATATGTGGGGTTTGGCTAAAGCCAGTTTTCTAGAAAGGAATTCAATTCTGACTTGAAAATTACAAGAAAGGACAAGCTCACTCCACAACCTCTAAAATATCACTTCCTACACTTCCAAAAATCTGTCAGCAGTTTCCATCTCTATTCTCAGTGCTGGGTGTGGGGAGCAGGCACAGGCTTGAGATTCCAGTTACAGCTTTTCTCACCCCAGTTCAGTGACTGCCAGAGTTCCCCAGCTACTGCAGATGTGATTCATTTAAGTGCACACTGCACTTTTGGGTCAGTTCTTATCATCAAAGAAACTTTAAATTGGTATTCAAAGAAAGCAAAAGAAAACTCCACCCTAAAAAGGACTGAAAAGCTACCCAAATTCTCATACAAAGATTCATTCTTAACTGATAAGAACCCTTTTGCCAAACAAGACAGACCTCTGCTGTTGGATGAAGTTACTGCAAGCTTCCTCATTACTCTGGAATAATTCCCTTGGGCTGGTGAGAGGTTATGGCTTGCAGTGCAAAGCAAGGCTCTGGCTGCATCAGAGGTAGCCAAGCACAAGACAAGGTGGTCAGTCCCTCCTTCCTAGTGCATTTCTTCCTAAGGCACCCATCTCATGGAAACAAACACACTCAATCTCATAAAAAGCCACCCTTTGTGGCACTGCTGTTGCTCCTTAAAATAAGGTGCTGTAGCTCTCACAAGCAGAATTAAAATATGTAATTGCCAAGACTAAGAAATGTAAAGATTTAAAATGAATTTATATACCACAAATATCAAAACGCCTGCTTGCAGGTCAGCTTTCCATTGACCTGAACTGAGGTCTGTGACACTGGGACTAACATGTGTCTGCCAGGCACAGCATCCCAAACCGCATGCCAAGCCTGTCAAAGTTAAACTACAGCTGTACTCAGGCTACCCAGTGCCAGTCTCCCTGTCAGACCCCTGTGCTGCACCACAGTTACTGAGGACTGTAACATTCCTGTGATGGTGTTCCAAATACTGGTGTTGAAAATGTGGTTTCTTATTTGGTTAAGAAACAACCAGAACCCCCTTTGAGCCTTCCATTGAAACAGCAGCCTATGATTTAAGAAACAGAATTATCCTTCCTTACTGTTCAAAGCAAGAGCAGGGGGAAACAAGGTAAAATCCCCATTGATAAAATCATTTGGGCTGGAAGCAAGCAGTAGCAAGTCAACACAGGTGAACTACATGCTCAAGGACGTCAGTCCAAAGTCAGATTTGAGTCAGACTTTGCAGCAGAAATGAGATATAATTATAAGCTGGGGCACATTTCAGAGGCAGGATCTGGAGCAAGGGATATCTGTTTCTTTAAATACTTGGCTGCAGTGTGTCCACTCAGAGAATTAAAGTCTTGCTACAAAAAAGTAAATAATTACAGCTATGATAGTTGTTTTCTATGGCAGAACTCAGCATTACCATCTGCAACAGAGTTACACTACACCCAGTTTGTTACAGTATAGAGATACAGGACACGTCACAGCAGTTTAAAAACAGATATGAAAAAAAAATCTGGAAGCTTCGGAGTAGCTTAAATTCCATACTAGAAATACATAACTGCCATCTCAAGTTTCACCCTGCTTTTTGGATTTATTTCACCCTTCCAAGATCTGTTCTCTTTTCTTCAAGAGGGGAACACACTCAAGAGTTACAACTTATTAAAAGGCACAGTATCACATGAGAGTCAGCAGTATAAGCACCATTTTCAATGCCTAAAGTATGACAGTAACATGACTGAGGCAGTTCCATCTGTAAAAATACAGTGAATGACTGTCTTAACATCGTGCAAAAATGTGTCGCGTGGCCTAAAAATCAGACAGCTGGGAAAGGAAGTCAGGTAAAGAAGGGACTACACCTTCCAGCTGCCATCATTGCTCACTACAGCAACATCTCTGCTAGCTGCAGGAAAGATGAGCAAGGGGACAAGTGAGCTGTCAGACATCCAAACCGAAAGCTTATATATCAAAACCTTTGTGACATCCAAAGCTTAAAGTAAATTGCACTGACCTTTGCAGTAGCTTCATGGGCTGAACGTTCAGTTCTACCCAGCCCACACTAGGTGTCAGTCCTGCCCCAGTAAGGCCAGGTACGGGCATGTAGGGACACAGGGAACGGCTATTTCCAAAGCACTGAGTTTTCCTTCTAGATTCCTAAGGGTCAAGCTTGCATAGAGGTCAGAGAACAAGAATACAACTCCCTGAAAGGTGGCTGCAATCAGGTGGGGGTTGGTCTCTTTCTTCAGGCAGCACTGACAGAACCGGAGGACACAATCTCAAGCTGCATCAAGGGAAATATAGTTTGGATATTAGGAAGACGTTTTTCACAGAAAGAGTGATCAAGTACTGCAGTGGTCTGCCCAGGGAGGTGGTGGAGTCACCATCCCTGGATGTGGCACTGGGTTCCATGGTTTAGTTGAGGTGTTAGGGCATGGGCTAGACTCTATCTTAAAGCGATCTTCAAACCTAGTGATTCTGTGAATTCTGCAAATAAAAATACCTTTCTATTCTCATGGACAAATATTAAGAAACTGCACGCTTTGTCTTTGTTCTCAGAAAGCTGGGATGGTCTCATGAATAAACCTAAGAAAGGTTAAAAAACAGGCCAACGTAGCCATAGTAAGTGTGACCTGGTTTCTGTAGGGAAATAAAGCTAACAGACTTTTGTACTTGTGTTTAGAAAGTTAATTTCGCGGAGAAAAAGGTAAGTCAAAGTTGTTCTGTCAGAAGCAGAACTAAGGGAGGCTCTTCTCTTTCTCAACAGCTACATGGCTATTGTTTCTTGGACATTTTTTCTCCTTCTACCCTTTTGGACAGAGGCACAGCACACATTTCCTAGCATGCTTATATGTTTTATATGTATTCAATAGTATATGTTGATTTGTGGCCAAGTACAGTTCTGCTTTTCCATCCCTTGGTAGGGTACTGCTTTGAATCTCTCTGCTCGTTTGTGAACATTCACAAAAATCTTTGAGATCAGAGGTCTAAGTGCCTATTCCTCTCCAGCTTGACTGCAGCTGGCCCTGGAATTCATGCTGCTGGGATGTCTCATCAGTGTGATTATACACATTGGAACACCCTAAAGATCTCATCAAGTCAATCAGCTTTGACATCCTTCAACAAGACTGCTGCATAACTGCCTGCCTACAGGTCATGC
Source organism: Dicaeum eximium (assembly GCA_013396995.1). Classification (NCBI taxonomy): domain Eukaryota; kingdom Metazoa; phylum Chordata; class Aves; order Passeriformes; family Dicaeidae; genus Dicaeum; species Dicaeum eximium. The sequence continues at coordinate 1,209,006 of VWZP01003839.1, forward strand.
ACTCCCAGGGTACAGCAGTTTTCAGTACAATTCTATAAAATGAGACTTGCCTTTGTCCCATGCCAACAGACTGCAGTCATGTCCACACCCCACTTAGGAGATGGGATTGCAGTTTATTTGCCAGCTTCAGTCTAGCTAGTTCAAGAAAACGTTACAACACATCCTAAATAGTGTGCGTCAGGATCTCCACACAGAGTACACATTCATTTGCTAAAGCTCATGCTGTCATGACACATCTGCTCCTGATACTGAAACTTTCTGTCCCACAGCTGCAGAAATATCACAACCAGCTTCAGAGCAGCACCTGGTAGGAAATGCATGTCATGTTATCTGAAATTATTTCAGTGTGCACTTTACAAGGACACGATGTATTCAGATAAAAGACGAAGTGCACACAGTGCACCTGAGTCATTTCCACCTCACCCCACACAAAAAAAAAAACCAAAACAAAAAAACCCAAAACCACAACCCAGTTACTTAAGATGTTTGTGATTAATATAGACACAGGACAGGAGAGGCACTTCCTATACCACAGACAGAGGTGCCCAGCAGGCACTTGGCTTCATTTGGCCCTTTTGCCTATGAATGTTTCCAAGTACCACATTATGCTAAAAATGTCATTGACCTGAGTAGGTCTGAATTCATGTCATCAGGGTAATACTCAGAAACCTCAAATCTCTGCTTTCCTTAAACAAAATTCACATCCACCCATCAGAACACTAAATTCTGGTAGGCCTGTGAAATTTCATGTTGTGCCACAGCAACACACAATGAAAATTATTTAATCCCTTGTTAAAAGCTGGTACCATCTTCAGTCACTGGATATTTCTGCTAATTCACACAGACTGAAGCAGCAAAGGGCAGTCAGCCTCCTTCAAGACACTCACCTGGGGAAGGAGTTATGCTCATTCTATGCCTTCAAGCTGTGAGTAAAGTTGATTCTGGTCTCAGACATCTGCTTTGCTGTAAGAATTGGAAAAGTTAGACAGCAAGATCTTTTGCTTCTATTTCTCAGATATATACTGCTATATATGAAGCAAAAAAGTTCCAGAAAGAAGAAACCATTAGATTACTCATTTCAGTCTCGAACAGATCATTTGATCACAACACCTTGCCACACACAGTGTGCAGATAGATTTGGGGTGCCCAGATCAGCAGTCACCTGACTCCCCACAAACACCATGCCAAACTCTTTACTTTTTCCTAACCTCATAAGGACAATAACAGGAGGGATTGAAAACTATGCTTGGAAGTTTCCATCTCAAACTTTGGGCCCCAAGGCAAGTCCTTTCATAGAGAGGACAACTATCTCTCCTTGAAAAAGCTGCAGCATGCAATCTTCAGACACAAGCTTCATCAGAAAAAAAATCTGCTATTCGGGCCCAGAAACAGACCCTATGCCAGATACTTAAGGGCTAAAGGGGGGTTTGTTGTTGATGACAACATACAAGAAGAATTAAGAACAAAACACTATGCAAGGCCAACCCCAATAAGCTAATCTTCCAGTATTTATCTTTAAACTATACAGTCAGGAGATCAGGTCAAACCCCAGTTTTCATTATATTTTCTGAAAACATTTATCTTGTTCATCTGTGGAAAGCCTAACAGAAAAAAAAAATTAACAGTTCTACTACATAATATTGAATTTCCTTTATTTTTACAGAGAGCTGAAAGACAGTTTTAATAATGCAAATTAGTGGATCCTAAATTCAAGACAGTTTTAATAATGCAAGTTAGTGGTCATAAATTCAAATGATCAACAGTATATCTGGACATTGTATGATGCCTGAGTAACTCCCAAAGAAATAACAGCTAAAAGAAACGGTGCAGGAAGAGCTCCCCCAATTTTTCCAAGACATCTCCAGATAGTCTGGCAAAAAAATAAAAATTACAAGTCTCAGAGGGTTTCTCTATCCCCTGTGATCAAAAGCCAAATTTCCCTGTCAACTGCAGATAGAGGTTCAGACTGTAATCACCCTGCAGATACCACAGGGAAGGCATCCAGCACTTGTATTCTTTGCTGAAGAAGATGTGCATGTGCTCCTCCATCCTCCAGGTTTTTTTATTGTTATGAAAGGAACACCCTAACCCCAGTCAGATTTCCTGTTCAGAATTGCACAAGCCATTATTTCCAGACAGCTAGAGACTTATTCTGCTTCTCTTGCTGTCAGCATCTGCCTCACACAGCACTTACTGTGCCATTAAATGCTTCCTCCAGCTGTCAGCCAGGAACCCAGAGCTGCTTCATCTCATAAAAAGCAGCTCTTCCAACTCTTCATGCAGGGTCCATCCTCATTAAAGAACAAAAACCAGGTAGAAGGAATGCTAGGCAAAACAGTATTTTAATGATCCACTTATCTCCTGGGGCCTCACCTCATGCAATCTGTACAGCTGAGAATACATGTGTCATCTCAAGGGGAAAATTCTCTGCTAAAATCAGCCTCACAAGTGTATTAGAAGCATTTGGTCTGCACACATGCTGTTCTTGCTGGTCAGCGACATGTGAGTGAGTGTATAGCTGGCTTTCTAGCAGTCAAACTCAAGTCCAAGACTTTCAGCAAGTGTAAGGAATATTATGGCAGGCACAAATTATCAAATTTAAGAGGAGGCCCTGTAGATTGACAAGCTTTCTCCTTTAATACCTACAGCAAAGAACAAGTTTCCAGAAGCACCGGTACCCCACATTTATAACTGAGTCATAAGAAAAGCCAGTGGCAAAGAAGGGTCACAAAGTGTTCTCTGATAGTTGCAGTTGTTTAAGTCACCAACCAGATGTAACAGTTGTTTTGGACACTTGTTGCCTCTAACTATGCTTGCAATGCACTTTTAAAGGCCACCAGGATACTAAGAAATACAATTAAAGAGTTGTAATGCCTTGAAGGCAAAGATTGGTAGTAATATTTAGAGAACAGGTACCAGATACTGACTACTTAAAGAAACCACAAAACATCAAACCCAACCCCCCAAAAAACCAAAACTACACACATGCCAAAACTAAAAAAAAAACCACAGAATCATAAAACACCCCATAAAATAGCATAAAAGCAATATGGAAGGCATTTCTGGTTTTTAAGCCTGATTCAACCCACTCTGCAACAGCCAGGACACCTTCAACACCAGGCACATGGGTGAGAGTTAAGAGTCAGGCAGTTTAACATGGCTGTGCCCATGACCTTACACCACCTTCCAGGAACCACCACAGTCACAGCACCAAACCTGGCAAACTGACAAAGTCATCACTTCAAACCTGCAGCAAGAACTTGCCATAGCTCTAGATATTCCAGAAAGTCAACTCTGATTTCAAGATAAGGCATTTCCTGGGCAAGAGAAGCAATGAGTTGCCATGCCAAACCACTCTGTACCTGCAATCAGAGCCCAGTGTACCATTAATTAGCATCTATACCATTAGAAAAGTCAAATATGAAAAACTCAGGTCCCCCCAGTATGTTGCCAGTCTACAGGATTTGCAACTAAGTCCACATTTCAGGCTTTTCAAAGAAGCTTGGTCAAATTTTCCCCCAAAGCTGATAGAGCAACTCAGAAGAGCAGTTAAAAATGTAGGCCTGTGCAAAAACTGTACGAGCAAGACTAAAGAAGGGTAATTGTGTACTGAGCTAATCAGTCACAACAGTGACTCATCAAGTAAAGAGATAAACAGTTACTCCATGCAGAAGCTGAACTTAAAATCTCTTTTCTGCCAATTCAGACATTCAAGAAGTTTTTTATTCCTTGCCAGTTACATCTGAAAAGTATTCATATTCTTAAAGCTACATTTACAAATGAGCTTACTGCAAAGCCAAACAGTTTGAGAAGTAGAGAAGTCAAAATGAGGATCTAGGTATAACAATGTCAGAGACTCCTGGCTGATCTTCTAGTGAGCATAACAACTACTGCTTACCTGTCTGGAAGGAAGATCAGTTTTCCAATTCCTGTTTCAAATCCAGAAACCTGGAGGGCTCCAGGGACAAGAACTGGATTCAGCCTAGCTTCTTCATCAATAAGATTGTAGAAGCCTTACCTAGACATCAAAGCCTCTGGGGTTTTCCATTTTTATAACAAACACAAAGCAAACAAAAAACCCACGTTCTTCATTTGCACGCTAAGTATACATCTGTTCATCTTGAGCATTTTTAAATTATTAAATATTTTTTTACACAGATGCTTCAAGGCTGACAGTATGCACACCAAATACTTCACCTGCTCAAAGTCAATTATTTACTGAAAGCTGGCTCTGAGAACCAAAAGGTGGGCAAGTCTGCCAACTACATGCAGCATATTTCAGGAAAATGACTCACTAAGTTCAGAATGTTTTACACATTTAATTAAGCCTTACACTAACTCCAGTTGGCAAGCAGGAGTATGAATCATGGAAGCTAGATCACAGGAGCAGGCTCAAGGCAACACAAGAACTTAACTGCTTGCTTCTGGAGCTGAACACTGACTTACTGAAGCAGGGCTCCAGGGGGATACTCCTCACTCTCTAGGCCAGTGTAGCACAGACAGCAAGCAAGGGAAGGCAGAAGAGCTGCCATGACTTCAAGACCAGAGGCTGCACCACCCATCACTGAGGCACTGACCTCAGGCCCTCTGCTAATCCTCTCTGTGCTGCCACGGACACTGCAACACTCATCTACTACTCCCACCCTTCAGTGTCTTCTACAAAGATGTCTTCTTCCAACAAAGGATGCAACATCGAGGACAAAGAGGCAGTGGTAATGGTGTCATTAGCACAACTCTTTTGTCATCTTCATGATACTCAGTGGTTACCATGCTATTACTTGACATATTATGCACTGCAGTACCCTAAGCTCCTTAACTGAGATAGACTACTAGTCAAAGAGACCAAACTTGCACAAAGTAGTCCAGATGCTAAAATAAAAGCCATTACACACATAGATGTGTTATCCTGTTGTCCACTCCCACTGCTTACAGCAATGAGCTAAAGTAAATAACACAAGAGAGCTCTGAGGTACCACAAGACCACGGAAAAACATACAAGAGACATTTAGTTTAGGATCCACAGAACATCCATTAGATGTGCTATAAATCAGCCTCCATCATGCCCTTAAAAATAGGTAGTACATTAAAAAGACATATACACACCACTAGCTGGCTGCAAGGAAAACAAGTAAAGTGCATTGTCCTTTGCACTCTTACAATATGAAATATGTACATTAGTTTATAATTAAATCCCCACACACCTGCAGTGCTATTAGTGTATCCCTCTCCATCCTCAACATCCTGACCTGCAGGATGACTAACTTACTGTGTTAGACAAGGGGACACAGACAGGATCTCACTGTTATCATTTCAGCCAGCACAAAGCTGTGCAGCTGAGGGCATATGTGCTGCAGAACAGTGGTACAAGAAGATCAGAGGTCCCCATTACAGCAGTAGATTAGGTTTTTCACAGGCATGCTTGGATTTCCTTCCTTGGTCAAGTTGAAACCATTAAGAAACATCCTGCCAGATGCAGTTACTGCCCTCCCCTAGTCAAAGCACACTGGTGTTAAATATGCAGCTCAGAAGAGAGATATTTGTGGCAGAGGCTGTACTGACTTTCAAGACCTGTCCCACTAATGCACTTGAGGCTTCAGGTGGCCACACCTACCCTGTAGAAGGAAAGATTAATTCTTCAACCATTCCCATACTATTAATCTGAAGAATGCTGAGCTCCTCACCATAGCTACCGACACTGAGCTATCAGCAAAACTCCACATGCAACCCTAAACCAAGCCTGATTCAAACCACTAAGTAAGCAAAGAAAGGCTGTCACCTTCTTGTACCTTTTCATTCACCTTTACATCCACAACAATGTTGGACGAGATACGCATCAAGCCTGGCTATCAAGTCATATTTATTTAGTATTGTGCTTTACTGCTTAAATATTTGTTGGATACTGCAATCAGATGTTTATAGGATTTGATCACTCATCTATCTACAGAAGTAAACAAATTACACACTGCAAACTGACAAATACCATTCAAAACCACAGACTGCAAACTGACAAATACCATTCCAATCCCTGAGCTACGTTAATCTCCCTTTCACACAGCAATACTGTCACCCACAGAAACATTAATATCTGCAGTAAGATTGCTTCTCATACACTGGAGATTTCCAGAGGAATCTCTGTGAATACTCTGATGCATACTCTGTAGCTTCAGGGCTACCTTCCCCTCCCTCAAGTGTGATAAAACCTTATGCCAGGTTAGGAAAAACCAACAGCAGGAAATTCAAGAGAATAAACCAATGAGATGTAGAAATAAATGCAGACACACACCAAATCTCCTACCTTGACAGATCTTCTGACTCTAGTCTTTTGGTCAGATGTGCCCTGCACATCTAATCTGCAGCCTAACAAATTCCAAGGAAATGAGTAATCCTTCAGTTTTCTCCTAAGATTTAACAGCATTATACATACCTGGCTTAGGCATTCAGGTTGGTCATATTCTTCAAGTATTTGGCTGCTAACAGCACCACAGTACAGTACCACTTTAGGCACCTGTGGAGAACCTAGACAGTTGTTTGAGAAGGAACTCCCAAGATCACCTGTGTGCATCAAGCTACCTGACACACAGCCCTGCTGGGATAGGGCCCTGCCCTTGCTTGGCACCCACAGGGCCAGGGGACCAAGGCTCCTTCTGACAAGCAGGACAGCCCAAAGGATGCTGCCCTGGGAAAACATCCCTCTGGAGAAAACCCATCATCTCCACCTCTGCAAACAGCTTCTCTGCAGGGCTGCTGCAGGACAGGCTCTAAGCTGATCTCACCTCAGAGACCTCTTCTGTCAGGTGCAGTCAGGAAACTGCGATTCACTAAGCGTCCCCTTGCTCTAGCTTTCATTTTAGGAACAAAAGTCAGCCCTCCTTCTACTTCTACACTCCCCTTTCTAAGAAGCTTCCCAAACTGACTTGAGAAGAGATGAAGAGACCAAGCATTTCAAAGACTTTAACTGACATAATGAATAAATAAATAACACCCCCCTCACCATGCCCTCCCTATTCAGCTGTGCAGAGGGCTCAGAGCAGTCTCCAAGACCAGTGCTGCAGCATTCCAAGCAGGATTTCAGAAACAGTTGTCAGATGACAGACACTCAGAGGAGGCTCACTGACATAACCAAAACACTAGTTATGCCGATTAATTCTGTTGTAACAGCTTCCTTTATAAGAATGGTGACTCACAACCCTCAGCTTTCTTAAAAAAGAAATAAAGCAAAAAAATCTTAAAAGCTGCTGTAATATATACTGTACAAAAATCCTCTCAAGACTGTTCATCATAATAGAAGACTTTTTATAGGAAAATGCAGGAGGTTATACCACCTGAACACGCGTGATTAATAGCACAAACCAGGAACCAATCCACTCAAATAACAGGTCTCATGTACAAGTGTATATCCACTTTAACAGTGCCATACTGTTCACTGTTCTGCTTGCAATGTTTGCTTCCATAACAGGTATTGTTAAACACATGTATTATCTTTTCCCCTCAGTTGAAAATTGGACTGAAAAGATAAAGTTTTAGATTAGTAAATACTGAGGACCCCTCAGTTACCGATTACTGGAGCTGAGAGCTGCTGTTGCTAGCGTACAAAGGGATCCAACTACTTGTTCAAGTGCTAACTAGGGATAAATATGCCTAATCTGCACACTTAAAAACCAGACCATCCCAAATAACAAAAGACATCAATGAAAGGGATAGACTACTTCAAACATCCATATACATGTGAAGGCTAGTTAGAATCCACTAGGCTTTCCTTCTTTTCGTTTGATGCTTGTTATCAGAAATAACACTTCTAGACCAGAATAAACAAACCTAGTAATCACTGTAATTACTGACCTCAACAACTAAAAAGGAGAGAAAACATATACAAATAAAGACTAAAATAGCAGTCAAGAAATCCACATCCACTTTTGATGAGACAAGTCAGAATTTGTCATTTACAAAACTCTTCACATCCAAAACTGAAATGTTTAGAAGACTTCAGGTTTCTACCTTGTATAATTACAATGAGACCACTTGATCATGATACCTACACTTGAAGAAACTTAGATGTACCAGGAATTCTACATAGATGCTGGATCAAAGCTTTGAACAGCTGGGAACTTGCAGTTAACTCCACAGACACAAAAGTGTAAAAACACCCACCTGCAACCCCAGACATCAGGTCTGTATATTCAACCCCACATTTTCCTGGTGTTGAAGCAACCCTCCTCCACAGAGGTGATACACAACATGACTTTCATGGCCACATCTCAGAAATAACTGGGGCTGAATGAGACAAAGCATCTGGTAGTTTCAAGCATCCAGGTGCTTGAGAACAGGTAATTTGCCTTCCTTCTTGACTTCCAAAACTTAATGCAGTGCTGTTTTTGTTGCTGCTCTGAATACTTCACATGCCACTTGTAAATGTCAATATAATCTTTGTGAAACCCTGAGTGTAACAAGCATGCCTGATTGCTGATCACATATTCTATAAACACAAAACTTGGTTAAGTGTCATTTATTTGTTCAAAATGAAGACAGACTAATTTATTACCAAAAGCTCCCTTTCTAGTCAGCAGGGAAAACTAGTCAAGCCTTGAAAAAAACAAACTGCACCATGGAGCACATAAATACCTAGAAACAGACGCTTAATACTTGACATCTCCAATAACAACATAACTCTTCTGTGTCTAACCATGCCCATTTGAGAATTTTTTTTAGTTTTTGTTATTTAGAGCTACCTTCTGATTTTTCCTGTCAAATCTTTGGAAGGAATCAGTCAGAGGAAGACTTTCTTCCAAAATAAGTGCCCATCTCGCTTCTTTGTCACATTACTTTTCCTTATGGTGAAAGTTATTTATTAACCTTGAAAGTAACAGAAAACCAGAGTAAAAGATTCAAAGAAAGAACTCTCATTTCAACACAAACCACTATGTTCTAAGGAGAGAACAAACCACAGAGTGAGCAAGAAAATTAGAGCAATCTAGTAGGAAAAAAAAGTAAAACAATTGACTTCCACTTCATTGTAATGAAGAAAAATGGAATTTTTTTTACCCTAGAGCTGTAACCATCCGCATGTAAACTGTAGTTTGTTTCCATTTTAAATAACATATCTCTCTAGGAGGCACCATACTCATCACAGAAACAATTTATCCTTGACTCTAGGGGCTGCCAAAGTGGCTCATCTCTCCTGATGACACAATTCACCCACAGCCAGTGCTCTCGGGCACCAACAGCCATTACAGTGTAAGATTTTTTTCATTAGGGACTGAGTTTGCCCAGATGAACTTGCATTTGTCTTAAGCAGTAACCCTTGCTCAAAATCAAGCAGCCTAATTCCATGAAGCATTTTACATCTTGCAAATACTGTCAGAACCTCTTTTCCCTGTTCAGCATGACATTTGCTCAGCTGTGACCTCTGCAGTGCAGTCTGCAACATATATGCTAAAAGCTTCCAGACACAGTATTTTCTGTGCATCCATGTGCTTGTCTAGTGGATTAGATCAGAGTTGGTCATTTTAGTGTCCACTTGGCAAGAAACATCAGTTGGTTAGCTGTTTGCTCCATCGCTAAACACTGCAAATTTAAAAATCCAAGCCACAACAGAAAATCACCAAGAAAACCCCCAAGCATGGTCCCTGAGCTCTGCAGGCTGCACCACCCCTCTGCGTCAGGGCTTCCTGGAGCATCGGGAACAGAGATTAAATCACCATCACACCAAAGTCCTGATTCAATAAAGGCTCGAGAGAATCAGGGCAAACACAAGTAAAAGTTACACTTCAATAGGAGAGAGCATCAGCTATCATCAAGGGAAGCTCTGCTGCCAACTATAATTACCAGTTACTTTCTCTACCAGCTAAAACCCCATCATTTAGGGTCTCAAGAGATACAGAGACAGTTCATTTCTGCTTCTGAAAGACCAAGGTTTCTGGGAAACAGAATCTGTCACCCTTTGGCCATGGAGAGAATAGTTTCAATGAAGGCTGCCATTCACCACAGACAGCAGCATTTGGCAAAGGCTGCAGAGAGCCAGAGGGGTTGAAAACTCATGGGAAGGGTTCACAGACTTCTGAACAAGTTTTTTTCCAGTTCTGTTATCTTCTCTCTAATGCATCACAGTCACAACAGCACACTGTCTGGAAGCAGTAATTCAAATACTAACAGTGACAGTGCAATAACAACAGCTAAAACCAAAAATTGTAATGTGAATGGGATATTGCACACAAACATATTGCCAAACTTATGTTTAAGTTTCAATGTCACAAATCTTTCAGATAATGTAATAAGCTTTTCTACACACTGTTTATCACCAAAATTTGACATTCTCTATGTCTGTTTGCTTTATGAAACATACAGGGGGACAGAGAAAGGAAATATAAAAGAAAAAATAAAAGGCTTTCCTTTTATATTGATATCTCCCCTATGTCTGTTTTAATTCAGTTGAGACAGACAAGAAACCAACTTATAAAGAATCAGAAGTAACAAAATTCCATTTCAATAAGAGCAGTACAGCTGTTGCCCTGTCAGCTTGCCCTTCATTGCTGGGATTCTGACCACAGGCTCTGGGGTGCAAGAGGGGGAGGAGATACTTAATTCCATGACCCCAGCTGTCCCCTCTCACATTTTAGCCACACAAAGTCAATGACAAAAGAGCCTTTAATCTTCATCAAGGACACACATTTTTATACACTATTTTTCATGGAGTTACATAGAAGCCAATATTCTGTTGGTTGCCTGATCAAGTTCATTCCAAAACAAATTCCAGTTATTTACTCTTTTAAAAAGTGTTAGACAATGGGCACTGTAGAAAATGCATTTGGGGAATTAAAACAGTTGCTAAAAATCAAGTTAAAAGTTATTACCTACCAAATCCTTCATAAAAGCTAAATGCTAGGGACTATTTTTTAAATGAAAAAACTTAAATAAAACAGCTTGCACTGCCTACACTACATGCTCAAAGAACTGTGGAAAGGAGAAATAATTTGTTTATTAAATACATCACCAGGGCAATTTCGTAAGAACCTATGCAATGCCATAATTTTCTAGTCAGGGTCTGCATTTGAGTTCACTGAGCATCTATTTCTATAGAGAGAAAAAAGTCATCCCAGATAGATGCCTATAAATATTTATTTTAGAAAGGTGTGTAGCACAATATCTGAACTTCCAATTACATACTGTGATTATAAATTGATAAAAAAAATTACTGAAAACCTTTTTCTTAAACAAGGTTCCTTAATTCTGAGTGTTGTTTAGTAGTCGTTGAGTTTTGTTGCTTGGTTTTTTGGAGGAAGGAAAAAAACTCAGTATGTTCAGTCAACATGTTCCTGTCATCTAGCAACCTGAACCAGGCTTCCCTCATCAAAAGTTTTTTACATCATGTTACAAAATTGTACTTCTCTACACTTTGTGCCATACCACTCATATGACAATAAGCTTCCTATTTGTTTTTCCCTGAAAAGAAAAGCTCCTGTTGCACACCAAGTTTCTTGTCTGTGTATGTGTAAACACATACCAAGAAATATCTCGTGTTCTGTGATTATTCCTGACAACTAAAACACAACTCACTAAGCAGTAGAAAATCAATGTTATTCTGATTGAAGGACCTCAATACACATGCTAACCTGTGACCTACAAGCTCCATAATAATCTCTACAGAGATGTAGATTATTTTCCTTTGCTGTGTAATCATTCATAATTACTATTAAAAATCATCACCAACATACATCTAGTTTTATAATGGATTGAACACTCCATACACTCCAGGTGAATTGAGACCTTTAATTAATTGAAGTGGGAGACAAGTGAAAGTTCACCAGAAACTACTGGGAAAAAAAAACCAACTACCTCTCCAACTCTGCAAGAAAAGCAACTCTTAATGTCAAACCAGAATGTTGTTGGTGTGCACTGCTTAAGCTGTTTTGACATAATCCTAGTGAAAATCACAACAAAAAATTGTGCTTAAACAACCTGACAGCCTTAACCATTTTGAAGGATGAAGGTGCAAGCTTCAAGTAAGACTTTTGACACCGTCTCCTACATCATCTCAGACAAACAGATGAAGTGCCAGATTGAATCAGGTAAGTGAACAGTTGGATGGATCAAAAACTGAACTACAATACCCAGAGGGTTGTGATCAGCACAAAGTTCTGTTGGAGTCAGTCACTGGCATACCCAAGGGATCAAGACTGGGTCCTGGATTATTTAACATCTTCACAAATGATTTGAATGATTGGACAGCATACACACTACTCTACACGTTTGTAGATGTTACAAGACACAGTAACACAGCTGGTAACACCAGACAGTTGTGCTGTGTCCAGAGGGACTTGTGCTGACTGAAGAAATTGGCCAACAGTATTATCCTGAGGTTTGGCCAAGGAGCATGCAAGGTTCTGTACCTCAAGAAAAATAACCCTATGCACTGCTACAGGCTGGAGGCCACACAGCTGGAATTCATCTTTGCAGAGAAGGACCTGGGCATCCTGGTGGACAAGCTGAATTGAGCCAGCTGGTAAAGAAAGTTGATGGCACTCTGGGCTGTATTAGAAAAGTTGTTGCCAGCAGGTCTAGTGGAGCAATCCTTCTCTTCCACTCAGCACTGCTGAGACATCTGGAGTCATGCCCTGTTCTGGGCTTACACAGTTCAGAAAAGACATGAACATATTGGAGCAAGTGAAGGTTAATCACCACAAAAATAAATAACAGAGGTGCAGATCTGACCTACAAAAAAGGTTGTACACCCCGAAGAAGACAACGCAGGAGACAAGGAAAGAGTGGAGAATGTGTCTTATTCACATATATAAATACCCAAAGAGAGAAAATAAAAATGACAGAACAAGACTCTTTCCAATGGTATCTCCTTCCAATGGTATCTCCAGTCAAGTGACAGGAGGCAGAGAGCACAAACCAAAACACAGAAAATTTTAAACATGAATGTTTTCTTTTCCTCTTAGGGTGACCAAATGCTAGAACCAGGTCCCAGAGAACTTTTAGAGCCCATTCAAGGCACAACTGGATGCACTGCCAAGCACTTTCCCACCACTGGCACTGCTCTCAGCAAGGCAGGGAAGGCTGGTCTAGATGATCTTCAGAGGCACCTTCCAACATCAGTTTTCTATGTTGCCATGAACATTTACTGCTTTGATAACAGTAGCACTAGAGCAACAAATAAGTTTTCCACTGACATGCAGGTTTCATGTTTTCCTCATTGTGATCATTCAAAACAGTTTTCCTTGAGTTCCTCAGAAGTATCACACAAGTTGTTACTGCTGTTAGTTACATAAACTTGATCTTTCATTGATGATCCAATAAATTCATATCCTTGCTATAGACAGTGGCAGAGCCTGCAACATGTGCTTGCCATGAGCTACACGCAGAGCATCTACCTTTGCTCCCTCCAGTTTTGTTACTCACATTTTCACCAGTGCACACAGTATCAGCACAAGTTACATGTCCTTGGAAACTGCACAGGAGTTAAGAGTAAGCACTGCCATTTTCAGTTTTGCTATGCAGTTCTGTTTGTGTATCAACATTGCCACTGCATATCTGCTCCACTTTCCCCGAGAGCCCCATGCAATGTTTGAACTAGACCATACAAATTCCCTTGAAAGGGTAAAACAGCTCAAAGTCATGTTACAAGATAGCTTCTGAATGCTCTAATTTCGAAGTGCTGCAAGCTGTTTTGCACATATTCTCATTACTTTAGAAAAATGTGACAAAGAATTTTGCTGCCAGCTGCACCTTAAAGGAAGTTTAGATAGAATGCAAACACTTTAACCTAGACTAGACCACAGGACAGATGACCCTTAAGTATGTTGGGGCCTCTAACCTACACAAGTGGTCAGACTTATCCTTCTCCATCAAGAAAAGGCCATTTTGTCAAAAAGAAGCTCTTAAGGAAAAACTGCATCCCACAAGTCTAAGCAATAACTGCTGCAGGAGTATAAAATCCTCCTAAGGAAAATTCCATCCACTAACCTGCTTGCTTTTGTGGCAGGACAAACAGGGTCTGTGGGATATTCCTCACCCTAGGAACAAGTCCTGATAGCAATCCCCAGTAATCTGGGTGACAATTCTAGAGCAGAGCTAACACAGTGCTCTAGGACCAAGATGCACCTCAGGAACATTTGTTCTAGCCAACAATCCCATTAATTTATGCCCCCAAGACATTTAAAGAACTTATCCATCAACAGGAAAATATGACCTCAGGAAAAATAGAAAAGTGCAGTTTTGATAATGCATTTTACCACCATCTCATTTGTCCACACTATACACAGCCTGGGAGAAACTGCAGGAGGCCAACATAGCCTGAGGCAGGTTATCCACAGAAACACCCTTGAAGTATGTATGAACCATTGCATCACATGATTCAAAACTCACTCCTTAAGTCACTCTCAAATGTCTCTAAAGAAAAAACAATTTCTTTGGGGTTGGGCACAGTACAGCTATCGGCCACCAGAAGAGTAGACTGTTCTTTCTTACAATACCACTACAGCAGGACAAAAGTTTCATGGAAATGGAAGAGGCTTACAGGCTGATCCAGCAAAGGGCTGAAATAGCATGGCAGCAGCAGAGAAAGGGAGGAAAAAAAATCAGAAAGAAACACTATTACAGAAATTCAACTGCACACTGCAATGCTTACATCAGAAAATGAGAACATAGGATTAAGGTTTCTATACAAGCAGTCATTATGTGCCACTTTTTTTCTGCCAAATTTCAAACTTAAAAATTATAAGACACATTCCAAATGAAAATTAAAGGGCTTAAATTAATTTGGGAAATGAAGGCTATATTAATTTAAAAAGTCCTCCTAAAACCCACAAATCATAAACTTTATCTTCAGCCATATCCTCAAAGAAAGTGATGAGCTGAGCTCCCTGCACTTAATTTCTTCCCCAAGCTTTTTAAAGAGTAATTTACTAGTCTTTTTAAGAAATGGTAATGGAAGGAAAAAAAATCCATTGGGAAGTTGCACTCATTTCAGAGATCAAAGCTAAGATTTCTTCCTCCTTCCTATCATTAGGGGGTTAAACTATGCCCTTAACATAATAAAAATTAACAAAAACATATCCCTTGCACAGGAAACATCAAAGGGAAGTTTTATATTTCGAGGAGTAAGAGGTACCAGGAAGCTGATCTTCAAAAGGTGGCTACTTAGACATGCATCTTTGCAGCCTCCCTTCAGTCCCAAAGGGATTCAAGTCTACTTTGCTTTTTGACATCAGCAAATGGCTGATGATGCACCAAGCACACCTTGGGTCACCCTACACAAACCAGCAGCACCTTCAGTGACACATGGGAGCAGTTTCAAGCTTTGCCCTCAGCTCATCATAACAGTGAATGATGATTTGACCTTGCCTGCTTTATATCTTCATAGCACTTATTTGGCACTTAAACACTTGGAGGCAAGACTTACCTTCTCCTGTAGGTTTGGATTTGTTTTAATTAGCACAATAATACAGTGCCACAATAATATAAACAACAGATTAATTGGAAGCAAAGGGTTAGCTCAGCTTTGCTGTGGTGAAGAGCCTGACAAGGGAACAAGCAGTAATGACTTCAATTTAATAGTCTATGGAATTAACTTATGCACAATTTACAATACACAAACCTTGTTAAACATGACAGCTACTCTTTTTAAGGTCATTACAAAATCTTCTCTGCAGGAAAATTATATACCTAAAGAAGCTGTGTGCTCTTTCTTGGAAAAAAGGCACAGCCAATACCTGTGAAAGTCCCCTAACCTCTGGTTGAACGTGCATTTTAATTCTTCACTTGACCCTGTAATAAGAGACCAAAAATGGGTTGACTTTGTATCTTGACAGCTACAAGCATGTGGAGAATATGTACCAGAGCCATTTTGTTTCATGAAGACAGAGGTGATATTATAATAATTTGTTAGCATTTGTGTGATCCATGAATCAGCTGATTTACCTCTTTTACAGGTTCTTCATCCAGGGCTGCATCTTCCACCAGAGTCTAGTAAACAGAGAGGAGAAAAGAGAAGAAAAATCCTATAAATATACACTACTAAGAAAGAAAATTTTAAGCCAGGATCTAGCACAAAACACAATCAATTTCATTTTAGGTAATTAAGTTGCTTTCAATTAATCCTACTATAGTAGGCCTGTTCAATTCTTCACACTTCACACAGGTAGATTAACCTTTGAATCCATAAGGACCTGCTTTCTCCAAGATATATAAAGTGTGAAGAGAAGAAAGCACAATAAAAGAACTATTAAAATTGCCAATGAATAGCTGAAGCCAAATTAGTCATAGACTGGATAAAGAACAAAAGATTATTACTGAAAAAACTAGATCAACAGAACATCATTTCTTGCTGGGAAGAGAGAATATATGTGTATATATAGGAGCAAATTTTCTAAAGACACAGCTTCCATTTAAATGTTGTGCTTACCTAAAATCATTAAGTTATGAGCCCTTTGGAAAACAGGTAGAAAAGTTACATAGAGCTTGATCACACAACCCTTTCTTGGGAAAAATATTCCTAAGGTTTTAATTCCCTATCCTATCCATCCAGCTTGAGTGGGATCAATAGCTTTGCCTACTCTCAAAGAAATTCTAGAACAGCAAATAGCCCAATTTTCTTGCTTACTTGTCAAACACAATTAATGACCTCCTGAGTCAACAGGTGAAAGCAGCAGTATTTCACTCTAATCTTCCTTTACACAAACATGATATAGAACATGGCCTTGATGCACTTATCAAGTGATTGATTTACTATAAAAGCCGTCTTTAATATCTGCAAGTCATTCACCTGAGTCATGCACAGGCACTCAAATGTCTGTTTTAAAGGGTTTTTGGCATTAAGGAAGGAAAGGAGAAAGAGGTCCATATGCATCAAAGAATTGAACTGTCTCCCTCCTTGTCTACTACTGTGAAAAGCTTCTGTGAAAAAAAACTCACAGACAATCATGAAAACATTTTATCCCACACAGATCAGAGACCATGACAGTTCTCTTAAATCAGTACAACCACTGGTGTCTAAGCTGCATTCAGCTCATTAAAGAGTAAATGTTTCTGCTGTTTGAAAATGTCTTCATGGACAAGAGCCCACAAGAAACAAAGTTCATTTCTATGTACTTTTACTAGATTTGAGCAAGCAGTACTTTAGCAATTCCATCTACAGCATGATCTAAAATGTTCTGAAGTTATAGCATATCTTTATTGTGTTTATAGACAGCAATAAATGGTGTTTTATCTGTTGTTCCTATCTGAACTGCAGGAGTTCATGCCTGCAATTCTTTAACTCTCAAAATTAGTGAAACCTCAGCAAGTGATAGAACAGTAACTCAGATACGCTGTTCTTTCAAGCAGGAAATCTTTCAAGCAGGAAATGAAAAAAAAGCACCACCAAAACCTACAACATCTGATTAACTATCACTGCAATGGGTCAATTCCCCTTGGCAAGGAGATCACACAATTTCTTCTGAAACAAAGGTCTGAGTAGTTCTCTACCAGCAAAAGAGGTGATGATACCAAGATATCATCCCAGGTGATGTACATTGGACTTTAGTGCAGGATTTACCCTGTGATCTAGGGGAGTTTCCCCAGAAACTGACAACAGAAAAAGCAATGAGTGAAGTACTTTCTGTCTGGGCCAGAAGAAAAATCACTGAGCACACAAAAAATGAACTCATTTTAGAAATAAGGCAAAGAGGAAAAAAAAAAACAAAACAGGCATGCATATGCACTTTGAATACCAATCAATGGAAACAGACTTGGGAGGGAGCACCATTTCTATGATGTTCAGCAGAAAACTCTTCACCATAAACACAGCTATACAAGTCTTCTCATTGTCAAAGTGATTTAACAAGGTGTCAGCTGACTTCTAAAACAAAATCAGGAATTATACAGTTTCCTAGCTATAACCTGTTTATTAGCCCTTGGATTCCTTGCATCCCACAAAGTGGAACAAGTGACAGTATTCATAAATGAATTACATGATGCAAATCTTTGCAAGCCCCCACAGTTTGTTTTTAACCTAGGGACTCCAGAATTGTCACTGTTGAGATAGTCACGACATGCAGAAGAACACTACACATTTCAGAAGGCTTCTCTCTGTTTATTTTAACAGCATCCTGTCTTTTAAACCTTCCCAGAAAGTTTATACTTATTCATTGGTTACAATAAAGCAACACTGTATTCATGGGTGAGCAGTCTCCACCACTGTTTTCAACTAACATCCAACTGCACATGTCTTTTGTTTAGCTTTTCTTCTTCTCAGTTTCCATGTCAACGACCTTGGTAGAATTCCTTTCAGGGGTAAACTCGACTCTTATCAGCTTCTCCTTCAACTAACTCTTTCTGGCTCACAGACCAGCTGTCAGCCCCTTCCACACAAAGATCTGTGCTGGTATAATAAATCACATTATCACTTCTGCTGTACTGTTTACATGTACAAACTAACACCGTGCATGAAATCTTTCCTTGCAGTTCAGCAACCCCTTTTGAGTCAAGCGTTTCTTGTGTTCTCCATAACCTGTCTGGCTCAGTTACACTCCTATCTTTCCCTCTCACCAAAACCCTGTTACAGTATTTCAATCAAACAAGGGATGGGGGGGTTAAAAAATAAACACCAACACCCCCCCCCCCACACACACAAGTTCCATTCATCCAGTTCTACCACCTGTCTGTTACAAATGTGCATCCTGTGCTACAAACAACTGACCTGAAATACTCTGGGGTTTTTGCACTGCTCAACAGCTCCAGAAATACTCAGCAATCTACCTTGTCCCATTACAGTACACAAATCATGAAATCATAGAACAACCCAAGCTGGAAGGTACCCACAAGGATTACAGAGCTGAGCTCCTGCACAGGACATCCCCAGGAATCACACCGTATGACTGAGACACTGTCCGAACACTCCTTGAACTCGAATGACTCCTTTCTTGACACAAGATAACCTTAGATTGCAGGTAATGAAAACACTGCGAGACAAATCGTGAGCGCACACAACACAGCTAATTATCACAGCATCGGGTTTCCAGTCTGATCCGGGAAGCACAGGCTTAGCTAAGAGGTAATGGGCAAATGAGTCATCAGAAGTGAGGTCCACGGACCTATTCGAGCCTCAAATTACAGATCACATTCTTCATGTTTAAATGTGAGCCCGACTCAACCCGCTTCGGGGCTTTCCATCTGTTGTGTACAACAGCTCTTTGCAGCCACCCCGGGCACGGTTCCGACCCGATCCCGGTGCCGGACGGGCGGGCAGGACGGGCCGGGACATCCCGCACTGCCCGGGCTCCGCGCCCGCCGCTCCGAACCGCTCCGCCTGTGAGGCAACAGGTTCCCGAGCCTCGCCTGGCTCCTCGCCCTCCGCAGCGAGCAGAGCGGGCGAGAGATGCTCATCACACCCTATTCCGTGATGTTCGGGGCACCACCGAGGTGCTTCCCCCGGCGGGAAAGGGGGGCCGGCAGCACCGCCGCTGCCGCACGGCCCCGCAGCCGCTCACCTCTGTCTCCATGGGCTCCACCTCTATCCCCTTCCATAGCTCCAGCAAGTGGGCGATCGGCATGCTGGGCGATTCCTGCCCGAGGACGGGACCAAGCAGAAGGAGTGCGCGTCGGTCGCCGGCGAGAGCGGAGAAAGGAAGGCGTCGGAGGGGACAGGACACGGCGCCGAGCGGGACCGGGACCCTCCACGCACCCGCTGGGCAAAATGGCTCCGCGCTGCCCCCAGGGACCGCAGGCGGGGCGCGGACGCTCCGCAGGCGCGGGGGATCGGACAAGGCAGCGGCCGCCGCTCCACAGCCACCGAGGGACTCCCGCCGCCCCGTCCCGTCCCGTCCCTCTCGGCAGCCGCGACCGCCTCGGCTCGCTTTGGAGCTGGAGGGAAAGTTGCTGCGGAGGATGCTGCGGCGGCGGCGGGCGCTGCTATGGAAACGGCAGCGCGGCCCCCCCGGCCCGGCCCGGCCCGGCCCCGCCCGCAGCGCCCCAGGAACCGCGGGGCCGGGGGCCAGAACCGCGCCGCGGCCCAACTGGGGCTGGAGGGGCAGCAGGAAAATTAGTCCGCTTATAGCCACTATGTAAAACGTTGGAATCGTGACAGAATGTGCAGCTAACAGAAGGATATCTAGGGTTTACAAAGCCCAGAGTAATTCCAGTCTTAAAAAGAAGTAACTATCACTTCCTTTACTATTTTATCTCTGTACTACGAAGCCTGTAGTAAAGTCTGTTTATTCACATGCCCTTTCCTTCTCCTTCAGATCTTAAAAGCCATTACAACCTTACTAAGCATGACAACACACCACATGCCCACCTGCCAGAGACCGTGGTTTATGCAGATAGTGATTTCAAGTCTCCTCAAATTCAGGACAAAACACGCATTTTAACTTGTTTGGGCAACTTCATCAAGACCCAAAGGTTTTAGTGTTAAAGAAATCACTGCTCTTCAAAGAGCCATTTTGGAATGAAGAAACAATATGCAGAGTGTGTTTTTCTTCTGTTCCATGCTCAAAATGCCATAGTTCATTTCCATATAAGCAGTGCTGTACAAACTGAACACCAGTTTTCATTAACAACAACAATTCTTCTGCCCATCTACAAAGGAACATTTGAGAAGTGTTCCTCCTCCAGTCCCATGTCCAGCTTCCCCCAACTCCACGTAACATGAATAAGCTCCCTGTGAGTCCAAATGCTAAACACAATTAGGAAAATCAAATTCACTAACCACAATAAAGAAAAAAAATAATCCTAACCGGAGCTACAAACAGATAGTGCTGAGAGAACTCAGCCTTTTAATTGTGTTAGAATATGAACACTTTCCTTGACATCTGTGACAACACTTCAGTAACAACTTGTAACACCAATTATGCAGTTTCATCTGCTTTACAGATGGAGGAATTAAATATCTAGATTACTGCCTTTACTCACTGCTCACCAAAAGAGTGTAGTGGGAATGATTCCAATCATGTAACAGACATGTAACCGAGGCCAGAAGCCGCAGTACCTGGCTGTAACACTGCCTGGCTCTTGTGTCCTGCCCCTGTTTCTTCCCCAGCAACACACAAGAGATGGAGTTCCTACCTTTAACTTGTCCTACAGGCACTCCCAAAGAGCCTCATAGCACCAATGACTGAGGCCAAAGCCAGGCCCAAACAACAAATTCAGAGCACAAACCACACTTGTTTTACAAAACCCAGGGACCTTTATCAACTAGACGTATTATCCCCAAGAAGATAGTACATTATTATATCATATGACATCCTGACATATAAGAACTGTTTGGCTTCAATTTACAGGACTATATTTTAGCCTTTAACATACAAATCTTGGATGCTACAGGCTGAGAGCAAGAGCAAAGTGCCTGTGACAACAGGGAACTGGGGAGGTCCAGATAATCCCAGGGGAGGCAAATCCAAGGTTTGCAGTCATTGCACTGTAGACAAGTTAAAAACGTGCATGCAGATCTAACGCTTTCACAGCTTTTCCATGAACTTCACTTAATTCTTGAGACATAGTTACATGCTCCC
Organism: Dicaeum eximium; assembly: GCA_013396995.1. NCBI lineage: Eukaryota > Metazoa > Chordata > Aves > Passeriformes > Dicaeidae > Dicaeum > Dicaeum eximium. Next base: position 1,230,491 of record VWZP01003839.1, read on the forward strand.
TTAAGTATTAATCTATTATAAAACTGAGACCTCAAAACTCATAAGTTTATTTCCAGACCTGTTTGGTCAGTCTAAACATGCATAAAATAAAAGCAGAGAAAAACAATAGAAGATCTTGTTATTGCTTTGACGTACATACTTCTGTTATAAGCATGATATATGTACTGTGTAGTAGACTGCCTAACCTCTTTCAGCACCAAGATGACTTGGACCCAAATTATATATTCAAAAATAATCAGACTCGCTAAAGCATGCATTCCCATACTCCATTTCTTATCCCTACCTAACAAAGTGCAGACATTTTTAACCGCAGCTCAAATAAAAATGTGGGTTTGGGTAATTTCCCCCCTGCTCTTTATTTTGCAGCATCACAAAACCAGGAGTAGTCCACTTCCAAAAATCCCTTCTATTTCTTTATTCTGCTCCTAATGAGGTAACAGGGGGATGGAATATAGAGGCAAAAAAAAAAAACAAAACACAACACACGAAAGAGCAGACAATTTCAAAGAAATTGCTCTCTGAGTACACACAAGAAATCTCGTCAGATCAAGAAGTAGATACAGATTTTTTTCCTAAGAAAAAATGCTAGTTAACCACACTGACAATTTAGCAGAAGTAATATTTGTAGATATGCTACCTAGATCAAGAATTGCAAGATTAGTTCAACTTGCATCAAGAGAATAAAAGCATTTTTATCTCCTATGCAAGGAAGCACTGGACTACTTGCACGGTGATTTTTCATCTATTTTTACCTGTCTCCTGAGTGGTAGCTAATGATTGCTGCCAGATGCAGAGAGGGGGATTAAACACATCAATATTCTGCTGGGCTATTCTCACTCCTACACTAGCAGAAGATACACAAGTACAGAACAAAGTTTCTTAAGAGCATTATGTACAAATCACGTTAAGATAAATTAATAGCTTACATGTCTGCTGCTTTTTGGAAAAGGAAAGGATTATTTCCCCATTTGATGCACAAAAGGGAAGAAGCACAGAGAAATATTCTCTGCCACTATCTCAACACACTTCCAAGTTCATGACTTCAGTGCTCAGTTGGATGAAAATTACCTCATGCCAAAACACATGCATTTATCTACATGCAGCTTGAGCTACATAACTTTCTGCCTGTCCAACAACCAAAAGAGATACTACTTGATGTAGAAGTCAGCAAAAAATCCTCTCTCCTTCAAAGGCATTCCCACCCTCCCCCTCTGCATTTAAATGCCTCTTCTTGGTTGCCACAGTACAAGCACCACCTACTATTAGGCTGGCTACACTGCCAGACCAGCATCACCTACCCAACTTTTTTTTTCTTTTTTCCTTTTCCAAGTTTCAGTCAAGTTCTCACTCAAGTGAAAACTCCTTGCCTGCACATAATGTTTTGGGATAAGACTGACCACTTGCCTGTCTGTTCATCTGCAGCATTACACAAGCAAAATTTAAGCTTCGTTTTCAGTAACTCCCTCACAAACATGAGCTACATGGAACATTTTCTTAAAGGATGGAATCCCCCAAATGCCAGCGCTGAGATCAGGCCTCTGAAGTGTCAGTAGCATCAGTAAAAGTGGCAGGAAAAAAATTGCCAAGAGCAAAGTAGTAACATTCTGCTGCTCCTTCCACATGCTGCACTAGAGCACATATGTAGAGTGCCTTACTTGCCTGATGCCATTTTTGGCTGCTAAAGGACTCCTGGAAAGCCTTGAATGCTCAACTACAAGAAACTCAACCATTGATCATCCCCTAACCTCCAAAGAAATTAGATGGTACAATGTGTGCTCAAGTTCCCCCAAAGGTCACTTATGAGAGGAACAAAATCAGAGTAGAGCATTAGCAACATTTCCTGCAGACTAATCCAGTTTCACAAGGCACAAAAAAAGGAATTTCTTTGGTCCTTTGCAATGGTTTGTGCTATGTACTGTAGCCAAAAAAACCATGGGCCTGGGGCAGAAAGAACTGTCATGCAGCCTATAAACATATTTCAAGAAAGCAGTCATCTTGTCATCTTGTTTACAGTCATGTAAAGATGCAACATCTTTATTCTGTTGCATATTTGTANCATAAACACATTTCAAGAAAGTAGTCATCTTGTAACCTCTTTATTCTGTTGCATATTTGTACCTATGGAATAAATATCTATTTTTTTCCCTATGGAAAAAAGGGAAAGGTGCTTAATTGCACTTTTTCTGTGAAAAAAATCCTCCTAATGTCCTAAACAGAAAAAGACCAAGGCACGTTCAAAGAATACTTCAAAATACCTCACTTGACAGTAAATGGTTGGCATAAACTGGAGGAAATCACTCTAGAAGTCCTGCTGATAGAAACCCTTCAGCTAAAGGATTTGGCACCCCATGAGGCAGAAAACACTGCTGGCCACACACAGTGGCAGAAGGTGACATACACAAACCATGAACAAGCAGAATCTCAGCAGCAGGAGGAGAGGCCTGAGCACATCCCAGTGATGGTGTTAGATCCACACAGATCACTGTCATCATGTAAACCCACCACAACGACATACCCATCAGCTGCTGCTCTAGTTTACCATAAAGTGCAGCCTTATGGCAGGGAAGTAGAAAGCATGGTCTTTGAGGCTCATATGGGACTGTCACTACACCAGCCCAAGTGTGAAAGAAACCTGCTGTGCATGACTAGTTTCCTATAATCTGTACTGTCAAGTTTGTGTTAGACGGATGAAATCTGTGGCAAATGAGTGTCAAATATTGTAAGTACCTAGTAAAAGTAGGGCAGGTTTTAAACAGGATCTGTGCATCATTCTTTGATGGAAAGAAGTCCAAGTTGCCTATACTTTGTTTTGTTTTATACTGAAGTTGCCAAAAGCTACTCTTCCTGGTTGAAAGCAAACAAAATCCATCACAATAGTTTTTCTCTGTGCAAGCAGGTGTTGAAATGCTTTAAGCTCATTCCTAAATAAGATGAATACATTTCTCCTCAGCTTATTTGTTCAGTGTCTCAGCATTAAGTACTTCAAGCTCAGCATTTGGACAGCCTGCCATCATTTGTACAGAACCTGAGAGAAGCACAAAGCAGTATCTACACACTGCTAATTGTGTCACACGCGGGGAAAATAGCACTTACTGCAATAGGAGAGGCACCCCTAGTGCTGCTAAAACAATTCACTGTTTTGTTGTGAAGTACATGCCTGAGAAACAGAAGAAGAAACAACAGCAGATAAGGCATTCAGTATCAAAGCAGTGTGCATCTGCCCCCTGCAAAGCTCATAACTTAACATTTTCAAATTAAAATCATGTCTGCTGAGTCCCCTGAAATAAGAAATGCTCAAAACAGGAGTGAAAGTGAGCTTAATTCCTAACCTTTGCTATGGCCTGGCTTCATCATTTGTATTTAATGAGAAGGTCTAGACTGCACATTAAAATCAATATGCTTAGAGAGCAACAAAAGTAATTAGACTCCTTCAGTTTAAAGGGGGCAACAGACAGCTATTACAAGCCAGCCTGGTGCCTCTGCACCACAGGGATGAGGGCTATAAGGAGCTGTAGAAAAACAAACACTTTTCACATTTGTTAGTTACCTGCATTAAGGCTGCAGCTACTTAGTACATCCTACATTAATCAGTTCTTAATATTACTGAATGGTTAAATACTGGAAGAATTAACTTGGAAAACAGAAAACCTAATTCAGATATCAGCAGCAGACCAGCCTCCTTCAGTACAGGCATGGCTTAGCTGATGTCCCCAGTAGGGATAATTGCCTAGAACAGCAGCGACCCCATTCTGTTCCCACACTGACCCATCAGTTTAGTTGAGGTATAATATTGGGTCTGGCTTCAACAGCCTGAGTGCCTTGGGGCTGGTGAGCCAGTGCAGAACACTGGAAGCAGCACCAAGGGGCATCACACGGCATCACCAAGCTCCACAATCCACTTGAGTGCCACCTACACTAAACCAGGTGATGACTGGTTTTCCACAAGCCATTTGGGTACCTGCATCATGTGCTGATTAGCTGACACTTTGCCCAAAATCCAAAACCTGTTATTCTCCCTACCGTACAAGGCATTAACTACTCTCAGAGCTGAGCTGCCAAATACAGGGTAGCCTTACCTGCTACATTGTATACCTAATTAAAAAAAAAAAAAATTGAAAGGACTCCTACGGCAAAGATGCTGACCCTCAGAAACATTTATTCAAGTCATGTCCTACACAGAAATTCCCTGTGCAAACTTCTAGGATATTCTTCATTAAAGACAAATAAATAAATTCCCCATTACACACTGGTAAACGCCTGTAAAAGATAAGCTGTAGCAAAAGCTTTCCTGCTACACAAGATTACACTAAGTTTTGTGACTTCATCTTTTCATCTTGCAAGCACAGAAGAGACTGTTTTCCCCAAAATCCACTATATATAGCTCTTTAATGAGCAGCTCACAATGCCCTAGAGCAGAGATTTCCAAGAACACATTCCCCTGTCTGCCAGCTCCTACTGCAGCAGCAGCACCTTGGCTGAACAAAGAGGCTTGCACTTGCCTGTGGCACACAGCCACTTCTGTCAGAGGTTGGAGAGCTGAGCACAAACAGCTCCAGTCAGGCTGGATCAAGGCTTCTCAGCAGCTGCAGCACAGCTTGAACACAGCACAGCCAAAATGAGGGGCTAGGAAGGGAAAAGGACAGTCACACTGCCTTCAAGTCAGGGCCAGGAAAACTGATTTGGAGTCAGTAAAGCAATTCAGGATGATGGGGGAGAAGGTTTGACATTTCTCTTACTCTCCCCCTGCATGCAGGGATAATACCCCCCCCCAACAATGTGTGGAAGATCAGACAGCTACAGAAGCTGAGCTGGGTAGGGTCACTGATCTCCTGCCCCTGGTACAGTGAAAGCCATAGGAGAGAAACTCAAGTCAAGAACAAAAGTGAAGACAATGCTTGTCTGGTCATTCTGATGAGAGAAGATGTAACAAGGACATTGATGGTGCAAAAGGATGTAACGGGGACTTGATAACCACAAAATATTCTGTTACTAAGGGAACAGGGCAAAGGGGTCCAAGTGGAAAATTCTATACAGAAGTTAGAGAAGTATAAATATAGTGACTAGTGTACTAAACTGGCTTTGCTTGCATAGTGTGGTCTGTGTCTCTCAATCCCCACATCAATGTACCCTTCTTCACCCCCCTAGGAAAACAAGGAAAAACTCTTCCCTGTCACCTCAATGCCATAGGAGTGGGCACACAGCAAAAGAGATGGCAGCTGCAACCTGCTCTCTCCAACTGCCTCAACACTTCCTCGCTAAATGGGGCAAGAACAGCTTTGGTGCCTCTATTGGACCATGCAGAAGCAGCAGAAACAGCAACAGGAAAAGGTAACAGGGCTGCATTGCTACTAGAATCTCACTAGGGTGGATGGGGCTGCACTGAACAGGGCCAGAGCACCTGTCCTACTCCAGCACACACCGGGGGAATTGTCCTCAAGAAATAAATTTAGATATTCTTTAACTTTTATTGACCAAACAGACTACTTCATACAGGTCACTGTTTCTATCAGTAGTTATATTTAGAAGACCAAGCAAATTGTCAACTTAAGGAACATAATGAAATTATTATTTTACATCTAGAACAGCATTCTGGTGACAGAATGCTCAGGACCTAGTTTTTTCATATAAACTCTCTAAACTAAAAACATTTAGAACTAAAAAGCCTACTTCCATAATTTTCTTTCTGTAACAGATGAGGAAACATTGTGATAGTACAAACATTAAGATGGCATAAAAACAGAGAAAACTCTAAGCAATATTTCAAGCATAATTCAGTAAGAGTAACATCAGTGTGATGTAGGATTTCATGTGATAGAAAACCTCACAGTAAGCTACCCAATAGCTGTGACAGCTACTTTAGGTGACTGAGGACAAAGGTACTAATTCATTTGTGGGCAGACTTTCAGTTTAGATCCTGCTAATGATCTGCTTAAACACGTGGAATGACTGAATTATAGTCTTCCTAAAGAAAGACCCATTTCTCATTCAATGTTGGGGGAAAAAAGCTAAGTGTCAATAAAATGGACTTTATTATTTCAGTATGTCTACTCAGACAAAAGACCCTCATCAAACCTGTACATAGACATGAGATTTTCAGCAACTGCAAAGATACTTGAAGAAACAATAGAGAAACAAAACATATCCATTAAGAAGCTTCACACAGAGCCTGAGGAAACCATAACCTTTAACAGAGGAAAGGATCAGAATATTTACAATTAATTTTGAAAGCTTTTGCATGCTGCTAGGTTTTCTCTCAGTAAGCCATGATCTCACACGCTAAGAACAGGAGTGAATGCAGCACCAAATGAAGCTGACATAGTTCAGCTTTATAAATGCTTCTTTAAGGGGTCTGACCTACCGTCTGGAAACTAATAAAGTCTATTCAACATAAACAGCACCAATCCTCCATTATTACAGGAGCTTTGCAACATCAAATGTCTTTCGTATCAAAGGGCATTATTAACTCTCAAACAGAACATTCAAATCAAAGAAGACCTCAGAAAGCATACACACAAATTAAATCAGAAATCAAGACTTTCTAATCCAAATAGCCAGTATGATTTCTTCCCCTTCCATCATTTCACATTTGTCTTTTTAAAGATGACATTAGCTTGAAGATGAGAAATAAAAATGGACTGACTCTGCAGGTACTTCATATCCAGTTCTGATAAAAAACAAATCATACCCCAAACTGAATTAATTTCTCCAGTGTTTTGAATTTTAAGCAGACAGAAGCAACAGTTTTTTAGTTTGCTATTTTAAGCATGTGACATGCTGTATTTTCATTACTTTCTCCAAATGAATACCACAGTAGCTGCTTATTTTTATAGACAAGCATGAGATAACTGAGATTCAGACTTGAATATCTGAGCTTAAGACATGAAATACATTATGGGTGATGATTAAAGGTTTTTTGGTTGTAGCCCAGCCAGCATCTGTCAACTGTGCAATTCCAGAAAGAATTCCCCCTCATCGTGGCAGTTACTATTAGCAAAGGCAAGGACAGAGGGGAAAGCTGGGAACAGAAAGCGCCATAGCAGAGCTAAAATCCTCCAATGCTGTGGGATTGAAGAGCCAGACTACACAGCACAGCTGTATACCACCCCCAGGTAACTCACATTCCATATCCCTTTTAGGGAGATTTTAAAAAGGCCAAAAAAAGCAGCTTGATGGACAAGTTAAAATCCAGCTGCACAAGGAACCAAACCATTTAACATTTCCAGTGCCCAGTAGCAGAGAGACACCAGCTGTAACATAGCAACTCTTTCCAAAATAGACATCAGAGGTCAAGCAAGCACTTTCCACAGCAATATCACTGAGATGAACTACATGCACAAACCAGAATTCCCACCTACTGGTGGGGTAGAAACACACAAGGCTGGGATGGGGTGGCACAGGTGAGCCTATTATGGCACATAGCCAGGCTGCCACCACACAAGGCACAGCAGGGATGCCCAGACAGAAACAACAAAGACTGCCTATACACTTCCCATATCATTACCACTTTATAAGATGAATAAGTCAGGAAGGTGTGTGCTAGCAGCCTATCTCTAGGTGCCTTTCTCCCCCCCTGAGAAGCAGTAAGCAAACAGTGCTACTTACCCACCTTCACAGGTCAAGGGGCAGCAGTACCACGGCCCCAGGAGCCCCTAGGGCTGGTGTACTTCCATATCCAACACCCAGGTGATATTGCTTTCCCCAGAGTACAGCAACACAGGCACAAACCAGAAAACCCCACAGCCACAAAGCGCAGAGAAGGCTTTTATATACCCAGCCTGTTTAATTTAAAGCCCCTCCTTCATGTAACTGGGACCACCTGGGTGAGGGCCACCTGGAGGAGAGCCACCTGCTCCCAGCTCCAGAGGGAAAGAGCAGAGCTCCTAGTAGTGGTGGGAGCACTTTGCAGGAACAGCTTTCTGGACTCATCCATTTGCTATCTGTCCATCAAGAGAGTTTGAAAAGCTCTGGAACAAGTATAGTATATTATTTGTTCCAAAATTAATGGGGTTTTTGTCTGTAAATAAAATTAAGCCTGCAGTAGAATTTTACATTTCACTTATATTTGATGTTCCCTTATATATTATTATGATTTCTGTGTTCTGCTTCAAGAACCATTATATATCCCTAACTTGCTTTTGCATTTCTGAAAAAAATTTAATGCCCAATTTGTGAAGCAAGGCATGAAAAGCAAAAGCTTGCCAAACTTGGTGTATGAGTATTAACCAATAAAAGCTTATTTCTATTAGAAAAGAAACACAGTTGTTCTGCAAGAATAGCAGAATGAGCCTGACCACCAGCTGGCCAAACACTTGAAAAGAGACAAAAATCAAACCAGGGTTGCAGCTGTCCCATGGCAGTACTCAACCAGAGAGTGCAGGGCAATGGTGACCAGAGGCAAACCGATCCTAGATTGTGCAAATGAGGCGCAATTCTCATTGGAAAGAGAATTCTGCAAGAGCAGTCATGCTGCTAGATCTCAAAACAAAGTTCCCTTGGCCTCACTAGAGCCTTTCAAACAGACACACGGGGCTCTCAGCTGCTGTTACCCACTAGACCTGAAATTTGCTTTTCAAACTTTAGCAGACTTGTGTAAACTGATGTAATGGCAGAAAGAATAATAGCAACACGTTCAAGTTTAGCTGGATTGCACAGTCTCTCAAATCAATTCAAATCTGGAACAGGGTGGTGAAAGTGCTTCACAGCATTTTCATCTATACTCAATAAACAACAAAACAAAATGGAAGGGATAATTCCTCTCTGATTTCCCACCTTCATTGAACATATCCATACTCATTTCTCAGAGGTCTAGTATTTCCCCACTCTCCCGCTTTGTTATGCCCATCTGGGTTTTCAGGGTTCAATTAACTCCTACACAGAATGATTGCCTTTAGCTGATTTTCAGAGGCTGAAGTTGGGAATTAACCCTGAATGTTCATCTGTTCAGCTAATCTGGACCATCCCATGAGTGCCACTGGTAGGGACCTTTAGGGCCTTTATAATGCTGACAAAACTCCTGTGCACCTCCTCACAGGAACCCCATATTCAATCAGCTCTTCTCCACAGGGAATATCCCCATGCATTCTCCAACAGCAGACTGAGCTGATATCTTTGGGTTACAGCCTTTGACTGGAGTGAGCTCCAATTTTCCACCTCTGTGGGCTGTGCACATGGAACTGTCACCTCAAAGGACACCACACCAACCTGCTGTCAGCCTCGTGCTTTCCAGGTGGCTGCCAGGTGTGGGCTGTCTGATACCTTGTGTGCCAAGTGCACAGTGCCCAGGCCATGCAGCCCACTGTTGTGGAATTTTCCAATAAATGCATTGAATGTCTTTCCATCCTCTCAACTAGAAAGCATTTTAAAGTTTTTTCTGGAGGCAATTATCAAGGTCAGTGAAGAGGAACTGGATTCTAAATTATTTGCATTGCAGAGCGACATCCCTTGTAAGATAAAAAGAACCCCAAACAAACCAACAAGCACACAGAAGACAGAAAAAAGTGTTCACCTATAATAAAATAATTAGAAAATAACGAGCATCCAGGATAATTGACATGTACTTCTTGCTGTATCTAAAGAGATTACCCCCAATAATTTTTTACCCCATACTGTATTCTTTTATATTAAAATGTTTTCTAGGAAGCAAACAGACAGAAGTGCATTGCAGAATTTGTATTTCCTTTTCAGCGCTGAAGATTCACTGCCACCTTTTTGCCCTGGAGACACCTTAATCCATACTTGCAACTCTCCACACCACATGTCCTTAATTGTTATGTTCTGGATGGAGAATTACCTCAGTCTTGCTGAAAAGCTGCCTAGCCTTTCAGAAAACATCTGAAATTTCACCAAGATGAAGAGAAGAGGCAATTAATGACTGTGTGTAGTGTCTCAGAACTTCAGCAGATGGATAGGAGTCCCAAGACCCAGTCCTGTCAGCAGAGTGCTGATTTGTGCAAAGGGAAAGAGCAATACAAACAGTTGATGCAATCCAAACCAGACTGTTCTGTCAGGTGAGGGACTTTCAGGAGTGGTGGGAAATCCTCTTGGGCCAAAAAAAGGAACTAAATAAAGGATCCCTACATTCCAAGTGAAGGTTTAACCCCTTAACAAAACAAAGTGTGGCCACATAGGGGATTTTTTAGTATTTGTGTTGCTTTTTTTGCACAATTTCCTTATATCCAGCTTTCTACGGGTATTTGTACTTTTTGAAGCCATTGGGATCCTGTGCTTCCAGTCAACCTTAGCTGGAGTATTTTTCCACCTCTCTGTCTCACATCTTCAGACTTCTTACCAAAGTTGTCACAACTTAAATGTCAGATTAACATCCTTAAGTAATCTCACAGAACAGTATCAGACAGTATTACATAACAATGAAAGCCAGTTTAGATCCCATCTATCTTGGCTTTGAAAATGAGCTTTAAGTCCAAGTAAGACCATTAGGATCAGAGTATATTACTGCTATAAGGCTGTAAAATGAGGTTAAATGCCAGAAGTAAGCAGGAATTTCTGTCAAGTAAAGAAGGACTCTTCAATCCACTGTTCAATCCCAATCAAGTGAAACTGCTATGTAAATCATTTTAACCCACTCTGAAATTCGTGTCCAATTAGGATTGGGACTGGTTTTACACATGCTCAAACTTTCCTAGACCTTTTCTACTATCGTAAAGATACAAGAAAGGAAAATTATGCTTAGGGATCCTCAAAAGATTTTAAATTTAATTACTTGTCCGAGGATTCTACAAACAGGACTTGAAACTGATGGTCAGAAGTACCTTTAATCACATGATCTACATTTTCAGTGTCAGACAGAAATACAGCAAGGAAAATGCATTTTGTTTTAATGATTTGCTTGACTTCATACAGACCCTAACACACAGCAATCCGAAATTTTCTTTTTCTATGCAGACAAGTCTACATCTTGCACAGATTTCCTCAAATGCTGCAATATATTAGCATAAAACAGATTTGTTAAAAAATCTTTTTACACTTCAGAAGTTTTCAAAATAGGAATAGAGACTCATGTATGTGCTGGAAGGACTGTTCTGATGTATGAATCACTGCTTCTAGAAATCCATTTAGGCACAGATTCATAATGTCTTAATGATCTTTTTTGAAAAGGAAACTCTACTAATGCAATGAGAAGCTCATGTTCTGCTCCCTTCCCATTGCACCTGGTATCCTGTGCCAACCATTATAAAAACAGGAAACCTTTGCTCTTGGTGAGATGCTTCAAGAATTATACTTTTGTCAAGATAATCATTAGCCCTTGTGGTAACCTCCTGCATATAATGGACTCATGAAGTCAGGAGTCACCTGTACAACCTGACCTGGTTTCACTCCTCACATTTAGGAGTGGAAAATAGAAGTCCAAGCTCACTAGTAAACAAGTCCTGTCCATAAAGATTTGTAGATTTGCAGCTGAACAGGACTGGTCAAACAACTTTCAAACGTTTCAGCAGTTCATGCACTTCTATGAAACCAAACCTGGAATTACATTGATAAAAACTTCATGCTAGCAACCAATATCTGCTACATATACCATTTCTAGCCCATAAACCTGTAGGAGAAGACAGTTTCACAGGGACCAGAACTACCTTGCAGATGGCATAGACCCAATTATAAAATTCCTGGACACATTTTGTTCTGCCTAGTTTAGTTAATTGCATTGATACACTGAAGAATGAAGCCCAGCCCTTTTCCTTTTCTAAATAAGGGCATAGCCAGTTTTTCAGAAATTGAGTTTGTGTCATTTCCCCAGAGCTTATTGAGAAGTAGTCCACTTAATGCTTTCATTGAAGGTTTTTGCTTGGGTTTTTTATTTGCAATGGTTTCCACAACAATTCTGTACTGCTTAGTATTAGGATATATGTTCTTAGGCACCTTGTCCAATAAAGTAGATACACATGGAGTCATTAAGTATCTCTAATTTATTCTTTTATTTTAATATCATAATGATTGCTGATCTGTGTGTTGTGTAATGTGGAAGAATTATATTTGCTGTAGCTACCTTAATAGTGAATTTGCATTATCTTACCTTTTAAATTGTTCCAAAAAAGGAGTTTTATCTTAGAATTTTGCTGGTTTTGAAACCCCTAAGTTCTACCTCATATTTAAAACCTGTTGTTTTAAATACTTGCTTTTACTGGAAATAATCATAAATATTTTTCTACTGCTTAAATATTTGATGGCTTTAATGTTCTAGAAGTAATTATACATTTACCATTTTTATAGGTCACCAATAATATCCTGTACACAGCTCTGAATCATTGTTCAGTTCCGTTAATTGGGGTTTGAGAGATGTTATTTTCTCATGTCAGGATATTCTGACCTGAGTAATTATTGGTACAATTTCCACTCTAATATCACAAACTCAATTATGAGCAATAATACAGCTTCACAGTAGACTGCTGAAGGAAAAAAATATTATTCATGTTGAGTAGTATATGAGACTATTATTTTCAAACAGTGTCTTAATCACCTGTCTATTACGGAGAGGCACAGGCTTACTTGAATAATTATGATTTCTCAGTATCATTAAAACCAGAAAAAGTTGTTTATGACGTCCTAAGTAATTTGCAGAACATTATTTCAAGCTTTGCTGCAATTTGCCTTGAGACATTACTGTGACATGGTTGACTATAAATTTCCTGCATAAAGCAATTTAAACCATTTCTGTGAGTGTATTATCTTGCCATATAACATGACCAAGTAGCTAAATCACATGGCTAAAAACAATCCCAGGCAAACAGCTGCCCTGACTTAGATGTATATCTAATTACTAGACCTCTCAGACAGCACTCTCCAAACAGCTTTAACAGAGACAATTTTCTTCCTTTGTCTCCTGTTCTGCTTGGTTCCAGCCAGAGAATTCTGTTCCTCATCAATAGATACAAATTCCACCACAGATCACCAGTGGAGTCAATTAACTACTTTACGTTTGGCCCAGCCTATTCATTGCAGTCATGCCTGTTTCACAAAATAAGCAAATAGCAATTAAAATTTTCTACAGTTCTTCTTTCTACTTCTTTCTCTCCAGATGTAATTGACTGGATAAATCCCTGTGGGTCTGCCACCTGCTTTCAAGTCTCTAACACTCAGAGACCTAGAATCAGGAGTGAAGCATCCAGCAAGAAGACCAGTCCCTCCAAATCTCAAAGTACTGCCTCACAGTAACTCTCAAATTGCAGAATTTATTTCAAAGAAAATCTCACACCTCTAACCAAGCTTTAGGGAAAAAGGTCCACATGTGCATCAGGCTTTGCAGACAGAGGATCTCAGTCTTTGGGAGAACTTGGTAAAAGAGCTTGTTTTGCTTGCTAAGTAGGAAAATTTGTAAAGAAGGAAAGCTTTCTAAGGGGCCAGTGTTCTTAGCTGCTGGGTACTTCACAGAAAGAAGCCCTTTGGGACGACTGACAGCACAGCTTTCCACCAGCTCCAGCGGACAAGGTTTTCAAGGACAGCAGTGATTCATCTCCACATGGGCAATGCAAGTTGTCTGGGGGAACTGGAAGTCTTATGAGAAGGGTTTCAAAATGCATGCTGACTTGCCTTGTTGTTATAAATTAATACAGTTTGAAAGCAGATACGTAGCACATTATTTTCAGACTCTGTTCCCCCTGCAGTCATTTTATTTGTGAAACAGCACCTGTAGGAACAAAACATTGTTATTTATAATTGCGCTCTCTGTCACATAAACAAATCCTCTGCCAAATCCCTAACAATACTGTGTAACAAAACAGAGCAAATGCTGGAAATCTAATTTAAGCTAATACAGGCAGCACCAAATGAGGTTCTGGTCATGGCTGGTTTTACTTCTCTGTAATCTGCAGCAAGTCACTTGGTCCTTTGGTTTCTTTCCCTCTTCTGTAAAATCCAGAATAGGAAGGCTGATGTAAACAAGGCAAAAGTTCAGATTAGAAGTACAAGTAGTCTCAGAATTTCAGAACTGAATTGTCTGAAATGCTAATGTTTTGATCCAGATACAACAGAACAATGCACAGCTCTGCACTGTGATATTCTTGGAACTGCAAATATTTTGGCTGCAATAGGGATATTTTCTGGTGGTTGCTGAAGTCTAGAAAAGGCTCACTGGGAAGTAAAATTCAGACTTGTAGAAAATAGTTGGCTTGAAAAGTTGTTCTCCAAGGACAGAAATGTGGCCAAGGACCACAGTGTGGATAAATGAAATTCAGAAATGTTCTGGATGGATCCTGGAACAAATCAGCTATTTGGCCAAGCTGGACATATCCAGTATGTCAGATGCATTGATGGTCTTCTCTCCTAACCAAATCCCACTTTTCACTTGACAAACTGGAAAAGATTTCTCAAAAGTCAAGTTTCCCAAAAAGTCACAACTAGCAAAATCTGGAATTGATTATTGTCTTATATAAATTACACCAACTGTACAATTTTCTCTATTTTATAAACTACCCTGAAATGCATCTGAGAGCAGGTCACATGGTAGCTACTTCCAGAAAATATATAACATCTGTAATAAAATTTGGTAATAAACTGTCTGGTACAGTTAGACTGCATCATGGCATGTTCTCTGTCTCAGAGTCTTTACATCTAATTCTCTGTGTGGAATAAATAAAATGAAGACAAAACTTCCTATGGAAACATAACTATTTTTCTAAAGCAAAACTATTTCACTGAGATGGTTTTCTCTGCAAACCTTTCTGCTCCGTTACTTGAATGCAAATTCCAGTTGTCTTGTAATACCAATGTCCTTTGATGAAACTGAAGTTGTATGTGACATTTCAAGAAATGTTTATGTAAATTACATCTTCACAAAGAGTGACTACAAAACACCACCTCCCAGCCTAAACTTGAGTGATGCCAAATAACCTAGAAGAGAAACATCCCTACTGAAAGCAGGGAGATAAAACAGGAGCCTTATTGTCAGCCATTCATAATGATGCAAAAGTTAGGGATTAACAGAGTCTTTCTGTGATTTGTGTGTTGTACTGATAATAAAAATTTTCCCCTATGCAACAGGGCCCCCAAGTGCTATAGGTGGGGCCAATAGCATTGGGCTCCTTATTGTAAAGAAATTGAGGGAGAAAAAATGTTAAGCAAGTTCCTAAAAAGCAGCCTCAGCCTGGTTTCTTTCGCTAAATCTAGCCATGATGCTACTTAATATTTCATCTGAAATTCTTGGCTAAATGGAAATAGTTTTATTCTGATTCCTCTGCTACAAAGCATTAGTATTACCCCAGTTGGTAATTGGCTTTTGGCAGCTTTATTACAGTTTAGTCAATCTTGTAAAAAAGATAAATATAATACAAAGCTTACAAAGATGGGTGGTATTAAAATCACTAAAAATTGCAATAATAAATAATTGAATATCTGTGTTGTGTATTTAACTAAGTGGTCTTTGAATTACTTATGTTACTGAGCTCTAAAGTACTGGAAAATTCCCAACATTTTCTAAGTTAAGCAGACATGATGAACTAAGCATATAAAATCTCACTATTTCTTCTTCTGAGTTGTTGTTGTTCTGTTTGTTTATTTGGTTGGTTGGTTTTCCAGTTGTCCAGTGTACTGGAAGTCACTGGCTTCTGAATCAGTTCCTATTGCATTATCTAAAGAAAAGTTTTGTCTCCTTCTAGCCATCACAACTGCAAAATCTTAAAATTAATTGCTAAGAAATTGCCAGTGTGATATACTTGTCACATTCACTTTTTAATTTCACAATGACCTATGATGACATGGTGCAGTCAGATTACCAAAAAAACATTAGGATTGGAACAGGAGCTTGTTAGAAGCTCTTTATAAAGAAGGCAGTACTTTTACAGAATAACAAAGCAGCAGCATTTTCTTTCAAAATAGCTAATAAAATTTTCTTCTGAGAAACTGTGATAAATATCTGCAATTTAAGTTTGTGTAATTCTCCCTGATTGACTCTAATGAGTCTCAATTTGTCTTGTAAACTGAATACTTAATTGCTATGTTCAAAGTGACATCAGGTTATTACAGTATGTCTAAGCCAAAAAGTTATTAACTGGCTGATTTGCAAGCCTAAAGGGACTTCAGCATCTCTATTAGATAATGCATTATTTATAATTTAGGGTTATGGAATTAGCTCTGTCTAGCTCCCTGTGGCTTATAAAATAAGCTGCGAGTAATTAAAATTACCACCACTGACCACTAGTGGCTTCCAGCAGAATTCAGCTGGAGAAGGGGAAATGCACAAAACACTGCTGAGCAAATTCTAGGAGATGGATGAGAAAAAGCATGTGTGCTTCTTGTGAAATTTGGGGGAATTTAGGCATGAAAAGCATAAAATCTCATTTTATGAAAGTCTGCTTCACCTGGCACCTTGTTCTGCAGGATCCTCCCTCTCCTTTTGTTCTGACATTCCCCAGACACTTGGATATGTAATGCTGAGGCTCATCCATGTGGGTGAGGAGGAGGAGTTTCAGCACCCAATGCACTCCTTCCTTGACAGGTAGGTTATTCCTTCACCTATCAGTTTTGATGCTTTCTAAGAGGGGCACCTTTCTAAGAGTTCATGTCACTTATGCCAACAGGATAAAATTCATTGCAAAAGACAACACCCATTGTGTTTAACACACAGCTGAAAGTGCTGGAGCTGTTTGCAGGAGTCAGCAAGTGAAGCCATGGTCCCAGCCACAGGCAAGGAGGTCCCTTGCACTCTCCCCTTCTCAGGGTCAAACAGGGACAAGGATTTCTTCCTCCCCTCTGAGCATCCAAACCACCAGACTGAGAGCTTTCTTCTGCACAGGCCTCCTCCAAGTCTCTCCTGGTGAAGCTGTGAAGAAAACTGGCTAGATTGCCTGAAGTGGGGAGAAGCCCTTGGTTCTCCTCTCTGCTACAAAACCTGCTTCAGCAATTTCTCCAGAGGCCTTTTGTACCAGCAGAAACCTCTTTGGGGTGACTGGAAGAGTGTGACTGTGCCACATGACTAAGCAGTGCTTATTTACACTAACCAGTGCTGTCTGCACTCCTGCCAGGAATGCCATACCTGTTTTATCTCAAAAGGCTTAGGAAGGGCTGCACCAGAACAGCAGGACATTCCTCCTTGCCACCCTGGGAAGAAGCTGGATTTAAGACTCAGTCCAACTATTGCATGAGACATCTCTCTGCAGTGCTGCTTATTTCACACCCGGCAAGCAAAAGGGGCTCAGCTGCACCGTAGGGATCACACATTCTGTTACCTCCAAAAGCCATGATACTTTTAAGCATTTAGACTTCAATTACTTATCCAGAGCTAGGAAGGATGAAATGGTTCTCTGCAGACAGCAAGTACATGGAAGCCTGTTCCAATATTTAATTTGTGAGTCTTAAAATTGCCATGAGATTTCAAGCTGAATTTCACTTGCAGGGGGGATAGTGGCAGAGCTAAGTAAGAAAACATACCCCAATTTCCCTGTTCTCCCATCTGCCCAGACAGACCAGGCTAGTCATGCCACATTTCTGTTTAAGTAATTTTGGAGGCCCCAGACTGTTAACTAGTTTAATAAATATCCATTTTACCCACCTTTTTTAATTCAGTTTTTGAGATATTGTTCTTGGTCTGTTGTAAGTGTGACAGCAAGTCTGTTAATCAGCCAGGCTGGCCAAAAAACAGGTGCCAAACATATAAAAAATATATAAAAAATAAAGGATTAAAAGCTATCCATCAATACACCTACCTTCTTTCAGACCTGCAGGGTTCCTTGCAGGCAGAATCCTTTAAAGTCACAGAGGGGGAAAAATGGGGAGAGAAAATAGGTGTTTATTTTGAGAATATTTTGTCCATGAGATTTAAGAGATTTTTCTCTCTTACAATATCTGTGCCTTCAGTTATTTTGTGAGATCAAAAGCATGCTCCATTCATCCCTCAAGTCACTGAGGATAATGAAGGGAATGGAAGAGAAAACAACACAAGGCATTGGAAATGAGAGGGTAGTTTGTGTCCCAGAGCTATTTTATTACAGTGATTATCTTGCAGTAGGCTTCAGAAATGACAAACTGCTCACTAAATCCCACAAAAACTGTGAGACTGAAATCTCTGAAGGTATCAAGGGGCTGAAGGATAAAAAATGTCAGGACCAGCTGTTATGTATAAAACAACTGCCTCAGTAGGATATGAGAATTCTAAGCCTCAAACATCTGGGAGTCTGGGAGACAACAAAGTGGTTCCCACTTCACACATCACTCAGCCAGCCTCCTAGCTAATAAATCCTTGACAAATGCTTACCCCAGGCATTTAGCAAATATCTGCAAATTAGGGTTTATGAGGAGGGGCAGTCCCTTCACAATGTTCTTTGGAACACAAGCCCACAACAGCTGGCACTGTGAATTTTTGGCACTGGTCATCTGGGTATGTGCAGCTTTCATAACCTAACCTATGAAATCTTGTAAAGGGAGATGGATCTGTGGAAGGCTGATGGGCTAAAATCACAGCAGTCAGGGGACATGACAGCTCTTCCAACGCCTGCTAGAAGTACACACAGCTTCTCCACCCTCAGCTGAGCACTTTGGATAGAGAGAAGTCCCTCCAAGGCTGACAGCAGCAAGTTTTATTCAATACTAAGCAAAAGTAAGTGATGTAACAGCAGGTACCTGCTGGGATATGTTGTGCTTGTTTACAGAGATTGTAATTGTTACAAGGTAACTGCTGTGCTTTTAATTCTTGCTAATTTTGTTTTGGCTCATCTCTCCTGATTTGCATGCAGAACACAGGTCTCTAACATGAACAATTGTGTGAGTTATAGGAAAAAACCTAAGCAAACAGCCTCTTTTGTGGTAAATGAGCTGTACTCAGAAAAGTATTTCTTGCAAAACAGCACTATGGTATTCTCCAGCTTGCTTAAGAATTTTATAGCACCTTAAAATTCTTATCAAATGCAGTCATTTTTACTTCTTTTGTTTTATAAAAGATTACTGACATCAGTCCTTTAGAGTAAGCATTGCAAATGAATGTCAGCACTCTGGTTTCCATCCTGAATGAACTGATGTATTGATTTACACCACCAATTGTGGGCATGGTTGTGTTTGGCTGCCCCTGAGGTCTAATCCTCCTCTAACACCTGTGATGTTCCAGGGTACTTTGGGGTAAGGAATAATGAAAATCACAGCAGAAACACAAAATAATCTGCCTATCTCCCACATCAGATCTCACTTAGCCTGTAAACAAAACCTCTTATTCTTCAAAGCACGAGAAATTTAAATCCTTTCTGAAATTTTTTATTTGTATCAGCTCTGGGTGATCTATAGGAACTTTATGGAACAGGGAATATTTACAAGAACAGGAGGCATGCAGTGACCCTTGTGAAGGAAGCTGCCATATCAGCACGAGTCTGAATTTATAATAAGTACATTCCTCATCATTGATTGCTCCATTCCTGGGACAGCAACTTGCAAAGTCCTGACAATTTCTCTTTGCATCATCAGGCATCAATAACACTGTTAGCAGCACCATTAATCTTCTGTGGCCTTGGCTTAATGGTGCTCAGTGCCAGATCCAGAGCACAGCTGCCTGAAGCAGAACCACACCAGAACTGAGGCGCCCAAATTCAAGAACCCATTTTGGTCAAAATCCCCCTTCCCAACCTGCTGCTTTGCAGCTGTAGATACCCAGCCTGTGCCCCTTGGCAGGACTTGATTTGCAGTGCACTGACGTGCTGCGTGGACGCCGCAGTCCTGCCCCACTCCTCCTCCCAGTCAGCAGCAGCTGGGGCAGAGCACAGCCCAGCACTCTCCAGGCACTGAGGGTGCAGAGCAGGGACTCAGCCAGAGGCCAGTGTCACCTCCATTCCAGCCTGCAGAGGTAGCCTTGCCATCCCTTGGGAACTGCAACCAGCTGCTGCCCCCACTAAGAACAAGTGATGGGGACAGGTCCCCTCTGCTTCTCCCATCTCCTGTTGAGGTTGGCAGTGGCAGATCAGCTGTTTGCTGGTAGGGAGAGACAGATGTGTCCTTAAGCACAAGATACCTGCACCTCATGAAACTGAGCAGAAGCTGCATTTCCTAATCTCCTTTTCCACCCCACCATGACCTTGCCAAGCTGGGCTTCTGTGCAGCTGAGGAAGGCTCAGCACAGGCCACAAAGACAGAAAAAAAACCAACAGAGAGAAAAGAACCTGTCCATGCCCCAGGAAGAGGGGTGTCCTTGGAAAAGAGACACACACCCACGCTCTAACCTACATGCCAAAGGATGCTTAAGCATTCTGCATGAAAGAGCACATGGACTAAGGGTATAAACAAGCTAAGTTCCTTTCTGGAGTTGAGTAGTGTTTTAAACCACTGAGACTGCACCACATCTCTGCTGGAATTTAGGTAATTTATTCAATGATGCAGAAAAGAATAGAGGACCCATCATCCCCAGGCTATGCTGAATTTTCAAGGTTGACAGAATTTATATTGCACAAAGAAGTGAGTGACAGTTTTCAGAACTGAAGTGGATTTTATGGCTCTCAATATACCTTTGTTTACTTCTTTTATTGAAACTGCCTTAATCCAACTCTTGAAATTACAAACATTCTGATGGAAAGCAACTGACAAGGCTCACAACTGGCTGTGAGCCATTGCTAGAGAGAGCACAAAGGGCTGGACATGATCTTTGGTCTGAAGTGGTGACAGCATTCATTCACCTGCTCTCCTGGCTTCCCAGATAGAGATCTTAAGGCATCCCTTAAATATATCACTCAAAATCTTATAATGTCATGGCACAGCTCTGTATAAAAATCAGTAGGTACCCTTTACAAGACACTTGTATCTTTCCAGAAGTTAGGAAAGTGGGTTTGTCAAAACCCAAGCACAACTAGTCATATACATAGTGTTTTATTGCTACTACTCAGAAGTTCATCGTAGAAAATGTAATTATGTAATCTGTAATAAAAAGTACATGGGTGTGGGCTTTTTAAGGCAAACAGTACTTCAGGTATGTCCCTTTAAGTGGGATTTCAGAGTATGTGAGGTTGTTTTAGCCAAGCTTGACTTTTTCTCAGTCAATTTTTATTCAGTTGCTGGCATGTTGTCTCCCTCACTCATTTCGGATTATGTTATTTTCTCCTCAAAGTTTTAAGACTTATCAACTCCTTCACATCTCTTGCATTTGAAAATGAGGCTGAAAAATGCATGGAATCCATACTATCTACTCTGCTGCAGAGTTTGGTCATTTGTGACTCATGTGGGTGTCTGCTGACTCCTTTTGGAGTCAGCTTTACCTTTGACTGAGAAACAGAACTGAGGAATTAAAGCAACTGCAGAAAAACAGGCAAACCCAACAAGCACTTGTTTGACAGACCATAGTAATTTTCTGGCTGTTAAAATAAATATCTGAGTTTCAAGAAAGGCCAAAGAAACTGACAGCATTCTGGATTGGAAAGGTAACAGAGCCTTAAATGAAATGTGGTAGAGAAATAAGGACAATCAAAAATGAGAGTAGATGGTTTCTAATCCTCTCAAAATAACAAATTCGTTTCTTATACTGCATTTTATGTTTTCACAGTAACATTATTCTAACAAACAGACAGTTCCCTGAGCCATTATTGTCTTTCTTTGAAACACAATTTGAGACACACAGATCAACATAGCACTCTGGGGAAGGTGTCATCAAAATTTGGTTCCCTTTAGAAACATCCATCTTTGTGGCATGTTACTCATCATTATGGGGTAGAGATGCACTACTGCTAACATCTGTGCTTTTTACTGAAAATCCTGTAGTATTTATTCTTTTATCTATAAAAATATGTTCCTTGGAATAAAGTGATTACGTGACAATCTTGTTTTTATATACAAGTAGTAATGCTGAATGCTCAAATACAATTAAAAATTAGTAACAACATGATTTCTAGGGCCTAACATTTTCCTGTACTAACATGTAAGTTCTAGCATTGGTTTTTTTCTCAAGACTGTATAGAGCTACTGCCATGAATATATTAAAAGAACAGGTAAGGCTACAAATAGTTTCCCTGGGATTGTTTAGGTAGAAAAGCCCAAACTTTGAGAATGTTTTTACTTCATTAAGAAGTTATGCAAAAGCTGTCTTTGCTCCACTGTGATCCCTCAGTGAGGAAAGGTTCAACACCTCAGAGGGAGTATGACCTCTGTTCTGCACTTCTGGAGAGAAATTATGCAAGGCAGTGGCTATTACACCTGGGAACGGACCTCCAGACAGCTCTCAAGAGTTCTTTCTGTTTACAGTATTTCCCTCTCAAGAACCTGCCACCTCACCTCAGAGAGAGGATCATCCTTTCAACACAGAGAAATACTTAAGTTCCCTGACTCAATGATAAAAACCAAAAAGCAGCTTAAGTGGCAGACTTAACTGCATGTCAAACTGAGAAGTCACAGTTCTCTTTTAAACATTGATTCAAACCATAAGAAAGCCAAAAAATCCAGACCAAGCTGTAGATAAGATGCTGATCCCATCATGTGGATCACTCTCCTTTAATAGCAAAAGAACTGTGTTTTCCAGCAGAAATCTTCACTGTAGACCTGTGATACAGACAGAGGCTTGTAATATTACATGAGTTTGGGTTTTGTTGCTGTTTAAGAAGTTTATCAAACTCTTATGGCTTTATTTGTGATCCTGGACCTCTGATGGATAATAGGTTGGGAGAGAATCATTGCAGACTGACAGCTCTGAATTTCCAAGCTTCCAGTGAGCCTGCAGTGGGTTGGAGTCACCCCCCAGGGCTGTGCAGTTTACCAGCTGCAGTTCTTTGGTGAAGCAGAATTCGATCTGGCCAATTGTTTGTGCTTCTTCACCCTAGAAATATGAAGGGTAACATCAGCCTCATGGGAAGGAGAAAATAAATCAATTCTTCAGCTACAATGCCCTATCTATAGAATAGAGTAGTGACTAGTTATATATTTATCTGATGAAAAATGCAAAGAAAAGTACAAGAGGCACCCACTCTGAACAGTTTATAGTACCTACAGTTGCTCGGTACCAATCTGGGAGTTGTCTAACTAGTAAGCTTCCTCATGAAATGCTGTGACACATTGTCCTGGCCTTTACTCATCTGCACAATAATGAGCTCTGGCTGAACTGTGAATATTGAAGGACACCTCACCAGAAAGGCACTTTCACCAACTCTTCATAGCAGGACAGGAATTGAGGCAAATAAAACTCTCCATACATGAGAACAGAAATTAAATTTTATAATAGCTTTTACACAAAAGAATACAGAAGCAAGCTGACAGAAGGAGTAAAAGTGTCATTTTTGGACTACAGGACAGGCTAGGAAGAAAAATTCTGACCACAAATAAAGCAGGCAGGCATGGAGGCCTTCCATGTGGCAGAAAGATTACAGGAAAATCACCCCCAATGCTCAGGTCTAACAAAATGGTTAATGGGAATGGGAAAAAAATGGTTTTGAAACAATTAAGCAGGACAGAGACACGTACAAGACAAAATTAACTTAGGTGAGGGGATTTTTGTTTGTTTGGAATTTGTGTTGTTGGAGGTTTGTTTATTTTGGGTTTTTTTAAAGAAAGGTAAGAAAAGAGAGTGTGTCTAATACATTTCAAACATCAAAGAACTCCATCATGCACTTCAGGCAGGGAAAAGTCTAGAACTCTGAAAAAGGGTTTTCTTTAAATAACTGAGATGTACTTTTTCATTTCTATTACCCAATACCTTCAGCTGTTAAGTACAGGAGACCCAAGCTGTACATTACTTGGAGCAGTATCACAAGTCTACTAAAAGCAGTGGCAGAACTACAGGGAACTGAGCTAAAAACTGGGGTTTGTGTAAGCTCTGTATTTCTTTAATGTCAAAAAGTGGGTGAACATACAATCCACATTCAACTAATATTCCTTTGTTCCTTAAAGCAACTTATAAACACATGCTAAAAATATAGTAACCTACTGTTTCTTTTCATGCTAAAAAACATACGAGTACAAAAACGTCAGAGCATTACTAAAGCAAGAGTTGAAAACACACTCCAATAGCAACTGTATCTTAGCAGGTTTTCATAAATTGTTGCCTGCATATGGGCAGTAACTCTGCCAAGAGTTGTGCAGTAAATCACCTTGAACAGGCTGAGATAAGAAGGAACCACTTATAAGAATGAAAGCTAACCTTGTGGGTTTTGTTTTTTGCTTTATTTTTCTATAAGAGCAGAGTAACCTAGCTGAAAAAAAGGAGAGAAAGAGCTCCACAAGCTACACATGCAGTTGTTCAGAATACTGTTTTGTTCCTTCAAAGGCACTTTTGGCTCAGATATGGTGACCTACACTTTACAGAACACTGTCTCTGTGTACCACCTTCTCTAATGCATCACGATGCACAGCACAATTATTGGCAAGGAAAAGTAGGAAGACATGGAAATCTGAGACATGATGGGCTCAAAAGGAAAGACTACAGTGACCCTGAACCCAGTGAAGCTCGAAATGCCTTTTTGTACCTCTTTAGGTATGGGCTCTCTGGAACAATCTCAGAGACAAGCTTCTGAGCTGCTTTATTTCAGAAGGATTCTGACAGCAGCACCCTCACCAAGGCTGAAATTCACTGGCTCCATTCAGCTCACTCTTGTTGGTTTTAGTAATCTGCCATGCAGTAACTAAACTTCAGCAGGCATGGTGAGAAGTGCTCAGCTATAGCATACCTCGGCAGGGTGGTTACAGCATTCATGCAAGAGGTACAGGTTTAAATCTTGTAAGATAAAGAGACCTTTAAAACCCAAGCCCAAGAATCAAGCAATACCTATATGCAAACAACTGTATACACAAAGAACACCTAAATCTAAGTTTCACCATACCGAAGATTTTTCACTCTGTTTTCGCTATATTTTTGATAGAAAGTGCTCCTTTAAAAATTGAAGGGGTTTTTTTGTTTGGTTTTTTTTTTTCCATTTTGGGAAGTTAGGGGAGTTTTTACCTCTTCTGGAGGAAGGCATTGGATCTTTGGGGTTACACCATAAAATCTTGTCAGAGCTTCCTTTATAGCAGTCATCTGAAAAATTAAAAAGCTTATAGAGATTAACAGGTCACAAGCACATCTTCCAACAGCTGCCACACTGGTTAAGCTCTCAAAAACTTTTATAAAAAGCACTACCTTAAAGGTACAATTTTAAAAAGATAATTTGTTCTACAGAAATTAGTTGACCCCTACTGAAAAAAAAGACCATGCACATGATTTTGTTGTATTAAAGATTGCCTCTTACCTTGTAATATGAACTGCTTGGCTTTATCCCAGCTTTCAAGAGACAACTGAAACAAAGATAAAACATTTTTCCATTTTTCATGCATGCAAACATACCTTCATAATCATTAGATAAAACAGATAATCTTAAGAACCTATCAAGCATTACAGTGATTGGAACTAGGGCAACTTGTCTTTGATTGTTTGCCAGTCTAGAAAAGGCTATTTTCTGAAAGGACACTTCCCATCTAATTTGGCAGGGTCAGGAAGAACCTTTTCCCACACCTTAATCTGAGGAACTAGGATATTCAGACTTGAGACACAGCTAGGGCAAAGGGAGTTTCAGAGTGCTCTGTTCAGTACCAGGTAGGGCATGCAGTTTTATTGCTTCCTTTCCCCTGTCTTGACTCATTCCCCTCTGCTCCTGCCACTGCGGAGGCACAGGGGCAGACTTGGGAGGGTGTTCTAGGCACCCCCATATTCAAACACAGGATGGGTTTCCTGTGGTGGGAGACACACAGGACACTGGGAGAGGGATACAGCATGTAATTCAGAATCAATGTTACTGTCAGGGCAGAAACTGGTCCTAATAAATATGTTTTTGAAGAGGAAAAGTTGGTCACATGAGAGAAATGAGGTAGTGCTCAAGAACCTGTAGCTGTGTACCCCTTCCTTTAGGCTCAGTTCTGAGAGGAATCCACATTTCCAAGCTGACAAGACTCAGGACCTAACATATGATGAGTCTGTGAGTCCCAGCTTCTTCTGTAACAAGTGGGAATGGTCAGTATCTTGCAGGATTTAATCTATAAATGCTGATGATGCTCAACCGTTCCCTTCCAAGGTCAGTTTTGGCACAAGGAAGATTTTACCCAGCTGGCTAAAGGACAAGCTGTTTTTCACTGTCATTTTACACTGGATATAAGAAGGCAAATAAAATAGATATGTTCTGTTAATTCTTACAGAATGCTGCATGATGTCCTCTTTTTAATAATTTGATTTGTGGAAACAATTTTTTTAATCATTGACATTTTTCCTCATTCAATTAGGAATTATATACAATGAGAACATTTTCCGTCTTTTTTGTCTTCAGTAAAGATAAAATTAATTATACTCATTTTCACAATAGATAATAAGCTTTGAGCAATTAATTTCAACATGCTTCAGCCTCCATTCTTTCGCAGTGTTGCACATGCTGATACAGAGTCACATCAGCGGTCACTGTGCCATCTGTAAATGTTTTAGTCACACCATCACAGCTACTTAGGCAATTGACTTAAGACATCATTAATTTTAACACTACATATGACATGCTCAAACACTGTGTGTAGAAAAATCTGCTACATTTTTAAAAGACACCTACAAAACTGAGGTGGGAGGGAAGAATTATTTCCTTTGTGCATATGCAAAATAAATGAGACTTTGTCTAGGAGATTGCTTGGAGGATACTGGCAGAGCATGAACAGGATGAGCTGGTTTGGGATTTCTTTGGGGTTGTTTCATTGCGATTTTTTTAAAGGTGTGTTTCTTTGTATGAAACTATTTCCTCTCTCAGATACTGTCCTCTTATGGTCAACAAATCTAAGTCAAACATCCTCTCACCCATACCAAGCACTGATCAGGAAAGGACTGTCACCTCCTGGCATTCAACTGCAGCCAGAACACATGCATACAGCACTTGGACAAACCACAACAGTCTCATAAAGACTGGCCAGTGCTTTGGAACCATAAGGAGGAATCAGTCCCCAGGACAAAGGGAAAGTGTCACATTGGGGTTGTCAGAAAGCACAGCAGAGGACTGCCTGCAGCGACTGAACCCTTTATAACCTCCTTTTTTGCTGTTGCGCCTCAGCCTGGACAGCCCAGGCATTCCTGCGTGATTTTGCCTGCAGCTTGTTCTTTCCCCTAACAGAGCACTGCCTTAAAAACAAGTGTTTGGGGCTCAGCATGACTCAGAAGTTTGGAGGCGTTTGTCGCTTGATTTAGAACTTTACAGGTACCATGGTGGTATCAAGATACAGCCTGTAAAGCTTCTCAAAAATGTACTGGCTCATGCCAGATGAATGATGCTGCTAAGAATGCTGCTGACTTTATGTGACTGAAGTGACCAGAGACTGCTTCTCATGGTAACAACTCTTCCTCTGAACTTCAGTACTAAAAATAATTTATGCTACTTCTCATTTTCTCTTTACCATCAGATTTTTAGACTTTCATTTGAGGCTAGACCTGTAACTTTTAGGAATTGCTTGAAATAAAAGCCAGATCATCAAGTTCATTTACATACCCATTGAGATCAACATGCTGGTAGAGTTCTATGGCTTTACCAAAGTATTTTTTCTGAGAATTAAGGACCTCAAGTGTGGCTGCACAAGTGCCATGTTTGTCCCACTCATGTTTCCTATAGGAGAAAAGCAAAGTGCAAATCTTAGAACACATTATTTACAGATATATGTGCTGTACAAGCTAGCCATTGTACTTAAATCAAGTATTTGAAAGGCTACACGTGTGGAGTAGGACACTGCATTCAAATTTATCACACCTGTAAAAAGTAAACCCAAGCAAGTTCACGCCCATCATTTCAATTACAACAATCTATATATTCATGAAGTAAATATATGTAATGATCTTATGATACAATGCCCTCTCAATGTATTTACAAAAAGATGTTTGGAGGTCAGAATCCAAAGAATTTGCCTAGAAAATTACTATCTCTGAGCTTTTTTAAGTTTTAGTGAAACTTTTTGTGTTAAATGCACTTTCAAAGCACTGAATTTTTTTCTGAACTCAAAGGATTAAGCCTTATTTTGGGTGAAACACTATAATTGCACAAGCTGCTAAGATTTTATCATCAGCTTTTATGCTGGCCTGTGGCAGAATTTTCATAGGCCTCCTCTCAAGTCTTGCTTCTAGCCGACTATCCATTCTCCTAAGAGCAAGGAACGGAGAGCAAAAGAAATTCTTGCAGTGTACAGCAGACAAACTCAAACAGGACAAAAATAGAGAAAAAGACAAAAATGTTTCTTTCAATCCTGAAGTCTATTGAAAGGCTAAGCTGTATAATCTTTAGTAACACTGCCTGTGGATGTATTTTTTTTTTAATTCTTTCCAAATTTTCATGATCCACTTGTACTTTATAGGTATCAGTTCAGCAGATGTACACAAAACTTATCTAATTACAAACTCCTGCCATCATCACAGCATCCTGTCACCTTATGATGCCTTAAGTACATCATCAAAAAGCAAAGAAGGACAACTATTATTCACTTTAAAGCCTATCTTGGAATTGTCCACTCATATCAAAAACTTCAGATTTTTCTCAAGGAATTGAAACACCTTAAAAGAAATTATGTTTGGACCTAGAGAAATAGTGCACTACTTCTGAACAGAGAATTAATAAAGCAACTGCGGTGTCAGGAGATTTGAGGCAGGGAGAAGATGCTTTACTGTAAGATTTTCACTGCATCTTCTCAAATTTAGCCTTGTAGAGAGTTCTTATCTTGGCTGTAACATTCAACACAACTGTATGTCAAATGAATTGTTCATTGCCTGGATGAGTCCAGTTTCCATGGGCAGATTTCTCCACAACAGATTTTAAATTACTAATGAGAAAAGACACTACAGATTTTAAGTTAACAGAAGCTCTTTTAGGGGTAAACTTTGCAAGAGATATAGTTAGGTTGGATCAGAAGTAGACAATAGTCAGATCTAAAGGGCTACTGAAACAGCAGCCAGCTGGAGGCAAGGCTTTGCATGTAGGATGACAGTTTTAGTTCAGAGAATGTATACATGCATGTCTGTAAAACTAATAGTGATGTGCCTGTCTTTTGAAGACTTTCAGTAGTACTTATATTCAAGTATCCTGCTCTTTCTAAAAAAAAAGGCAGAAACAGAGGGCAAAAGATATGTTGGCATTCAAGAAGCCTTTTATTGCTACCATGGAACTGCTATTGGAGTGGTTTGGTGCAGTCTGGATCCATGAGCTTGGTGGTAGCACAGAGCTGCTGTCAGTAACTTCACTGAACAAAGTGGCTACCACGACACAGTGCATTCTATTTTTCTATTTCCTCTTCTATGAGGAAGCTCAAAAGGAAGGCTCTCTCAAGGCCAGCAACACAGTGAAACTATCTGAAGAAAGAGATCTGGAAGCTGCTCTTGCAGCTAGCTGTGACATCCCACGAGTGCCACTGCTACTGAGGTTTAATGTGTCAACAGCAGCTGTTTCTCTTCCCCGGGGACAAAAGGAGGAAACATTCTCTCACTAAGTTTCATTTCTCTAAAACTTCTGCTGTAGCCCTCTCTTCAACAGCTGTATTTTACAAGAGAACAGATCTATACTGATCTATATAAATGAGACTGGCAAGACACACTGCTTTCTTCAGTGGCCTCCTGGACACTTCCTCTCATGCACAACATCTCACGTGAAGAATTACTCAGATGGATTTTTATAAAATAATATCCAAAACGCTTTTTAGGGCTTTTCTGTACTCACCAGAACTGGGTGCGATTCAGAGATGAATGAAGCACATCAGGCCAGTAGTGTCTCATGTCTGCCAGAAGATCCTAAAAATACCACAAATAATAAATGCACCTACAGCATTTGAAAAGCTATTTCTTATACAATCTATATATATTGATATATTTTTTACAACTGAACCCTCATCTTTCAGTGTCCATGACTGAAACATTTAGTTGAAGAAAAATAATAGGTCTTTTCCTCCCATATTCTGAAAATGCTGTTGTTGGAGGTAACAGGTACACCTAACTAAATATCTGAACGTACTAATACTGACACACCGCCTCAAAGTAAGACTTTCCTTCAACTGTCCCTGCAGAAGTTGTTCAGTCATGGAGTGTTTCATATTTTTTGGTTCAAGTCTCTTATCTCTGTTTCTAACACATAAATGAATTTTGTTGAAGTAAACACAATGGGGTTTTTTTAAGTAGAAAAAGAACAAAAAAAAGACTAATGGCTTAGGAGAAAACACATAGAAAACAGTACTCTGAACTCTTACTTTCCTTGTTCTGATTTTGCAGTAGAAAATGTGAAGGAAGAACACGGACTAACTGAATCTTTTTCTTTTCACAGGTACTTCTTGCCACTGCAGATCCATCACCTATATGGTGGTGGACCTCTAGATTTTATTAAGGAGGATGTGGCTGAATGAGCCAAACTGCATGTTCACAAAATCAAGTAGGTACAGCTGCTAATGATCACAAGGATGGCAACTTGAAATAGTACCAGAAGCACTAAAAGAATTTCTGGAGTCCTTAAAAAACCATACCTTTCAGTAAACATTAAGGGTGATATTATAAACTGCATATTTTGCATATAGGATGTGCAAAAGTAATTTCACTTTAGCTCTGCCTGGTATGTCTGGTTTTGTTTTAAATACCTTGATCTCGGTGACATTGAAATGCCATGTCCTATTACAGTCTTCAGCTCTGTCAGGCCTAGGCAAAAATAAATTGAAATAAAATTGTAAAAACATGTCTCCTAACTCACTACTGGTAGCTAACATATCATTGCCCTGAATTTTAAATATGCAGGATTATAGCTGGAGATTTTATTTAAAAATGCAAGTAAATGATCAGAACCTACAGTGGTTTAGAAGTAAAACCTTCACAACATTAATTATGGCCAAAAGATTTCTAATGAGGATTCAAAAGATGGCCAAAAGATTTTGTCATGATTTCTTTGTTTGGCCCTTTGGTTCCTTTCATTCTATGTAAAAGTCATTCGGGTGTGCCAATGACTTGGAAGGGTCTTGCACATGATTGTCACTGGCGTCACTAATGGCAGTGGCCTCCTAAACTGCTGCCTCACCTGATGTTTCTGCAAGTATCACCAAGACATTCTCAGGGAATCAACACATAATGCTGTTCACTTTCCCAGGAGGCATAGCTTAAACTCCTGTATGGATTTTAACCTGTATTTGTCCAGAAAATTTTTTAATTGCTGCCATTGGCATCAATTCCAGTGAGTTGATTCCTCTGAGGCAAATTAGTTTTTCCTATACTTTTGCAATATTTGTATGGAGATAAGATACTTAAAGCCACAAGCAGTCATGAGGTATTAACAAGTTCTTTTTATTCCAAGAGACAAAAAAAAGAAGGGAAACAATGGTTCCCTTTGTGCTTGAGACTATTTATGATCTTATGAGGAGATGTGTAAATAAAATGCTTGTGTGGCCAGAGGATTTCAACAAGTCATGAGATACAGAAGTGTATTTCAGTTTTATGTCAAACCATAGGGTTTTAATTTTGTTTCAAGGAATCATAAGAACAGATAGATTAAGATCTCCAAAAAAACCCCCAGAAAAATGAACAAATAACCAAATCCTATAAAAAACTAGCAAAGCAAACAAAAAAAGAAAACCCTAAACAAACAAACCCCCACCCAACGAAACTAAATCACTAAACATCTTGGTACAACATTTGATCTTTCCTTTCCAGGCTGAAATAAAAACATTTTATGATCATACCACAATCCATGGATTGTCCAGTACTTTGGCGGGTCATGACAATCATTAGCATCCATCTGTAGGAAACAAAACCACAGAGTATTTGCTGCATGTATCCAGGAGTAAAGGTTTAAAGGCAAAAGTAAAAACTCATTCAGTGATGGCCCAAGGTTCTACTGTGACATGCTAGCTTTTCCTTGCCAAATCAGGAACTAGTGAGCTCCAGTTACTTGAAGCTGTAATGGATTATGCTACTTAGGGACCCATTGGCATTAAAATTTTGAAGCAGATCAGGGAAATCTGAACAGACTGTAAAGAGAAGAAAAAAGGAAGGCTGAAGTAACAGGAAGTAGCCTGATCCACGGTAAATGAGCAGCACTTTATCTGCATTTATAATATTCCAGGTGGCAGCTCTCTGTATTTTTCTCATTACCACATCATTTGAGTGCAGAGCCATTAAAATAAAAACATATAAAATAAACTATAATATTGGACAAGGACAAAACCCTTTTAAAGCATTCAGGAATAGTTTTATCAATGTATTAAAAGTGAAAAATACAAAGAAAATATTAAATATATTGCTTATTTCAAGTAAAACAGACTTATGCTTTAAGGATTTTTACTTGAGGGACAAGTGAACGGAGAGAAAAAGAAAGACTAAATACCTTCCTACAAAAACAGAAAAATAGAGTCTTGAATAAAAACTGTTGATAATACAGGAGAAATAGCCTACACTTTAATTACTGTTTAGAGCAGAGACATAAGGCTGAAAAGAACAAACTAAAAAAATCCATGTCACATATCACAGAGTACCATTACTATGTTTTCCCTGATTATTATTCTTAGGAATTACAGCTCATTCAAATAAACACTTTTTGTCATTAATTAACAACCTCCTCAGACATTCTTTTCCCATAATAATGGCTTTCCTTTTTGGCTCTGCATTCTGTCTTAATTATGCCACAATGCCTTTTATGTGAGGCAAGAGCAGAGTGTAGAGAAGAGCAGAGACAGGCCTGTAATCTCACTAATTGCCTTCCACGTCACAGGCCAGTGGCAGCAAATCTGCAAGTTCTGCAAGACTTTCTTGTTCTGTGTCCACTTCCTTCCTCTCCTCTCTTGCCACCAACAATACAAGCAATTACACCCAGCAACAGCTTTTTTTCCTGAAAGGATTATTTTGAACAAACACACACTGCAAATGCCTAAACAATATTGCTCTGTCATGACTCTGTGGAGATGGAGGGGTTTGGCTATGTAGCCCAAAGAACAGCAAATTAATAGTCAATAGCTCGCTCAACTGAGGTGGCAACAAAAACAGTGCCATTGTGCTCCTTATTCAATCTTACACTGCAGCTCTCAGATATGCTAATGGAATACCCAGAGCATTTTAGATTTGAAATCCTGGCACTAACCTTCCTAGCAGTTTCTTCTATCTGTTTCATCAGACTCTTGGTGCTACCTGTGTGCTGGCAGAACTGCAAGGTCAATGCAACCTACAGCACATGAGTTCACACTCTGTATGCTTTGGCCAGCTTCATTCAATCTCCTTTTTCATTCTAGCCTTGGTATCTTTTCAGTGTTCATTTTACATCAGTATCATAAAAAATGCAAATGCTGGTCTGCAAAGCTGGGTACCCCTGCTTGCTTGTGCAAAACCACTTCTTGTCAGCCTTCCTGTTTATCACAGACTGATTGCTGGAGGATTAATTCAATCTCAGGCAACCAATTACTTGAAACAGAGGTACAAATATTCATTTTCAAGTGAGCACTGGACCCCAGAAAGCCCTATATACCTAGATTCATTTGAAAAAGAAGCACTGTTTTCTCTCGTTTTAAAGCAATCTGATAATCAAACCAATCCAAATGAACTATACATGACCTATAAAACTGAGCAAAGTGCTGGTGAGGTGGTAGAGCACCCACCATGCTGAGAGGGAACGCTACAGGAGAGGGATTAGCCTATTTGTAACAGCAAGTCATTGCACAAACAGCATGTGCCAGAAGCATGGAAGCTTTTATCATCTTGAAATGCCAAAATGTGAAATACCATCAATGTGTCACAGAAGTGCTGCCTGTTGAGCTGCCCAAGTTACAAATCCCTTGGTACAGCAGCTGGTAAATGTGAGAGTAGTACCACTGGATCACATACAGATACACCAAACTGAAATAAAAATTAGCTTCTGGGAAATGAAATATTTAATCCTGTTCTCCCTTCCAATCACCTTGCTTAAGTAGGCCTTTAATTAAGATAAATTATAGGTTATTTTGTAATGAAACATGGCAACTGCTAGGAAAAATTCTTGCTTTTCAAACTCCTTCGTATTGAACACCTCTCTAGCAGAAGCTGATAGGTTAAAACCTTTCATGAATATAAAGACCCACAAAACCATCCAGACCACACCTCTTCCATAGAAAACTTGTAGAAGCTTTAGACATAGATTAAAAGTTATCTTATGAGTTACATGGACATTGGGAAAAGCATTTCTTTTGTTCCAGAACAGTGTATGGCAATAGCTGAAATTACTTCCATACATCTGGCTTAAAATGCAAAGAACTATATCTAAGGAACTTTTTGATCTCATGCTAGACCACAATAGTGTATTGCCCTCACTTTAGTCACTTTCATTCTTTCTGTATTATGTGACTCCTTCTATTTTTACAAATAAAAAGAGGGAAAATGTGTGTTTCTATTCTTCATTTAAGCCTCTGCTATTCAGTTTTTGCCAAAGCCTGGACTTAGGAAAATATTTTATCTCATATTGAAAAATAAAAATTTTTAAAAAATCATCTGTTACTTAACACAACATTCAAACTTGAATTCAGGCTGTTCTGTTCATTACTCTATTCTATTGTCCTTTTTTTGACTCCTTTAATGAGCAGATATGTGAAATAAAAGGCAGATGACAGCAGGTACCATTTCTTTATTGTCCTTCCCATTCCTAACAGAGAAGGAACTGAATAACTTACAAGCTTGCACTGGATTTTCCACATTTCACACACACACACACAAAAAAACCCAACCACACAGAAAATTTTATCTTTTTGCAATCTCCAGGATGCAAAAGCTGAAATAATAGTTCTCTTTTTAAGTTCTGGAATAAAGTCTTCACAACTCCATAAAAAAGGGAGTAGGGAAGTCCCTCTTCTTGCCCTTGAGCTGCTCTTAAGTCACACTGATTTGTTACTGAAAAGTGTGGCATGAATTAGCCACAGGCACAATTTTTACAGGAACATGAGTTCTGTGAATCTAGCTTAGATATCTTTGCATAAGACATAGTCACCTTAGGTCAATTATATGGTACTGAAATTTCTAATCACATTACAAGGAAGAAAAGCTCTCTTCGTTCTTCCCCCTTTTCACTGCAATAGTCAGTAATTAGGTCCTGGGGTTATCACTGCTTCCATGATACCACTTTATTTTAATGGGTTAGTTTGGAAGATATGACTACAAAACACTTTAAATTTAATTATGCTGATCACACTCAGCATTAAAAAGCATCAGCTGAATGCTTACTTTTTAAAGCCCAAGAAGAGCTGGGAAGAGATGTATTTTCAAATTTCTGGCATGCTGATCTCTGCCCTCTACATTTTAAAGAACGCCTTTCAGGCCTTTGAAAGCCTAAAAATCTTTTCAAGCACGGATTTGCAAAACAGGTGGGAGGTTAAGATGCAGCTCTTCCACACACCTCAAGAACATGCTACGTATGAAAGAGTCTATAATCATAATCTCACCTTACATACAGTCACTGGCCAATGATGAGCAAAATACAGCTTTTTCCAGGCATGAGGGTGGATGTTACTGGAGAGAGACAGACAAATTTATTTTTTTCAAGCATTTTAAAAAGAGGATCACCTTCAGGCACACACTCCAAACTAACAGTTCAGAGAGAAATAACGTATTAGGAAATATGCTTATGCTAATATCCCCATTGTTAAACAAATTCTCCTTCTGGCACCCTATCTCCATATGCTTTCCATTTCTTAAGTATGGAAAAAACACATTGTTCTGTTTTGTATTTAGGAGAGCACTTACTGGCATGCTTTTAAAAAGATAATTTTTTTTTTAATAGGTGTCTTTGTTTAAGATGTTAAGAATCTTCTAATTCTTCTTGATAGGCATATTATCTGAAAAAAAAAGCATGCATCCTTCTTGGAACTGTAACTACTCTTCTAAGAAAGAAAGACTATAATCACACACAAACTATGTAGTTCACACTGCAAGACATGGAACTGGATCTTGCAAGTGTCTGCAAAATTTTTGATTAAAAAAATTTACAATAAAAAGTAAAGTATAAACTACAGATCTGAAAAATTCTGACTTTCTCAGCTTATAGGCATTTAATTCAAACAGTACATTTGTAAAGGCTTATTAAAATTAAGTAATTTTTAAACAGTTAAAAAGTGATCAAATTATGACTAAGTCTTAAGGTTACCTATGGAAGAATTTAGGGTTATTCCATATTTTACAAGAACATGCGTGTTTCAAAGCCTCTAAGAACAAGAGATTTCTAACTCACAGACCCATCAGTACTGTCTTATTCATATGCAAAGGGGAAAAAAAAACCCCTCAAAAATTTGTTCAATAAGTGTTGGAAGCCTGTATCACATAATTTCTATAGAGGCCTTTTCCAGCAGTTCGGAGCAGATTCTATTCTGGTTAAAGTAGATGTAAATAAAAAATCTGTTGCATCAGACACTACAGCAGATATATTTAGTTATTAAGCAGCCAGACAAAGTAATTAAATAGAAAAGCAAATGGGAAAAAATAAACAGAATTGTAAATTATTTAAACTGACAGCATTATGTGCAGAACTGTCAAAATAAATTGTTATTCTCTAGAAGCTAATAGCCACTTGTCAGTCATTAGTTCTTGCTAGTGGATATATTACCAAAAGAAAAAGGAAAAAAAAAAGGAATCAAAGACAAAGCTAGTTCCTCTCAACCTGAGGACAGCCCAGGGATGCTTCTGTGTTATATCACACCTCAGTTTTTTCCTCTAGTTTTTCTTCTTTGCAATGGCCACATTTTCTCTTAAGCATTCACATGTATCCATGGTTTCCTATATAATTTAGGAGAATGGCTCTGGAACTTACCAGGCACAGCCACAATGAAAACTATTAACACTTTTATTGGGGTCTTTCCTGTTGCTGTAGAAACCAGAATAGAGGAATTGCTCTATATTGCAGAGCAGTTAATTTATTTGGTTTTAAAAAGCCCTTGCTTAGAAATTATCTTTCATTAGATTTTTCATCTGTATTTGAAATAGCAGCTGAACTTCTGCAATGTCAGTCATGCCAAAAAGAGTTCTCCTAAAACACATTTTTTGGCTAAGGATAGGTCAGAAAACTGTATTTATTAAACAAAGCTCAGAACTGGAACCCAAGGAAAGCCATTTTCAATACTATGCAGCTTCAGAGATATCCCCCCTTCTCTGGACCTGAGCTATCCTGCTCTGTGCAGCTCAGGAATGTGCCTCTAGAGCTGACTCTTTGCCAAGACAGCCAAGCCAAAGCCTAAATCCTGGGGATTGAAGAAACATCAGCACAGTGTCTAAGCTACCCACCAGCTGCAATGCAGGCACCGAAAGAAGTTCAGCACTGAACTGAGCACCCCTGACCATTCTCTTGCCCAAGCACTTAAATGAAGCAGTAAAGTTTATTTCCTCATATAATGCAATAGGAATTTCAGCTTTGACCACAGAAGGGTGTGACTTGGGATGTGGTTCCCCCATGGCCAATTGGTATTGCAGCTCAGATTTTGCCAAGGGGCAACAACCACCAAAAGGTGGTGCAGCAATCTGATACAGCCTCAGCTGGGTGTCACTTGAACAAGAATTTCATGTTGTCAGAACTCAGAAAATAGCAAGGGAAAAAAAAAAAGATCAATAAAAAAGTAAACAATGCAATAGTTAATGCAGTTCACACCACTGGGATGACTCCAGATTTTTTGCTGTAAGTTTCAAATTAATTTTCAGGTTTTGTCATTACTACATCACAACTCTAAAGGATTCATCTACAGCAAGATTAGAAAAGTTTTAAGTGCAACAAGTGGAATTTAAGTTTCCCCTCTTTCTTCATGCTGATACATGTAAAGGTTTCCCGTTAATGTAGATGCCTTATTATAAATCACCTAAGGGAATAATAGCACATAAAAAATAGTACATAATAACAAATTTACATTAGAAGTTAAACCATTCTGATCTGCACTAAAGAATGAGTTGTCTGACATTTCATTTTAAAGCACAACTTACCTTTGAGTAAATGTACCTGAAGTACACCAACAACATAGTGCCATAGAAAACCAACCCAGAATCCAATAGTGCAGTTTTGCAGGTTTCATTTTGTTATCCAAATAGCTGTAAAAAGATGTTGAAAGAAGAAATCTGTTACTTATCCAACACACTTAAATGTTAAGATGCAAAAAAAACCCCTACTATGTCAGAAATAGCAGGTAATGGTAACTCTAGATGAGATTTACAACCATGGGTAAAATGGGGATCTCTTTCAGCGCTGTGCCTGATTCCCCAGCTTGTATGGTAATATTCATAAACTAAGACCATCAAGGATGAGATCACCATTTCCTTTTTTCTTCTTTACTTCACACAATTGCAACAGAGCCACCTTCCAATTAACAGATATATATAAATCTTCTACATGGCTATACTTTATATAACTTAAGACTCTACTTCTAGTCAGCTCCAATGCCCAAAGTGATTCTTTAAAGAAACTCTGAACTTAATATTGAATATTTGTGTTGGATTGGCCAAGGCTGATATTAGAAACTCACAGGAAGCCAAGTATGATGTCTAAAGATAAAATTCTGTCTAAATGCCAGCTGACTACTAACCTAATATTAAAAAAAAATGCTGCTAAAACCACATGAAGTTTCTGTTCTTGTTATAAACCTAAGATAGCCTCTACAAAACCATGCACAATTTGCCTAATACTTCATGGACCTTAAAAGTCAGGGGATAAAAAAACAAATCAATCTTCACAAACAGAAGGACTTTTACTCAGCATAGGTCAAAAATCCCAACTGTCTCCCAAATCCGCGAGCCATTTCACAGCATTTCAAACGCTACCTTCTAGAAAGGGATGTACATGCACATATTTACATGCAAGTTATTAAAGCCTCACCAAACCTACTTCCCAACTTTCTCAAAATGACAACCCTATACCACAAGACACTGCAGGTAACCTAGGTGACCTTTCTAAGATCTCTCACTACACAAGTCGTATTCCCTTTTTCTATGAAAGTTTTTTTTTATTCGTTCTTACAACAGTCAAGTAAAACCTGTTTTGACACCAGTGAAGACACAGCTGATTCAGCCATTACACTGAGAAAACTCAGGGTAATTCATATTCACAGCTCATTATAAAGAAGAGCCCATTTTCCCACAGTTGTTATGTGGCTCTGGACCCCACAGTTCTGCAAACACTGTGCCAGAACTGGAGTAAAAAGGAAGGAGCCCTCCTTGCTTGCAAAATATGTGGGGATTTCAAAACTCATGAGGGGCTTGGGTAACAACAGTAACTGTTAACCACCTAAATTTATCAAAAGGTCTTGCTAAATTGTGAGGAAGCTAACACCTTTAAGCCATTTTTCTATTTCATACATTAATGCCTCTCTAATTTGTAATGGACACATTATCAAGGTACTTGGCCTAACAGAAGATATAATAAGATAAATATTAGTTGCCAACTGGTAATTTCCCAATCTGTTTTCTGAAAAACACTAGAAGGAATTTCACACACCAGGTAAAATGAGAAAAAAAAATTTAAAAATCATTTGGAGAGTGCTACTTGTACAGAAAAATGAACAATAATGTAGAACTAATCTTTAGCAAAAGCTAGCTAAAGCAAGACATATATGTTGTATTAAAGAAATTGTTTAGTCATACAGTGTATAAAAAAAGTCACAAATAAGTCATTAAGTGCTGGATAGCCAGTTTCCCCAAGAGTTCTGCACCTTAAGTGATCTCCAGTCTCATCATTTGAACAACAGGAATTAATGAGGTGAGATTCTGCCTTACAGACCTGCTTAATGATTTCATCCTCTATTATTTTCAACTGAAAACCAACCAAGCAAGACTACTTTTTCCGTATAAAAAGCTATCTACCCAAGACAAAGCACTGAGAGATGTAAGGAGTGTAAGATTGATGTAATATTCTGCCCTACCTTTAAGAAGCAGGAAGTACCATTTAAAAGAGTAATGTCACACATCACCAAGAAAAAAAGCTGCACTCTACAAAGGTGTGGAAGAAACACCTCAAGGAAGTCGATTATGAAAGGAAAATAACCCAGCAAGCGTTATAGCATTTATTTTAATGTAAGTTTGTAGGCAGAAAGAAGCTTATTTTTTCTATTACTAAGCTGCAAAAAAAGCATAAAGGCGATTATCTCCTTTCTCACTGGACTCCTACATTTGATCAAGTAATGACCAGGAACAGAGGGGGCTTCAAAAAATGCTGCTATCAGAGCAGGAGGAGGTGTTGATTTATTCTACATATTGTTCTGAACTCTGGAACAAGAACATAGGGCAACAAAGACAGTGAGCAGGTTTGAAAGCCCCCAGTCTGTAACTTCCACTGTTTTCCACTGATGGACAATACATAAACTCTCTCTAAGGATTTAAATCAGAAGACAACCTTGCAGCTACCACAACACTATCACAACAGACTGAATGATTTATTCAAGCTGACCTTTTATTTGTCTGTGACACTCATGGTGGCGGGTGAAAAGTGCATCAATCTCACCTTAAAGGCACCTGAAAGATGTGCATTTAAGGAAATACATGCATCCAAATGAGAACTGTATTAACAACTAAGATTGTTAATATGCAATAAATATGCATAAAGCACATCCATTTTTAATAAAAATTGT
Source organism: Dicaeum eximium (assembly GCA_013396995.1). Lineage (NCBI taxonomy): Eukaryota > Metazoa > Chordata > Aves > Passeriformes > Dicaeidae > Dicaeum > Dicaeum eximium. The sequence continues at coordinate 1,270,934 of VWZP01003839.1, forward strand.
TTGTTTACTAAAAATTACACTAGATTACTAATTGCACAAATACAAGAAAGAACAGATTAAACTAATCTTACACCAACTCTTCTCTAATAAGCAGGGATTTCACATTATGAAAATTAGTTACAAAGAAAGGACACAATATTCCAAAATATTTCATAACATAGAAAACTTAAAATTTCAAAATCAAACCTGCATACATACATAAAATTATTACTTGAAATTAGGCTATCAACTCACTTTCATTATGGATAAAATTCCAAAGCACAAGAACAGCTTTGGAATGATGCTTGGTGCACTATATCTAGAAAAAGAATGCAAAACACGTGTTTCTGTGTGTGTTAGTAACCCGGTCAGGGCACGGTCACTTTCAGTTATGCTAGCATTGTTCCATGCTGTTTCCAAAATTACCTGCCCAGGCTTAGCAAATTCTAGAGATAACTTGTAATAAACACTGAGGAAATCCTCCTTTAACACATTCACTATAGTTTGAATTCTAATATACCATCTTGAAGGCACTGCTGATGTAGCACATGCCTCTTTTGAACACTAACAATTAGTCACCTCTTATTTTACACCCTTATATTCTTTTTGTTTTGCTTTCAACTACTAGCTTGACTAGCAAACCCGTCATTAATACAAAATCTCCTGCCCTACAGTTAAGTTCAGCATGTAAAATCAGAAGATTAGATGCTGCAGAAGAGCACCCAAGCATCAGCAGGAGATACCCATGGTTATGTCATAGCATGCACGCAGCTAAATGTTCGCAACAATGTCCAGAGATAAGATTTAGGACAGTTTGCCTGGCATCCAAAACCACACAAATGAACACCCAAAGCTTTGGTAGCATCGCAAACAAGTCAGCATGCACTGCATCTGCCTCAACGAGTTAGGCAAGCCAAGTCACAACACTGTATGCCAGAAGCATTCATTTAATTTATATCAACGCTCTTAGCTCCGGCAACTTTTACCTCCACGGTCCACTCCCAGCTAACCATGCATCCCAAGCCCGAGTGCTGACCCGAGCAACTGCAGAGATCTCTTTGAAGCCTGTTCAGCGGCAATACTCACGCCCACCGCCACGGCACGATTTCGGCAGCACCGCTGTGACAGCGCTCAGCGCGATGCGGGGCTCTGGCCCCGAGGCTGAGCGGTGTCGGGGTGAGCCCGGAGGGGGCAGGGGCCGCGCTCAGCCCCGCCGGCTTCCCGGGGAAGCGCCGAGCACGGCGGCACCGCGCCCTCCTCGCTGTGGGCAGCATCGCCCTCCTCACTGCCCCACACCCGGCTGTGCTCCAGCACCGATGTAACTCCGACAGCAGAAAGCCTTTACTCCACATAAACAATCATTACAGAGGCGCCCGCACAAACTGTACAGAATGCAAATAACCCAAGCACCGGAAGCGGGAGGCCTACAGGGACAGGAGGATGCCGAAGTGTAAAGTATTAAAAAAACCCCCAAAACTACTATAAACAGTTTCCCGCGTCTGGGAAATACTGACACTTATTTTGACTGACTTTCGATTTGCTACGCATGGAATTTAAAAGCATAAGAAGTGAAAGCTAACCCAATCTGAGACCGTCTCAGGCCTGCAAATCGCACCTTTGCAGTTCGCCAGCTGAGAATCCCAGCGGCACAGAGCCACTCTCCCAGGCAGGAAAGCCTGCTCACAAACACCTCGGGCGGGCCGAGCCGCAGCTGCCTCTTGCCCGGCTGCCCCCGCGGGAGCGCAGCCCCACGGCGGGCGGGGAGAGGGAGCCGAGGGTCCCCGAGCAGGGACACTCTCAAATCCGACCTCTGCTACCTCGGGTTCCGACCTCACCACACTTCAGCAGGCTGCGCGCACCCCCGACCCGCGTTACCTTCCGCCCGCTGCCCCGGCTGCCCGCAGGAGCTGCCCCGCGCCCGCCCCTCGGCCCGGGCCTGCGCACGGCCCCGCCCCGGAGGGCGGGCGATGGGAGCGGCACCGCCGCTCGCCACAGCGGCTTCCAGCGGCCTGCCCGGGCCTTGGCACCTGCTGGGGATACAGACTCGGGGGCGGCGGCCCCGGGATGTCCCCGCTGCCTCCCTGGAGCATCCCCGCCGCCAGCCGGGCACCCTTGCCCTTGTGAGCGCGGGCAAGAAAGGAGCGCCGGGTTGCGGCGGGCTGCGGAGGAAGTAATTTATGTGCATGGTTTGGCTCGTCCTCCTGTTTTGTTCTTCCTTAGCATAGTCAAGGATATAGTGATGTTGATTTCATACTGAGCATTTGCGCGGCACAGAGGTGTTCGAGAGTGCGATGGGGACTCTAAATAGGAGACTACTGACTAATGCAAGCCCAGGAGCTGACACAGGCGTCTGTGGCGTGCTTCTCCAAACAGAGAAGTTTGAAATGGTAACAACTCGTGTCTGGAAGCAGTGGGAAGTTTCTGAGGAAGGAGCCCCAAGAAATGAGTCAGGACTTGGTTCAGTATTTTCTCAGCGGTATGTTAAACCATGAAACATATTCTGACCCTTCTTTCTCTGCCGGTGCATGAGTCATAAATACAAAATGTGATTATTAATTACTATTGTATAGTTTTGAACTACAGGGGGTATGTTACAACCATCCCACATTAATGCACTGAAGAAATATGTAGGCAGATCTGCTTCCACAAGCAAAAGAACATTTGTTTTAAACAGATTAATTACAGTCTTTGTAATGAAGTCTTTGTTCAATGTCTCAGTTTTATTAACTGGTAAAAAAAAAATGTTTATGCAGTTACGTGGTAGGAAGGAGGATGAGGCAAAGCTAATCTCTTCGCCTGCCTTTCTGTGGAAATGTGCTGAATGGAATGAGGTACACATCTGTTGTTGTCTGGGAGGTATCAAAAGTTTCAGAAAATTATCTCGAAGAGTTAAAAATAGTGAAGCTCTCCAGATCCTTGTAAACAGTGCAGCTCCTCCTGCCACTGAGGACACCAGGGCTCCATGTGGCACTGAAGTCTGTGTTGCTGTCCATTAAATCAGCAGATAAGCACACCGAGTTGTTCTCTCGGACTGATTTTATCTTTGCAGGCTGGGGGTGAAAACATTGGGCTGTACTGCACATACTCTCCAGCCTGCAGGGTCGTGTGCTCCAGTGCTAATCCTGTTTGAGGTGCAACAGGGATTTGTTCTCTGAGGGTGCCAAATTGCTGCTTTGCACTTGGTGAAGACTAAGCCCAATGACAAGTTTGTCATTATGGTGGTTACAAAGAGAGATCCAAATTTACTCAGAAATTGTGTAGCCCTTTAATATATTAGGACAAAGAAGCCTCATTTTTTATCTTACAGTATCATAAAATAGTGCGTGTTAATGGAGACTATTATTAAAAAGAATGTTTTTGTGAAATATGCAAAGATAGGCAATGGACAGCTACATTGGATAACTATCTCCTTAAGATTCTCTATTTAATATTTATCTGTCTACTATGATCTTTTGTTTCTCTGTTGCTTTTTATTTCCTGATTGCTGCCTATTAGCACCTCATGATGCTAAGAAAAATGATGAAATGTCAGAATATTTGAAAAGGTTTTTTTTTTAATTTCATGAAAATTATATTCTCCTCAAAAAATTCTGAATAAATTTGGTAGTACCTTAGATTTCTATATGTTTATATGCTGAAATGTGTGGCCTGAAAAAAACAAGCCAAAATGAGTTGAAAGACCAAAATGAGTTCAAAAGAATATATTCTTCTAGCTTTCAGCAGTTTACATTAGGATTTGAGAATCAAGATAGAGACTTTCAAATTTTTCCTCCCTAACACAATGTGTTGTTTTGCTTTGATTATTCCAATTGCACAAATAGAACAAACAAATCCAGCTAGACTTTATTCCTAAAAGTGTGGTAAGGAAACATTTACAATACTCTGAGCAGATGTACACATTTTGGAATATATGTATATTCTCATGTCCTAATTTTAAGTCAATAGATGTAGTCCATGGATTATTTTGAAAGCTTAAGTTTGATTTAAATTGTGTTAATGGCCTGTAGCTATGTGTTTCTATGATTTCCACAGAGTTGACTTGGGAATTACCTACATTCAAAATGGAAACATTTCCTTCAAATGTGAGACACATTGAGGCAGTGCATTGCAAGAGGACACTGGACCGTACCTTGCTGTCCTCAGACTGATGAGTATTTAGCTATATAATAGTCTGTTGTTTTGCAGAGCTCAAAAAACATTATCTGTAGAATGAATTCAAAATATTCTACATGTATTTGAAAGCTGGAAGGCATTGTTTATGAAATGCTAAATGAATCTTAAAAATTATAAACTATCTTCTGAGTTACTGATTTGTCTTCCTCTGCTCTATCAATTATTTTGTCAAGTGGGTTTGGGCTTTCCATTAAGTTTAGAGATCTAGCGAACAAATTAAAATAACTGTAGTGCCAGACATTATCCTTCTCCATTTACTATTTGTTTCTGACACGGTTTTGAAAAATTAAATGGAAATAATTGTTGTCTTAAGTGCTTAAGTACAGTGTTGTGGGTTCACTTTAGCACAATTTTGTACTGAAGTGAAAGACTGCTAATGTTTCCGAACTTCAGGATTTCAAAATACAACACTATATACTTTGGGCAGCTGTGGGAATGGTGATGGACACCTGTCCTCACAGGCTTGGCCAGCTCTTTAGAGCATCCCTGAACAGTCGGTGCGTGTGTTTTAAAATCAGCCTCCCGCAGCGCCCTGCTTCGCCCGGGGGCTGTACGTGCTCCCTTGGAGCATTCTTAACTTACGAAATTACTTGTCACATATTGGACTTCTCTTCAGGAAAAATTATAACCACTTCAGCGTGCAAAAAATGCCACATGCAGTGCTGCTGAGAAAGCATTACAATTTACAAAGCTTTATACTTTTTGTTTTAAGGAGCAACAACGAACATGCTTGTTACGAAACGAGGTCTCCAGAAGGCCCTCTTGGTGCTGTTCAGGGTCAGGTGCTCCTGTGGGCAGCAGAGCAGGCGGGGAGACCTTGCCCGGAGCACACTGCTGCCCTCAGAAGCTGCTGGAGCGAGCGTGGCCCTGGGCCGGGGTGTTCACCCTTCAGCCCGAATACAGAGCAGCTGCAGCTGCCAGGTGTCGGATCTGACTTTTTCCAAGCGCTTCTTGAACTTTGACCGGCTCGGTGCTGTGACCACTTCCCTGGGGAGCCCTGGGGCGCCTGCTCCAGTGCCCAACCAGTCTCTGGATGAAAACATTTTCCTAATGTTTAACCTAAACCACCCGCGAGTCAGCTTCATGCCATTCCACTGGTCCTGTCACAGAGAGATCGTTGCGTGCCCCTCTGCTTCCCCTCGCGAGGAAGTTGTAGACTGTGTTGAGATTTCCCCTCAGACTCCTCCCGGCTGAACAGACCAGATGAGCTCAGGCGCTGCTCGTACGGTTGCTTGGGTTCGAGCCGTGGCGGGAGAAAGGGAGGGACACAGGGCGGCTTTGAGGGGCCGCTTGCGGGCGCGGGCGGCCCCTCTGTTCAGCCGTTACCGCCGTTACCGCCGCCCCCCGGGGGAACTTCCCGCCCGCCGCCCGCGCTGCCCGTTCGCCGCCGCAGTTTCCACGCTCAGCGGGCGGCAAAAGCGCCGGGTACAAGCGGCCTCTCTGCGTCCCCTCTCGGGGCGGTGCTGTGGGCGGCCCCCGGCCCGGTCCGCCCCGTTCCCTCGGGTCCGCCCTAGGCTGGTGCCTGCGGCGGCGGCGGCGAATCTGCCGGGCCGGTCCCACCGCTAGCGCGGTTTGGGCGGTTGTCAGGGAGAAGCAAGATGGCGGCCGCGACGGCGGAGGAGGACACGGAGCTGCGGGACTTGCTGGTGCAGACGCTGGAGAGCAGCGGGGTGCTCAATAAAATTAAGGTGGGCGAAGGAGAACCTCCCGCCGGCGGGGAGCATTGGCTGGCGCTGGCGGCGCTTGGCGGCCCTGCGGAGTGGGGGAGGACTGAGGCTTCCCGGGCTTCGTCCCCTCTCACTCCCGCTTGCCGGCGGTGTTCCCGGCTGGAGCGCTCCCGGGGCGTCGCGGCCTGGCGGTGGCGCCTGCTTTCCCCGTGCTGTTCCCCGGCCGCTCGTGGTGGAGCTGGTGCGAGGGCCTGGGGCCTGACCATAGCACGGCGCTGCCCGCGGCCGCGGGAATTCGGGATCGCCAGGGCGGGCAGAGCGGGGGGAGCGCGGGGAGCCCGGCCCCGGCGGTGCGCGCTCGCTCTCGGGTAGCGTGCGGCCGTAAGAGCTCCCTTGCTGCCGAGCACTGGCTGGAAGCGATGGTGCGGGACGGGGTGGGTGAAGTTAATCCCTGCTTCGATACGGAAAGCCCTTACTGAAAATTTAGTGGGAGTTATTGTCGGTCGCTATTTAAGCGCTTGTTCTTAATGTTCTTCTTGAGTGTGGGTTGCTTCACTTATGTCTTGAAGGCTTGCTAAGTCTGGAGACTCTCTGGGGATGCTGCCTGCTTACAGGGAATAAATAACGCTATGTTAAGAAAATATACAGAAGACAGTGGAGTGCACACTGCTGCTGAGTCTGTGGTGCAGCCAGAGCTCGTGTCAGAAAGGGTAGGAAAATTGGTTCCATGGATTCTTGCTCAAATTAAAACCTTCCAGCAATAACTATTGTGTATAATAGAGCAACACAGGTGTGGAAGCCTAAAAATAAATAGGTTTCCTTCAAGGCTAGAGGAGAAATGGAGTGTAGCTTTTAGATCAGTGATGCTGGTGTTTATCTACAGTGCTCTAAGTCTCCAGAGGTCGTTGCTCAAGAACAGTTCAACAACTGAAGTGGTTTATGGAAGTGAGAGCATCTTTGTGCATGTACTTTCAAGTTTACTGTATTTTAAACTAGTCATTCTTTTCAGCAAAATACTATTCAAAACCAGGTTGTTCATCCCTTTCAGATGGATTATGCTTATTTAAGTTCTGTAAGTGAATGAAGGTTCTAGCTCAAGTAACTGTTCAGAGTAGTGAGACTTTTCTAATAGATGTCAGATAGGCCTTTTGGGCCACCTGTTAACCACTCACATACTGTTAAACAATGCAAGTATGGTGATAGTAAAATTGTAATTAAAAAAAGTATGGCAAGGCAATTGGGTCACACTGAGCTCATGAACCGTAGTTTCTTAATTCTCACCTTTGTGTAGTATGTAAATTTTCATACTCTGGTTACCAGTCCATTGAATTTTATGTGAATAAATTTATTGTAGTTCACTATTCTATAATGCTTAGAGCGTGCAATATCCAATAATGTGTAAGGTGCCATCACAGCAAATTACTTAGAAAAATACAAAATGCAGCCTCCTTGCCAGATTATGTCTCTCTTGTCTGTATACAGGGTGTTGCTGTTTAATAACTGGTATGCTTATGGCTAAGGCTCTTGGCTGGAAGAACTCAGGGTGGTTTTTTCCTTAGCTGTAAACCTTGATTAGCATGTGAGTTTGATGAGCATTGGTTGGCAGTGTTAATGACTTACAGATTTTGTTCTGCTATTACCTGACAAAAAGCCTGTTGCTGGAAGAATTAAGATTGAACAAGGCTTCTTAAACCATCGTCTTTTAATTGAAATTAGATTATACCATCCATTAAAAAAAGTTGCAGTCATCCTTCTATTAAAATTAATTAAACTTGATTTTGTTCAATAATGCTTATCTATTACGTGTCAATATTTTTTATTATGCGTTAGAACTGAACATTTACATGATATCAACACTGATGCTTATTTCATAGTTTAGCTTGAAAACTGACCATTTTTCAAGATGGATGAGGTTAGAAAGCTACAGTAAAGTATTTGTGATTTATTGACGTAACTACATTAAGGAGAAAAATATGTGGTCAACGTATAGCTGCACTGGTATGAAGCACTGGAAGGATTAGAATTCAAGAGGAATTATTTCAGTGGATGGAATGTATCAGAGTGTCACACATTTTGTAACATAATGAGAGTAATTTTTAGAAAGAAACTTATTGCATAATTTAGTTCTCTACTAAAACAGGATTTTATAATGGCTTGCACTTTATTAGTTTATTCTTATTTTGAGATTAATTTCTTAGGTGGGTTGGAGTTGATGTAAATTATTTAGCTGAAAAAATGTTACTTACATGACATTTTAAAAATTTCTTCATGATTTTTGTATTTGTCTGAAAGTTTGAGCACTGAAATAATTAATAAAGTAATATTGTGGAAACTGGAAGTTGTATAAATGTATAAAGTTGTATAAATTACTGCTTGCAGTATAGAATTTCCTGTATTCTCTAAAATGCAATATGTGTGTACTTATATACACACACATAAATTTATGTATATAGTACAGCTGTATAATATATATAATTGGGTAATCATTGGAATTAGTCTAATGAATAAAACAGCTTTCTTATTAATTCTGTAAATACACAATATAACTGTAGATATTTGTGTTTCAGTGAAAATTATCACTGTTTCTGTGTGAGTGTGTACAAATAGGGGTGTTCTGTCTTGAAGAGAATGTGATCTTTCTCCTAGGGAAGCTGTCGTCATCTGAGCAAGAGGAGCCGTTATGCTTCTTTTGTATTTCTTTGTTATCTTATTTGGTTTCGGTTTATATCTTTTAATCTCTTGCTTTGGAATAATTTAAGTTTATATTACCTGAATTTTGTGTCTTCTCTGGAACTTGCTGTTGCTACATTTGCGTGAGGAGTGTTAGCATCACTAATGTAATGTGCCTAGTAAAGCTTCTGGCTAGGTGGTACTGCTAATTTCTTACTAATTTGCTTCAAAACCTGGACAGCTGAGGTGTGATGTTAGAGAGGAACAAAGTACTATTTTTTAATATGAGCATGTGCACAGTTCAGTCAAAATTGTCCTGTTTGCTTTTGCATCTTCGATCCATGTACGGTAATGAGCAGTGCTTTTAAATGTCTTGGAATTATCAACTGTCACGATGAGCACGCTGTGCACTGCAGTGTAACCTCCTGTTTTCTCCATGTTGTCATGTGTTGGTTGTCATGAAGCAGTTCATACCAGAAAATCAACTTAATATCTTACTTCTTTTCAGTTTTATAAGTCAGGTAAAATATAACCATTTTTAATTATTTCAAATAAACTTAACTGAAATTCAACATTTAAATGTCAATGTGGTCCTCATCATATTCTCAGAGAGGAGTTTAAGTATGACTAGTCCAGGACTTTGTTTGTTTATGTCTAAAAGATTATGTGTGCGCAATCACTCCTTTATGTCATTTAGCCAGGACTCCAAAGTTTAGCAGGCACCACTTGCTCAAGGATGAGAATTTTTACAGATTTTGCAGATGGACATGACAGGGAGGATACTACTGTGTAATGTTGGCAGAGATGTTACTGGTTATGGTTTGACACCAGCCTTGGATTTATGATGCATATAGACTGGTAGAGGTTTTTATCCTGGTGCACACAGAGGTTTGGCCTGGGTTGATCACGAGCAGTTAAACAGCTCAATGTTCTGCCATGTCTCTTTCCAGAGCAGTGCATCTGCTCTCCAGCTAGCAAGGTTTTGGAGACTGTTGTTTTGGAGTTAGGAAGTGGAGATGGTGAAAGTTGTGCCACTAAATTTTACAAATGTGAGAGATTATTTATGCTTGGGCATGCATGAGGCTGTTCCACGATGCTGGAGCAGATGGTGGTTACACATTCCTGTGCTTCAGCTGGAAGGTCTTTGAGCATTACCCTGCGAAATCTTATGCATTACTTTAATCATTTCACTTCCCTAAACCACACATTTAACCACACCATCTTCTGATGCATATCTTGTGAGTGCAAGCTTGAAGGAGATTTTGCACCTCCGGCTGGCCCATTGCAGATCTCTGAAGTGTCTCCCATATTGGCACTTGCTGAACTTGCCTACACCTTGTTTCTTAGAAAATATACGACGTTGCCTGTACAGCTTTGAAAACCGTGTTCAGCTTGCTGAAGTGGGTTGAGAAGAGTGGTAGTATATGTGTTTGGCAGGCTGAAATTTATATTATGATTTCTGCTAATGAGTCTTGGATGAAAAAAGAAGCCCAGGACTTCCTCTGCAAAAGCTGCAGAACTCTAAGCATTTGTAGAACTGTTGAGAGATTCATGAAGCAGACAGCAAGACTCTGTTAGCTAGCAGACAATGTCATACTCAACTGTGTTATAGGTACAAAGCAGTTTATTAAGCCAAAGTTCCCACTTTTTTACCTAGTATTCCACAGCATTTGGAGATCAGTGTTGGAAAACCATTGATCATTCATATGAAATACTGCCCCAGGAATAGAAAATATTAATGAAGTCTGATAGGGAAAAATATTTTGATGAGATCTCTTTGGAAGGTGTTGGGATATTGGGATTGAAGGTGAATAGTGTAGCTGTACAAAGGAGGCAGAATGCAAGGAGCAAGACATATCCAGAGTTTGTGCTTATTATAAGAAATCATCTCGGCCTTGATGTACCTACATGCTCTGAGGTGTAGAAATGCTTTTGAAGTTTCCAAGTATTTTCCTGTTGAAAAAATACTGTCTCAAGTTTTGTCTTAGGAAAATGAGATCTTTTGTTTAAGTCCTGGACAAATCTATTCTAGCATAATCAAAGACAAATACTACAAAGAAAAACCCCCAGAAATTCCATGGACTTGATAAATATCATACATTTTGGAGTCTGCACATGGGAGGTAGTTACAGGTTACAGGTCATCCTTCAGTCCTGAATCATCTCTCTCTTATCCTTTCACTTTGCATCCAGTGTCTGCTATGTAAGATGCTGTGGATGGCTTTACAAGCATACTGCTAAATCAGACCAATAACCTTGTTAATGTAGGTGCTTGTTGTCTTCCTATTAACAGTATATTTCCAAATTAGATGGGCATTTATGCCACCTAAAAAGTGTTTGGGAAGCTCTTGAGATAGTAAGGACTGTTATCCTCTTTTCCAGAGAACTGCAGGTTGGGGGAGCTGTTTTCATAAACAGTCCTTAGGGTACATGCAAAAGGATCTCTGTTTGGAATAGGGTAAACTTACACAGATTCTAAAGAGGGATGCTGTCGTTTAGTGCAGAAAACATGCTTTTTTTTCATGGACTTCAGTTTCTGATTTATAGTACAATAACAATCAGTAAAAACCAGTGTTGTCTGATGAGCTGTAAATGCCTGGGAGGAAAAGGGGAAATTTAATTTTGTTTCAAAACACTGACCCATACATTTCTCTAACACAGACAGTATTTATCATATACAATGGTAGCCTTAATTGTTTTAGCCATGTTCAGTGAAACCAAATTGCTTTTTCATTGACATGAGCTCTGGCCTGATAAAACTACTTAGGGGTAGAAGAGAATGGTTATCTTTCATAGTATGAGAAAGAAGTCTGTACGCTTGATGGATGTAAAAATGATAGACACACATCAACATCTGTCTCTGTTAGCATAATCCTGTTTTAGTGAAGACTTAGAATATGGGTGGGGAATTAGAATATCAAGCTTTGGTTTGCTTTACTACTAGATGGTGAATAAAATTCTTGACAGTGTATTTAGATTGTGTTGAATACTGCTAGCAGAATGAGGCAGTGTGGAATAGGGAAATGTTGAAAATGACAAGAGCAGATTGTAACAATGTATGAAACAACTATTGGGCTGGTGCCAAAGGGTACCAGGGCAAAGAGAAATTCATTCTGTTCATACTCACTAAAAACAAAAGTGTGAGAAGAACACTGTAAGTGCATTAATCTGTGTAGTTATATAAACCTTCATATCTGCTGGTGGGATCAAATTGCTGTGGCCGTACCTGATGATGGTGATCTCAATCTCTGGTGTTTAAATTCTCTATGACTGGCCTCGGGACCTGAAAAGCCTATATGACATTGTTCATCCTACTGATGTAGTATGATTCATCTTGTTGTAGGGTGATTATTCCTTTGGCCTCAGCTTTCTTATTGTTGCTTTTTACCTCTGCATGAAGTTGAGAATTACTGCTTTAACCTCACACACATTCTAGTGTATGGTTCTTTGTCTGAATTTATTGAGATGATATTTTGAGAATATTGTGCTGTGATATGAGCAGTACCCACCTCAAAGGATGAAGGTCAGTGTGTTGTAGTAGTGTAGACTTTCCTTGTGGGGATAGTACAGGAACGTGTAACTTCAAACATTGCGATGCTCGCAGGATTGGAGGGTCCATTGCAGGGCTGTCTGTCTGTGGAAAGGCTTTAGGGTGGTATTCTAGATGATGCAGGTAAGGTAAAGGGAGGTATAAATACCAGTGGCATTGTCCTCTGATGGTCAACTCCTGACCTTAAGTTTATTAATTGCGCACTAAAGTAAATAAAAGTGAACCAGCTAGTCACAGGGAATAGCAACATCTGACAGAAATTGACCATGTGTCATTAAATAAATGAGAAAAAGAAATAAAAGCACCTCTGTTAGTCATTAAAAGCCATTGGATTGGACCTAGAGGAGTAAAGTAGGCAAACAATCCAGTTAAGTGGAAAAAAAAGTCAGTTTGATATTGTTCCAGAATCTCAGAACAGGTCAGACTCTGGATTAGGTGATGTACTGGCAACTTTATTCTCCAGTCCCATGATCCAGACCCTTAGGGGGGTTTACCCCTATCCACGTGCATTGACTGGTGTGTTTTATTTTGAACAGTTGTAACAGCCAGTCAGGAATGCTTTGTTATTTTTATTATCCTCTTATGTAAATATATTTGGTTTCTGTAGCCAGAGTGCAAAGAAAGCCTTGCTTTCAGGTTTATCTTAGGGAGGTAAGATTAAATAAATAAGTTATTAGCTATTGGTTGCAAAGTTAAATGAAAACTGATTTTGTAAAAATAATATTTAAGTTAATGGGGTGTGTAAAAGGTCTCACTGACAATTGTACCCCAACACCTGAAAAAAAGGTAAGAATGATAAATAAATAGTTTGCTTATAAGAGGATTTTCTGATTTAATACTGTATCCCAGCAACTGAAAAAATGTGATTGCAGTGTCAGCATGACCATTGCATATAACTGTTGTAAGCGTTTTACTCTTCTTTTGGTAAAGAGTAGGTAAAGCTGAAAGGAAAAATCCTTTTAGCTTTTTTGCATTATTTTTTGTCCTTCAAAAAGGTGTCCAAAGAGGAGTTTCTTTAAAAAAGTGTTTGTTTTTCCCATGAGAGTTTGGTGGGTTTTGGGGTTTTTGCTTTGTTTGGGCTTTTTATGGGTGGGCATTTGCTTTTGTTTTTATTTTTTGGTGGGAGGGACCAGTTACTTCATGTTTAGTTACCTCTTGTAATATATATGAGAAAGTTAGACATTCTTTATATTGGTCTTATTCTTAGTTATGGAAATAAATATTTTTCTTTCAAATTCTGCTTTTTTTTTGCTGTTGAGAAAACTTTAATATGCTGTCTTTTCTGGTTTATTACTGCAGTACTATCTACTGACTTACTTCAAAATGTCAGATTAAGGGTGATTAAAGTGGCAAACTAATTCATCAAATGTATGTTATCCATTTGACACATTTAGTAGAAGTAGAAGAACTGTAGTGCTTACAAAAATCTTTAAAAAGTAGGCAAGGCTTAAGCTTCAGTATTAAAAGTAGTCCTCAGAAGAATTGTGATTCTTTATAATAATATATTTAGAATCAAGTAGGTAAACCATTACTACAAGGAGTATTTCAAAGACTGTGATCATGTTATTTTCCTTGAGAAATTCTGGGTTTTGAGTGTAATCTGACAAGAAATCACAGCAATTTGTATATCTTAGTGTTTCGTTTTTAACGGGTTATTATGGCCTATTTGTTAATATTTCCTGAAATGTTGTAAATGAAGGGTAGGTGTTTTGGAGCTGCCTGAAAGAGATGGATAGTTAACTCTCAGAAGAAACTAATAGGAGATAATTTAGGTACTTTGGAATCTTTTTATGTACAAAGAAATAATTTAGGAAGTCTTGTATCAAACTATGCTGCCCCCTGCCTTGTTCTCAGAGTGGAAACTATTATTTCTCTGCCTCAAGTAACATTGCCTGTAATCTTAAATATTTTAATTGCACTGATATAGATTACAGTCCATGCCAAGTTGCTTGAGGAGAAACAAATAGCTGTAAAGCTACTTGCTAGCTCTTTGCATCCTATTTGCTTAGGAAAAAAAGTGCTTGTAGAAATGCTGTTTGTTTTTTATTTGGCAGGCAGAGTTACGAGCAGCTGTGTTTTTGGCATTAGAAGAACAAGAGAAAGTAGAGGTAAGAGAACCTTAAAAAACAAATCAGAAAGAAAAAACGTCCTTTGTGTAGAATTAAATATAATAGCTTTAATACTTTCTATTTATGAAATGTAACAAGATAAAAAGATGTATTTCTGCATAAGATACATAAAGAACACAAAACAAGACTATCAGGGTGTTTCCCGATGTTTAAAAATGGGAATTGTTAAATAGCCTTTTGAAATTATAATTTTAAGTGTCTGTCTCTGCTGGAATTAAATGGCTTCTGTCCAGTTGATCAGAATAGCTAAATATTTTCTCCATCAAATACATATTTTAAAAAAGTTACCTACTTGACTGATCAAGATTTTATCAAATCGGAATAATGTCTTTTGAAATTGAAAATATTTTACTGGAGTGTTTAGACAAGTGTATTCTGAAAGCAGTTTAGTCCAGTAAAATGCCATGTATGCTAATGCTTATGATATTTCTCATAAGGATGTTGTAGGCTTGATTCAGGATAATTTGCTTTAACACTTAATGATGAGTTCTTAATAAAGAGATGGACTAGGTACTGATACTTTGGCAATATATTAATATTAAGGGAATGAGATACTGATTCATGGTTGCATAACAGTACTGCTGTGGTATGCAGATACCAGTTTTGTGACCTCTTCTACTGCAAACTTTGCTTCATTTCCTCTGTTTCTCCATGTTCCTGAACTGGGGAGAGAGTGCTGTATATCCAGCCTCTCTGCTTCAAAAGGAGAGGAATGGAAAACTGTTCTATTCCTCTACTAGTTAGATGGTTGTGCTTTTTCTGGAAAAATGCTTAACTGAAACACAATATTGGGATGTTAGTAAGGACGAAAGGTAGTTATTCTGTGATATGAGATTGCATATTCCAGAAATTTAACATAAGATACCTGGAGAAGATGTGGTGGAAGAGTGATATAGAAAAACAGTGCCATTTCTTTAGGATGATAAGGAGCTTTAGGGGATCTTCAGGATGTTACAGAGCACCCAGAGAACAACCTCCCACACTACC
The DNA here is from genome assembly GCA_013396995.1 of Dicaeum eximium. Lineage (NCBI taxonomy): Eukaryota > Metazoa > Chordata > Aves > Passeriformes > Dicaeidae > Dicaeum > Dicaeum eximium. The sequence continues at coordinate 1,286,087 of VWZP01003839.1, forward strand.
TGGAGAGTAATAGCAATATTTCAAGTAATTTGAAGACAGATTTGCTACAGTACATTTCAGCTCACCATTTCTCAAAAAGCTTACATGTATCATATTTTAAATTTACACTGTTGGCACTGGTGATATATTAGTACTTACCACTACTATGAATTCCTAAATAGAATTTCCTTTCTTCATGTGGCACTTCCTTGTGTGTTAGCATTTGCAGTTGTAGTTATAAATACCTATAACTGATCCTTTTCTTAGCCAGGATATCCATTCCATCTTAGGAACAGCATTTAGAATTTGTTTTGAAAAATCCCGGAATGATTTTCACAAACCCAGGCATAGCATATTGATTTATTTCTGCTTAAAAATTGAAGAGGGCAAATCTAAAAAGGGAGGAAAAAAAAAACATTTTTCATAATATCTTTGGAGGTTTTTTAATTAATAGAAGATTAGTATTAATTTGTGTTCTAATAATTAGCATGGTCCACACTTCATCTGGAAGATTTGTAAATTTCAATTTTTTAAAAGGCTGGGCTGAATTATCTTAAACTTTGCATTATATTAGAGGAGCAACTTGGAAGTTACCTTCTTAGCTTACCTCTTCAGTCATTAGATAAATAAAAATCAATATGCTATTTAGAATTTTGGTGAAATTACTTTAGCTTCGAGACAAATTTAATTTGCCTCAATAAATTTATTGCTGCATAGCTTTTACTTGTAGTTGTAGAATTCATACAAAGGTAGATTTTTTAAGAAGTAAATTGCATGGGCAGGGCATCACTGTGCAGCAGAGTACACCAAAGCACGAGCTTGCTGTGGTTTTCAGTTTCTTGGTAGAATGTAGATGACATTAACTGCTGTTTGGTTTTTGCTTTTTGACAGAACAAAGCACCTCTGGTAAATGAAAGCTTGAAAAATTTTTTAGGTACAAAGGATGGTAAGTTTCTTGTTTAGTATATACTTCTCAAGATGATAAAAATACGAGAAAAGGATTAAATCTTTTAATCTTATTAACAGTGCAGTCTCCATTTCATTAAGTATGCTTTTGTTCCTTTCAGATGTCCTAATTATTACTTATTCAGAATAGAATCAAATCTATAATTTTTAAAGTAATATTGCTGAAGTTGTATTTTTAATTAAGGTGATTAAGGCATTGAAGTTAATATTTCATGATGCCTTATGGTTGTGCTGACTCAGACATTCTAGACCAACGGAAACAGTAACCAGTGAAAACTAAGATTAGAGGTAGAGGAGTGAATGCACATATATGACAAATGTCAAAATTATGTTTTTAAAACAGCTGAACAGTTAAAAAAATGCTGCACATGAATTTTGTAAGCAGTCTGTAATGCTCTTACAGTATTACTGGCTTAAATGATTCTGATATGACGGCCAAGTTCAAAATTAGGGAGTTGGCGTACAAACTTGCTATGAGGTGGTAGTTGGCTGAATGTCTAAACTGTGTCCATACTGAAGCCATGTGTGCTAGTGTTTATGTTAAGACTTTAAAATAAGATTTGTTTCTGTCTGGTGTATTTTAACTCTTCTCATTTTCTTTTTAGGTCGCTTGGTAGCAGGTCTTGTTGCAGAATTTCTACGGTTTTTCAATCTTGATTTTACTTTAGCTGTTTTTCAGCCTGAATCAAGCACAGTAAGATATACTGGTTTTGTTTATATGCAATGCTCACTGTTTGAAGTACATGGCAATGAATGCAGAAGCTATGGCAGATGTTTGAACCACTTACTTGTTTTTATTAAAAATATTTTTTTATGTTTTGTCTGTAATAGGTGTCATGAAAATTAGTGTCATGAAAATACTTCTTCCAGGAAAGTGGGCTAATATGAATATTTCTTTTTATCAAATCAATGCTAGATAGTAATTTAATTTTGAATTAACAAGCTGATAATTTTTGTGGAATCATGTAATAGTATATGAATCCTGCATATCCCTGCAATATTTTTTGCCACTAACTTTACTGTGTCATAATATTAACTTAGTATTGTTACATGAAAATTAAAATAGTGTCAGTCATCTACTCAGAGAAATTTAAGTGGCCCAAAGGACTTTGTGAAGATACACTTGAGAAAAAGCGATTGAATAGAATAATTCAGTTGGGAGAGACCTACAGCGATTATGTGGCCCAACTCATTGCTTTAAGGCTTTAGGTACTGAATATTTTTAGGTTTAGGTTTCTCATGTTTCACATTCAAAGAAGATTCCATAAAACTTTGTTCTTTGCCAGATATCCTTAGCCAAAATAGTTGCTAATTTATTACTAGAGCACATCTGTACAAAGGTTCACATTCATGCTACCAAATAGAAACAAATGAAAACAGCACACTGTGTTGTGTTGCCACTCACTCTTGGGAGCAGTGCTTCATTTGCATTGTAAAAGCATCTTATGCTCTTTGAAACACCCACTTCTGTTTTCCAGTAAATGTGTCCATTTCACTATTGAAGAGCATAAAGGAAGTTTGGCCAGAGTTAAGTGGGTTGGCCTAGACTGCTGTGTATGGTGCTGAGAGATTTGACTTTGTCCCTACCAGCCTCTGCCTCTGAGCAGTTTCTTGTACTGTTTCTTTATCCAGTGTACTTGGCTAGTGGTGGCTCACTGCAGTATTTGCTTGACCTGTGTTCTGAGAGGAAGTGTCACTTTACGATCATAAGAGATCAAGATGAACTGGTGCCCTTTGCAGTGTTGCCATCTGGGGCTGTGCTAACCAACCTGGGTTTGCTGTAGCATTCTGCTTCTCCTACAGTGTGAAGTTCAGTTTGAAAGAGTGTTGTTGGGGTTTTTTGCATGATACCAAGTTGCTTTCATCACTTTTTCTGTGCAAATCCATGTTGTTTTTTTTAATGTGAAACAGAGACTGAAAGTAAGTGTTGACCTGTGCAAGTGTAGTTCTGTATGCACAGGAATGCCAACTCCCCATCATCCATAAATTTGCTGGAACTGCTGGCTGGGTGTCCTTGGATCCACTTTTAAATGTGATAGGCTCAAGTAATTTGACCATATAAATTTTTGAATCCCAAAGCATGCTAACGATGGCTTCTTGCAAATTTAAAATAACTTTGCATGAACTGTGACAATTTCAGGTACAGACAGAAGTAAGTTATGCAATAGATGGTATCTAAAAGAGGTGTAGATGTGGCACTTAAGGGCATGGTGTAGTGGTGAACTTGATTATTTTAAGGGTCTTTTCCAACCTGAGTGATTCTATGATTTTATTACTTTAGTCCACTGGCAACAAGACAACATAAATAATCACTGTTTAGTTCAGATAGAGCTGTGTTAAATAAGACTTTTTTATATTGCAAAGTTTCTCTTTTGTTTTCCGACAGTTATTTTGATGTTGTGATTTTTTTTTTTCCCTGTTGTTCCCCCAGCTAAATGGCCTTGATGGTCGAGAAAACTTAGCTCGAGATTTGGGAATTATGGAAGCAGAAGGTACTGTGGGTGGTCCCCTGTTGTTGGAGGTTGTTAGGAAGTGTCAGCAGAAAAAGACTTCAAGTGGTAGAGATGTAAGTAATACTAAATTGAAATTTCTTTCTTTATAATTCTTTATTCATTTTTTTAATGATGAAAAATAAATTAAAATTATGAACACTTGGATACTGTGCTAACATACTGTTTCAGGTCTGTATTATATTATGCCTTCAATTTAATCAGAGAGATAAGAGATAAACTTTATGACTATTACTTTTAATACCACCCTAGGGCTCTTGATTAATATTCTATTACAAGATAGTAGCACAGGGTGAATCTAGGTAAATGACACAAAACACTGTGTTGCTTGTTTTCTAATTTCTGTTTTCTAATTTCTTGAGCCTTTGTACTTCCTTGTATTTGATCAGTCTGGGAATGCCCCAGGAGTGGGGTAAGAGCCAAGACCCTTGTGCCTGGCCAGTCTCTCCATGTCCTGTTATGGGAACTCCACTGAGAGTCCACTGTATTGGAGGCTGTTTAACTGACTTGCTGAGGGACACATGCCAGCAGTGTATTGGAGTCAAATCCTGTAGTGCAATTGAGAAGGGAGGGCCCCTCCTGGATCTCTTCACTCTGTGAATTCCGTACTGTGTGTGACTATAACTTCCCAGTTTTCTCTAGTTCTACCCTCAGTTGTCTGCCTGGTGTCAAGGTTTGCATATTTTCCAAGTGAGGATGTTTCCTTGTTTCGTGTTGGATGCAATTCTCATAGGGTCGGAGAATCATTGAGATCAAAAGAGACCTTAAAGTTCATCCAGTCCAAGCGTCAGCATAGCACCATCACTGTAACCCCTAACCCACAGCACCCAGCACCAGATCCAGATGCCTCTGGAGCACCTCCAAGGATGGTGACTCCACCATCCCTCTGGGTAACTTGTTCCAATGCCTGACCACTGTGCAAGTGAAACAGTCTTTTCTAATATGTAATCTGAATCCCCTCTGTCCCATATTAAGGCCATTTCCTTTAGACCTCATACTGCAGGCATGGTAGAAGAGACTGGTCTCCACCTCACTACACCCTCCCCTGAGTCTCCTCTTGTCTAGACCAGCTGCCTCAACTGTTCCTCTTAGGACATGTTTTCTAGATCCTTCGTGAGTCTCCTTGCCCTTCTCTGGACATGCTCCAGCACCTCAATATCTTTTCTAATGTGAGGGGCCCAAAACTGAATGCAGTAGTCAAGATGCAACCTCACCAGTGCCAGTTACTACAAAATTAAATATAAGTTCTACTAAGTGCTTATTTGAAACTTCTTAGGTGGATCCAGTACTAAGTGATAGCCAGTGCCCCACATCAAAATCGTCTGATGGACGGTCAAGTGCACACTCTATACCAAATAAGGTAAGATTATATGTAATGAAAAGCTTCATCACCTACATGAAATGAATAAAAGAGAGGACTCCTATGAAACTGCAGATATGACAGCATTCACTTAAATGATCTGCAATTTCAAAATATTTATTCCACTCAGCAAAAGTTTCATATATGATTCCAAGTGAAGATGAACTTCTGTGCTTATGCTTTTCTGGTGTGACAAAGTACAGGGCCCAGAACAGAAAAGTAGGTGTAGCTTCCCTTTTATTGTAGCCAGGTTATCATTAAGCTCTTAATTTTCAAAAACAATCCTGTTCCTCTAAGATAGGAAATCAAAATATTTTTATTACTGCCACTAGTGGGTTTAAGTACTTTTTCCTGCCCTAGAAAAACAGAGCTACTGCCAGCGATTGAATGTGATTTTGTGACTGAGATAAAATAGCCTGGTATGAGAAAGACCTACCAAGGTAATTTTAACTTTCACGGCCTTCAGTTTTTTTGGCTTCAACCTTCTGAATGAAAGTTAACGACTGATAAAAAAATACTTCAGACAGTACAGCCTGCATACATATTGGCCGTCTGGATTAAATAATACTTTTTGCTTTGTTTCAAAACTGTGCTGCTGGTAGTTTGTAGGAAGGAAGATAATATATTAAATCTTTTACTGGCTTAATTTTAATAAGTCTAGGAGGAAGTAAAAGTAGCAGTACTCCTTGCTAGGTAATAATATAAAAACATTTTTCTTTCTCAGCATCTTGATTATCTAGGTAGATTAGAAGATTGTTCTTTGGGCCACAAAGCCATGCTAAGTTACAGCTTGAGTCGTATGACTTGATGTTAAAGGTTGCACATGGAATTGTCCTTACATTCCAGACTGTAGGTCTGAGCCATAAACATGAGAAGAAGACTGAAAGTTATGTACTTTTAAAGTCTCTCTTTTGTCATTTTTGGTTTTAGTATTTAAGAGAACATGTCAGTAACTCCAGTTTTCTTACGCTTATTACTTTAAAGCCTAATATTATATTGCAGAGATTGCCATTTAATATGGAATCTAGAGTAATTTTCATGGGTATAAATTGATTTCTTTTGAAGACAGTGCCTATAACTAAGAACCTTCGTTTGTAGAGATGTTGCAAAAAAACATGAATAAAGCATAAGAATCAGTCTGTCTGTAGATTTATTTGATAACCAAGGTATTTTAAAATGGTTTGCTTTTACAATAGAAGTGATGTAGATAGCATGGGAATGCACAGGATGGAACAAAAGATTTTAATGGCAGCAACAATAAAGAACACTGTAAAGTGTTAAAACAACTTTTTTCTGGAGTGATTCCAAATGAACTTCCTAGTACTTTTCAGGAATTTGAGGTAATATTTTAAAAAGTGATGCCAGGTGTACGTTATGTGTTGTGCATTTATATATACACTTAGAGTATCACATGACATGAATCTTAGTCCAGTCTTTATCTTTTCAAGGCTGCTGAAAACACTCACAGTGATACAAGTGTCTCATCAGGGGAAGCAAGCAAAAGAAGTACTCATTTTCTGCCCAATGAAATAAAACTAGATCCTCAACTAGAAAACAAAGACTTGAATACCAAAGAAAAAAGTGATCCAGTTGTGGATGATGATGATGATGGAGATTCATTCTTTGATGACCCTGTACCCAAACCAGAAAGAACTTACAGCTGGTAGGTAACGTGGATGTTCTTAGTACAGTGGTTTATTTTGTCCTCTATATGCTTGCAGACCTTTGAGAGCTATTAGTTATTTGATTATTTGCTTTTGTAAGTGTTCAGATCTGTAATATTTTGTTTCCAAAATATTCACGTCTCTGATTTTGTTCTATTCCATGATTCTATTCTATTCTATGCACAGTGTCCTCTGGGATCTCTTGGATGTACTATGAGTGGAAAAACCTGTATCACTTTAAGGTACATCAGTTAGGGTATCTAATGTCCCCAGCCTGTTTCTTTGGTGGAATGAACATGTGTGAGGCACAGACATGAGTGCTTCCTCTTGCAACAGAGCTGCAGTGATGATCTGTATTAAAGGAAATGGACAGTGACAGGGACAGTGCAATAAATACCGTTTCTTTAAGGAATACAAAAAACGCTCTAAACTGGCTTCACAGACTAAGGAAAGTTTTCTTACAACTGAGGATTTTCTCTTCACATTGCAACACCTTTTGTGTTTTCAGTGAAGTGTTACTTCTGCGTGTGCCAATTTTGCAGATATATCTGAATCACGTTTTTTTATTGTTCATCTGTGGAGTCTGATGACTGAAAAATGCCATTTGAAAGAAGAACTAGTGACTGAACTATACAGCAGCTTTGTTATAAAACTGAAAAATCTATCTTAACAATCTATCTTAAAATCTGTTTATAACGTGTTATCATGTTGAGTTATCTTGAAGCTTAGCTTAGATACCACTCTATTGAGCAATGCTGCAGGATCATTTCATGGCGTTCTTTTGCTGTGTTCAAGTGATCAGAGAATTGCTCCAGCTTAGCAGACATTAAAGAGGTCACAGAATCATTTGTAAGTGGGTTTGGCAGCTGGTTTTCCCACCAGCTGTGCTGATAGTGGGCAGAGCAGCATAAGCTTTTTTGTATTACTGCTACAGTAGATGCTTAGTCTTAGAGTAGGATCCTTCTGGTATAGCACAAAGTAATCATGCCAGGTAAACCAGGTCTCTCTAGTAAATTATTGGACTCTTTGTGAAAGGTTATTTATAATACAGCTTTTGTTGGATGTTTTTTGTTGGAGTAGACTATTTTTTCCTTGAAGAGAGTGATTGTATTCTGGAAAATATTGTGTATTACAACTAACCCTACTATAGCATTTCTTTTCTCCTTCTTCTATTGTTAATATCAAGATCAAAACTGCATCTGAGTGCATTTACTCCTCGTTACTCAAGAGCTTGTTTAGCCAGCCTTTCACCAAAGTAACCATTGTAGCAGGTAGTCTAAATGATAAGTTGGGTAAATCAGAAAAGTCTGTAAAAACTTTTGCATAATTATGATATTTACTAATTTCCTACCTTCTGAGCATTTTTGTATGACAGTAAGGGAAATTTTCTTTGAAACTGGGTAAACTAGATTACTAAATAATTAGTCTGTTTCTTGGATTGTCTTTTAGAAGCAAAGTAAGGATTTTTTTCCTAGTAGAGAAACTCCCTACAGAAAAATTGCTTCCGGATTATGTGGGTCTTTAATAGAATCACAAGTAGTATTTTGTAGCACATAATGTTACTGTGATGCAGCTATTCTAGTAACATCCCATAATAAGGTGTACTGAATGTGTTACCAACCAATGAGCTAGAAGCTATTTGTAGCTGAGCTGTGTGTGCTGAATTGCTCATTTTTACCTTCCTGACCACTTCTAGAGGGCAGAAAACCCCCATATTCTTCAGGTAGAATTCTCTGTGTGGTACTTAGTGCTGGTGTGCTCGAGTCCCAAGGGGTAAATAAGTAGGGCTGCTGCCAGCATTGCTTTCTTTGCAAAAAGGTGATTTCCTTACAGAAATCTTGCCCATTCGTTTAAGATGGGTTCAGAGCAAGCAGTTGCTAATGACAGTGTGAGAGATGATTCAGGCACTCACTATCTCTAGGTCTCTGACCCACTGTTCAAAATTTTGGAGCACTTTAACGTGTGATGTTACACATGATATTTTGTTGATCTAGATATAATTAATGATTCAAATTACGCCCATTATTAGTAGGAATGGAATCAAAATAGCAAAAAGTTCTGGCAGTACTAAATGTGAAAATTTTGGTCTCTTTTACTTTGCGTTTCTTCATCCTTTATTTGTAAGTAGGATTTGAATTAGGTAGTAGCCAAATGAACTTTAACATGTGGTGAGATCTATCTTCCCATAACCAAGAGATTTGCATTCTGTGAACTGACTGCTCTTAGAATTAATATCTTCATTAGACATAATCTCTTTAAGATGTAAAACAAACTGAAGTACTGATTTATATCTGTATCTTTTTCTTTTGGCTGCATTTACATATGGGGATGATGAAAGGCCCCTAGACATAAATAGTGATGGTGATGAAGGTGCTCTGTCTGTGAGAGAAGACGGATGGAAGTCTTTGCATGGGTGAGAAAGTGGCTTTCTCAGTCAATGTTGTGGTTGACACTTGTGCCAGTGAACTGCCTACTGCTTTTAAGGTTGCAGAGTGAATAGGCCTTTTCCCTTGCTCTTTTTTGCTGTAGTATTGCTGGTTTAGTTTTATGACAATTTAATAACAGAAAAGAAAGTAATGATGCATGTTTTACAGCTCTGTGGAGTACTTATTTATTTGTTTTTTACAGGAAAACTGAAGCTAATAAAGCAGGAGGTCTAGCATCCCTTTCTGATGCACCAGCTCTAAAAAGTGGGTTAAGCTCCCTGACTGGTGCACCTTTGCTAAAGGAGTCTGATAGTAAGTTTTCATATATTTTTGTATTTTGATGATTGTAGAAGTTATTTCTGTAATGAAATGAATGAGCTACACGTTCAGATGGAAGAATGATGGAGTATGTGGCCCCCTTCTGGTTGTAATGTGCTTTACAGTAGTGCTTTCTTACTGAGTGATGGCATACTGGTTTGGATATATTGTGCTACTACTTTATGGGGGCATTTTATGCTTTGGAGCATGAAATACTTACCTACATCCCTTCCTGTGTGTATATAAAGCAGTGTATACAAAGCAGTATATAATTCTACTGCTCAGTTTTAAACTGAAATTGGTTTATTCCTTTCTATTATCTTAAAATATTTGTACCTGTTCTGTAGAGGTGTTTGCTTCCATGTTGTAAATCCCTGAGTAGTGGGAGATTATTCCTGTTTACTCCTCAAGTTTTTAAATGTTATCAGAGTTCAACTGTGAAAATATAATATGATATTGCCGTGATATACTATAAAAGTACATAAGGTTGATATAATACAACAGTTGTTATAAATGGTTGGTTTGTATATGTAAGTGGGATCTTACTGACGAATGACAAGTCCAATTTCTGATATAAGTGCTTTTGTTTACAGATTTGGATAGAAACTCTGTTTTAAAAGACCTGCGGTTGGTGAATGCCAAGCTGGGATCACTAGAATTAGGCAAGTAACTGCTAAACATGAGGAAGCTCTGATATTTTTGGTTGGCCATAACGGATAAATTCTGGCTCAGCTTCTTAAAGGAATCTGAGAAACTCAAATACACATACTGAACTAAAATCTTCAGCTTTTACTTACATTATTCTATTTAACATAGATTTTGAAGCTTAATATAGTTAAAAGCAAGATGTGAACTAAAGAAGTACAGAAAAGTGAAAACTGGTGTCTTGTAGGTTAATATTTTTCAAATGGAGCAAAAAAGTTTGATTAATTCTGTGCATGGATTTATTGATACCAAATGATGAATTTTGTTGTTGAGGTTTCTACAAAAAGAGTGGGTTTATATTTTTGGTAAAAGATACAGACTGGTAAATATTACTGCTTTTCAGTAGCATATTTAGTTGCCCTTCACACCTTTGAAAGTTGCCTTTCTTTTGACATTTGAAGAAGGTATGATGTAAGAATTCTCTCAAAATAGAGCTATCAAGTATTTAAGTTTTGTATTTAGCAATGCAGCTAACTTCCTGAAAATGTATGTTCAGCTTTGAAAGTTTGTATTAATAATACTGAGATTAAATAATGGCAAACATAACTTGTCCTTCTAATCAGTGTAAGTAATACAACTACTCCCAGTTTTGCTGGTCATCAAACCATGTGTTTTGGTGCAGGAATAGACTGGGGGGGTTTTGTGTTTCCTGAAGAGAAAACTTGTTTGATTAAGAGCTTTTAAATCTTATTTAGGAAATGGAGATGATGATGAATATGCTGATGACTTCAACAGGTAAGAGAAGGATCATACCTCAGTAGGGTAGTACTTTATGCAGTACAAGCATATCCACTAGCATATTTGATTTCATAATACTGCAGACAGTCACTATCACTGGGATCTGTCAGTATTTCAGAACTCCTTTAAACTTCAGTTTGCTATTTTAATAGATTTAGTTACTGGTTAAAAAAACAACCAAACCATATCTCTTTTTGTATAGGGATAATAAGTTCCTTAAAAACCTACTGCTAGCTTCAGCATAATACTATGTTGGGTTTTTTATGGAAGGAGTTTGACGTTTGTTTTTTTTTCCTGAGCCATGCACTTAATAATGTTTTAAGAATTAATGTAATTAGTTGATTATTATGTTGTATGCTGAGATATTCAATTGGAAAATAAAGCATCATGAGTAGTCAGTAATAAATATTTAACAATCTCATAATGTGAAGGTATTGGTGTTGTAAATTCCATGACTGAGGCTTAAGTATTTCTCAGTATTTATTATGGCTTCGTTTAGGTAGAAAGCCTTTAGTTGTCATGGAGTTTTAAGGAACTTCACACCTAACTTGCTAGGAAGTGCAATTCAGATCAAATGTCAGGTATAAAGTAAATGTCCTACCTGGATGTTTGATAAGGAAGTCTTATTTCTTTGCTTATGGTTTTCTTTCTCTTTAGTACGAGTCATCGCTCAGAAAAAAGTGACATCAGCATTGGTGAAGAAATAGATGAAATTTCTGTGGGAACAGAAGAGTCAAATGCCAGCGATAAAGTATGATTGTTTTTAAGTTGTTGTTTTATATATTCTTCTGATCTTGTCTTGACTTTGTTTCCAACCTTCTATGAAGTAATGTGCCATTATCCTTAGTTCCTAGGTTGTATGTTAAGGTTCTGTTATTCATTACATTCTGTTTTTTACACCTAGTATCCTTGCTAAGTTAGATGCTATATTGATTAACAAAATTCCAACAAAACAAAAAACCTGCAACAGTTGTTCAGTAGCACAACTCACTGTGCCTTTCGAGGTGTGTAAAATGTATTTGAAGCTGGTTCAGTGCCCAGCATACAAAGGTTTACCTCAGTATCTCAAGATCTGTCTGAATACCTCCTAAAGGATTGTGTAATCTCACTGAAAGATCTTGAGGCCAGAAGGTATATGAAAGCATATGAAGGAATACATGACATAATACTTATTGTTTTTGTGATTTCTGAGTTTGCAATTTTATTTCTTTTCTAGCTCGAAAGCATCACACAAGACCTTACCATTTCTCAGTTAAGCGACGTTGCAGATTATCTAGAAGATGTGGCGTAGAATTGGACAGCAAAAACCTTTCATTGTGCTGGGCTAGAAGACTGCTGTGGACTACTAATTTCAGACAATCACCTTTTGCTGGAATGTCCACTCCCTATTTGTGCCTTGTGTTTCAAAAAGACTGTAGGTGAAGAAGGTTTTTAAATATTCTTAACAAGAACTAAATGAAATAGTGTGTTCCCATTTGGATCTGATATCAGAATTACTTTCTTCATTTGGTTCAGCCAAACCTTTCACAGCAGGAGGTGGATTTTCCAAGCAGAATGTCCATTGCTGGCAGTGGACATAATAAAAGCCAATTGGTAAGAGAACATCAAGAAAGAAGCATGTGGCTTTATAGTGAACTTGCACTGTTATTTTAACAGTCAGATTTTTTTTAAAGATAACCAAAGCAAGAACCTTCAAAGGTAATGGTTCAACTCACACTTCTTTTAACACAACCTTGTCAAGTCAGCATGTAGTACATATTTATGGTAACTCTTGCCACAATACCTAATTACTCCAGACTTACTTGAAACTGCTCTTTTACAGACTGTTCTGAAAGTTGGACTTGACCTTTTTTAAAGGCATATTAAATTGAGAGTATCTAAACTCTTAAACCTAAATTTAGCTATATTTAGGAGCTAAATTTAGCACTAGTCTTAACTCAGAATATTCTTGTTTAAATATGTTTGTCAGACCATTGATGTTAAGACCTAGGCTGTTTTTATATATGATAATTTCATCAATGTTATCTGTTGTTAAATCACGAAAAGTAATTTTGTAAGGATTCACAAATCAGTAACTAAATCTTATGGGTAAGTTTTTAACAGTGTGTAATGCTTAGTGGAGCTTTTATTTTTGAGGGTTCTTCATGTGCTGTAAGATCACTTTCATCCTTGAAAATATTTTAAGTAAAAATGAGCGCCAAAAAGAGAAACTACTAAACTTCTGCTCTTCAGATTCTGACTGCTGTACAAATTTCAATGCAAATATTTAAAAATACCATACTGAAGACATTATGGACACTAAGAGCAAATTCTTGTATTTTCATGATGCTCTTGCAGAGCAGGGTCAGTTGTGGCAAGGTTGACAGTTCTTCAGTGATACTGTTGCAAGTGGCACTGCTGTAACGTGTAGGTCATGGACATTTGTAATACTGAAACAAGACTTCAAAATGTGCACTTTTTGAACATTGTGAACACATCTGGAAAACAGACATGTAAGTGAATATAAATAATTTTATTTTAACTTTTTTTTTTCTTTATGAGGATTTGTAACTTTCTTTTTCAGGCACACTGTTGGCCTATCCTCAGTAAGTCACCACAGTGGAAGTAGCATGCTAAACTAAAGCCATTGGTTAAGCATATAAAGCTGCTACTAGCACTAGAAGCTGACTTAAATATTTTTTGCACTGGGCCAGCAGGCCTGGAGCAGTGCTGGCAAGTTAGGCTTGTACATTACATAAATGATTTGAGAGGAGACAGCAAAAGTGTGCCTTTTATTTATGTGCACCCCAAAAATAGCCAGCAAAAAAGCATCAGAGTATTTAGTCATGGTGTTGTTAACTTTTAACTTTGTGCCATACTGTAGCAGCTAAACACAGAGAATTTTTTTTTACCCCAAAAAGTCAATGTGCCATAACTTTAAATAGGAACAATGCAGTAACATATGATATAGCCTGTGCAAAAAATTCATTTAAGGGTAGAGGAACCTGTGCCTCAAGATAATGTACGTGGAAAAGTTTGGATTGGACTTTTTTTCCCCTATCTTTTTTCCCCTTCTTTTTTCCTTTTGTTTTTTTTCTTAAGAAGAGTATCAGCATGTCTGAAGGAAATAAAATTCCACATGAACAGTTGTTTTTGGCATTCATTTTTAAGGTTAAGGTGTATGGAATAATGCAGAGGCGGTGTTGTTTGCTTTCTTACATGCCTTGGGAAAACATGATGTTCCATTACCTGTTAGCTGTAGGATATGTGGCAATTTATCATACCAAAAGAAACCAAAAGTTTATTAAAATATTTTGAATTGCATTTGAAGATGTGGCCTTTTCATTAGCTAATTAGATATTTTAAGTGTTAACATGACTTGTGTTAACAGCCAAGTATTGTTCTCTTACCTTGGGAATTAATTGGAGACCTTGCACTTTGGCTCTAATTGAAGGAAATACCAAAAAGTGGTACGTCTCCATGCTGTTCTCCTGTGAGCTTTTACTGAACTGTGTATAATAATTCAAATTGTAAAATAAAGCTATTGTGCTGGCTAAATCATGTTTTGAGACTTGTTGAACCAGAAATCTTAACATTTAGATAAATTAAGAAAGCTCTGTGGGATTTGAGGGGGTTTTATGAAAAATGCTTTTTTTTATAGTCCAGTCTGCAACTGAGAATCCTTTTAAGCCCAAAGGATCTTGCAATTCCTGATGATCAATCTGATTAAGACTTGACAGAATTACATTAGTGGTATCAGCCCTGGTTGTCAGATGGTTTATGATTCAAAGGAAACAAAGGAAAGAAACCCAGCAATCTTGGTTGGCAAAATTTTGCCTCGTTTACCATTGTTAAAGGTATTTAAACATAAGTGACAAGTTAAGCTCTCCTGAATGCTTGTTTTTCAAACCATATTGTTTAGTATTCCACATAGGCTTCTCCCAGGAGGACCAATGTAGTTGAGTACCCCACCTCAGATGTTAGACTTGACAACCAGAGCCCTGTCATAAAAGATGGGAACATTTCTGTGAGCAGAGGAGCAAGTTTTGGGGAGGGACACTGATGACTGTTCTGTGCAGTTCTGTATCAACTAGGTCTGGTTAGAAATAGTCTATTTTTTGAAATCCTCTCTGTAATTTAACAAATTCTGTGGTTTTTCAGGAGTAAAAACTAGGCTATGGCTGACAGTTTCATAGCATTAACATGGCTCTTGTAATAATGATGGACTATAAAAATGATACCTGTCTCTTTTTTTTTTAGTAAAATTACTGCATTCCACCTCTTTTTAACTTAAGTGAGAAACCAGCACATCTCATAAAATATTTCCTTGTAAGTGATGCTTTCCCCAGGTACAATAAAATCACTATCAACTTTAGACTGTTTGACAACATACAGACACTACACGTAGCTCTTGAGACACGTGAAACACCTGATTAGGTGATGCTGGTAAAGATGGGGTTTACTACTTTGCTTTCATTTTAGTATAGTCATTTTCACTGATGAAATACTAGCAACAAAGACCAGCCTCCTCTTCAGGAAAAAAATTAATCCATGGGTAGAACTTTGTGGTGCCAGATGCATGTCTTTTGGCAGGCCCTTGGGTTTGATGTTTTCCTTGTAAGGCAGAGCCAAGAGAAATTGAACTGAATTGCAAGAGGCGCAGTTTTGGTAGATTTGTAAGTGATCTCATTCATACTAGAGCTAAATCCTCTAAGGCTAGATGCCAAAATCTCCCAAAGCATTTGTGTAGCCAAACTGTGGACAGATAGGGTGGATAAAAAGTAGCTTTGCAGAAAAGGGCCTGGGGGCAGCTGTGAAGAGTGAAAGCCTGGAAGCGTGGGTCAGTGTGCAGGCTGAGTGGTTACTTCCCCATCCTTGTGAGAGCAGTACCTGGAGTGTTGTGCTCAGCTTGGCTCCCCCAGTACAAGAGTTGCCAGCAAAATAGAGCCTGGTAGAGAAACTTAGACTACCGTGGTGGGGCTGGGGTGTGTGATCTATGAAGAGCTGGGACTGTTCTGCCTGTAGAAGGGAAGGTAAAGATGGGTGGCTGAACTGAACTTCCATGCTTACAGTGGACCATATGGAAGAGACCTGTACTCTTCCTACAGGTGCCCAGTAAAAGGACAACAATCTGCAGTGAGAGAAATTCCAGTTGCATATATGAAATAAAATCTAAAGGATCACCATGAAAATGGTCCAGGACTTAAAGCAGATACCCAGAGAAATTGTGAAGTCTCCATCACCGAAAGTTTTCAAAACTCAAATGGACAGAGCCACCTGATGTAGCTTTGAAGTTAGGTCTGCTTTGAGTAGCAGGCTGGACCTCCACCAAGCCCTTTCAACTTAGATTATTCCATGATTCTACAGAAACAGACCTCCCTATTGAAAACCAGTTATTATGGGGATAGACCATCTGGCTGCCTCTGTGCATGCAAACCACCCTGTCTGCAGGTAGAAATAGTTTTGCTAGTTTATCAATGCAGGTGTTAATGTTCATGCTAACTGTCCCACAGAGAAAGGCCAACGTTTGCAAATACAGTAATTTAACACTGACTCTCCTGTAAGGATTTAAATCTTATGTCCTTGAAGAAATCTTTTAGGAAACGTGGACTTGGAGCATAATTGAATAGTGTGCTGTGTGAATAACTGCATCTGATCCTTACACACTTGGATCTAAGCATAAGGTTTCTAAAAGTTGTTTTTCAGTTTCTTAACAGCTTTAAGTGTTTTGTTTCAATTGCTCTGTGCGATGGGGAAACCACAACAGATATAAAGTAGTAAAATCAGGTCACTTGCCCCATTCCCCTGTAGAAGTATCACGTGTATTTTCATAGCAAGAAACTACTTCAGCTTTTTTTTTTTCCTCTGAAATGGAAAAGTTTCCACCTTGTGCTCACAACATGGTCTGTTTTGGCTGACAGGTGTCCTTCAGGCCATGCTGCAAGGGGCACTCTTGGGAAAAGGTTGGCACGTGGCAGAGCAGTGTTTCCAGGTGCATTTTTGGCTTAGGTGATTGTGGCAGACTTGCTTTTAAACTGATGTTCCCGTCATGT
The DNA here is from genome assembly GCA_013396995.1 of Dicaeum eximium. Taxonomy (NCBI): domain Eukaryota; kingdom Metazoa; phylum Chordata; class Aves; order Passeriformes; family Dicaeidae; genus Dicaeum; species Dicaeum eximium. The sequence goes on from VWZP01003839.1 coordinate 1,302,785, forward strand.
TTCAGACATGTAATTCTGGTTTGTGTTAGCTTATGTAATTAAAAGCTCAGCTCCACAAGTGGAAAGCAGGCCAGAGGAAAGAGGTAACTTGTGCAGGTGCATCTGCCATGGCTGGGGGCTGCTGTGATCCAGGAGCTGCTCTCCTGAGGTGTGGGGCTGTGAGGCTCAGCACACTGGAGCCACCCCCATGAGCAAGCCCTCAGAACCTGCAGGGGCAGCGAGCCTCGTGCACGGGGAGTGCTGCCCACCCAGGAGCTGAAACAGGCTGGGAAATGCTGTGTGAAGAGGTGAGGGTGCAGCCCACCTGCCTCGCATGGTGGGGGATGCTGGCTCTGGGATTAAGGCACAGAGGAGCAAGGGGAAGCCCAATACTGAGCTTGAAGCTGAAACCCTTTTGCCCTTTCTGTTTCCTGGGCCATCTGAGGAGAGGTGCCCCCAGCCAAGCCCCTGGGTCACCTCATGGGTGACCTACAGAGACACAGCCTGATGGGAGAAGACTGGGGGGTGCATAATTCCTGTTCTGGGATATTTAGAGCCAGAACCAAAGGGGGAGAAAGGGAGGGGTCATGGTGGTTTGGAGGAGCAAGCATGGGCAGAGAGGGGAGGGGGCAGTTGCGGGCAAACAGGCTGCTGCTCAGCAGTGTCTGCGTGTGCCTACCCCTCACAGCACTGCCTGCTCTCCCTGAAAATTCTTTCCAGTTCTTTCTTCTAAATGTGAATAAAATGCTTAAAACTCTCCAAGTAATACTGGTTTGTGGATAAATTAGGGATTAATTTAGGCAAAATCTAGAAGTATACATTTCCTTGAAATTAATGTGTTACTTGGCTACCTAGAAACGTTAGATAAAGATTGAGTTTTACAAAATCATTCTGGCAACCTTTATATGAAAAGCACCTTTATGGTGTTAAGAGGCTGACATCCTGACTGATGTTTTCTTCATCCCTTTGAACTGCAGAGCAAGAGGTCTGTGCTCTGTTCATTAAAAGGAAACTGATAAAATTGAAAGCTAAGTAGTTCAAAGCATTCCAAGCAAGCCAAGATGAAATTACAAAATGCAGGTTCTGGGTTTCAGAGACTAAAGCAATCCTGGAGGTGAGAATTACGTATACCTAAACTTCATAATTTAACACATACTCATGGGACAAATATGAAATTTAAAGTAATTCTTATGGAATAAATTGTAGATTTAAGTAATAGGCTCTGTCATTAAAAAGCAGCAGACATATACACCAGCTGTTGTTAACTGCAGCACTGCAAACCTGGTGTTTGTCAGTTACATTCGCTCAGTAGACTAATTTAATTAAGCCCCAGTGAAATTTGAAATTAGCCACCTTAATAGAAACTGTTGACTATAACAAGAAGGTTTGAATTTTGAGCAGGATTTGGCCATGCAGGTCTCTTTAATGTGCGGTCACAGATGTGGGGAGGTGCTCATAATCTCAGAGAAAAAGAGGACAAATTCTCATGGTCTTCTTCCATGAAAGAGAAATTAAAATTAATGAATACTCTCACGAGTTTCTGGTTTCAGTCAATGTGTGCTAATTTGATGGCACTTGCTTTGAAGGAGTTGGAAGTGCCAGTCAAATGAATGCATTGGAGCTATGGGTCTCATTCAGCCTGGAGAGAGAGATTAGGATACACCAGTGTGATGTTAATGCATAGGAGCTCTTCCGCACTGATTCCTTGCATGCATGCTTTTGCACTAAATATCAAAATGTATTAAGATAAACTGTGGAAAAATGCAGAAGAACCCAGAGAGGCACAAAAATATATGCAGAAATCAGTGCCAAGTACCACTTTGAAAGAACCCAAGTCAATCTGGCTTGTACAAAGAAAATTAAATCAAGTGCATGCACACAAATTGAGACTAGCCCAAAGAACAACGAAGCTGAGAAGGCAATGGGTGGTAGCAGAGGGCAAGTTATGTAAAATTGACACAGTAAGAGTGCTATCAGCCACACAGGAGCTGTGGCTTGGTGCAGGAAACTCCCTTTGCACTGACAAGGGATGACTGAGGCTGTGCTCCCTTCCCTGGGGCATGTGGATGTGTTCTTGATGGTGAAACAGATAGCAAGCTGGTCAGTTTAGAGCAGGGAGAAGCAGGTGCAAGGACTGAGATAAAAAATTTAAAAATCTGAAGAAATAACTGCATAACGTTAGAGGTTAACTGTGAGGAGCACTCTGGTTTTGAACCAGGAGGTCATAATCCCATTTGTAAATAAAAATTCAGAAGCTGGACCTTATATTCGGCTGTGGCCTGATGCAGGGAATGAGCTAGAAAATTCATTTGCTGGGGAAAGATAGCAGATGCGTGGCCGCAGCAGCTCGTACAGACTACATGGTGTCACAGCTCTGCCGCACTGTTTTTTGTCACAGAATTACCTCGTAACGCTGCAGCCCTAGCAGTACAAGCCATGCAGAAAGCCTGTGAAACGCAAGAGGTTCCCTCCCTGCGGCACAGCGCCTTCCCCACCGCAGCCCCACCCCGCCCGGGGCTCTGCTCTGCCGCGCAGCTCCGGCTCCAGGGCCACTCACAGGGATGCCTGGGCGAGGAGCCTGCTCGTCTTTTCTGTGCGTGAAGAGCAGCACTTAAGGTCTGGTTCAGGCTTAGAGCCATGTGGAAGCTAGAAAGCGTGTGGGTTAGAGAGCAGTGCAGCTCATTCAAGACTCAGTCTGGACTCAGCCTTGGCCATTTCCACTCCTTCAGACTTTGGATCAAAGGATCTGTGCAGTACAGCTACAGACCTGAAAGAAAAATGGGGTCACAAATGTAGGCCAATTGCCCATGCATCACGGAACAGGAAATCTTGCAGAACAGCCTTTTTCATTTACCCATCTCTCAATGTAGTTAGAATTTTTTTAAAAAAATGTATGCATCCTGACTCGTGCTGTTATATAATAAAAGGATCTGTTTGTCATGGGAAGCAAACTGAACACTGTCCAGTTGTGTGGTCTTTGACAATAAATAGCATCTATACATTTTCTGGTCACTATTGGTTTTTTACACAGATTACCTGCTTTTTTTTTTCTGTATGGTTGCAAATTCTGCTAATTAATCATTTTATATTTACTTGATCCTCTCATCCTTGAGGGGTTAGGGAAGAGAATTGAAACAAACCTTCAACAGACAGGAACATAAAAGAGATCATTCAAATCAAGCAAACCTAATTGCTCGGAGCTTATTTTCTCCCTCCTTGGTTCCAACAGTATAGGACAGCAGAAGTTGAGCTGTGACAAGCTAATCACATAGCTAAAGACAGATTTCTTTCTTAAGAATGGCTGCCCCTTTCCTCACCTGGTTTTTGTTCTTAAACTGAGGGTTTAATGTAAAACCACAGCAGTCTGTTGTTAGCTACCAGCCTGGAGCACACAGTTACTTGGAATGATTGTTAGTGAACTGTGTGCTTTATTTTTAGTAAATATGATATTTAATAGAATATAAAGCTTTGCCTCAAGACGTGGCAGTGCAGAAATGTCTCATGTGGTGTAGAATTTGCCAAATCTTTGGGGAAAACAGAAATTTTGCCACTTTGCCGCAGGTATTGCCCACCAGTGCAAGGTGTTGAGAGGACAGCCTCCACTGACCATTTGTCTGGGAAGAGGCAGTGTCTTCTCTGTGCACAAGGTTGCACTGGGAAGTGGAATTTGATATTGTTATGTTAAACCTACTGAAGTGAATAAATGCAGGGACACTGATGTGTCTTCTGGACTAGTTTTAACCTCTACTTGCAGAAAACTGCACATATAGATTAAAACTAGACATATAGATTAAAACTACACAAGCACAAATTAGATCTAGTCTCAAGCACAGAAAGGAGGGGGATGAAGAACAATTGAGGATCCTCTGCTGTGTATTTGGGGTTGGAACGGGCAGTGGTGAGGCAGTGTAGGACCAGCACTGAAGTCCCGGAGGAGCATGGTGAGGCACACTCCAGCTGTGTGGTGCAGAACATTCCTCACTTCCAGAGTTGCACTGTGCTGCTAGCAAGAACTTGAGCTGTTCTTCCTTCCTAGTAGTTTGAAGGTTTGTGAAAAGTTAGAAACCTCTGATCTCAGAAAAGCCCTCTGCTTTCATTAGTTGTGAACCCTATCAATCTGAGAACTGTGCCACTCTAAGCACAGCACAGATAACCACAAGATGGCTACTTAAAAAATCCTGTGACTGATTGGGGTCTGAGGAGATGGCAACACTATTGCTCAGAAGGAAACAAAACCTGCTCTGCTGTTGATCTGAGCTGTTAGAGCAAGTCAGAGGGGAGAAAGAGACAACAGGCCCTTGATGTGAGTAAAGATAGTTCAACCTAGTTCTGCATGTGGGTGGGAGGACTCACTAATACATTTTCTGCTCTTCCAGGGACCTGGAAGAAAACCCTTAGACTGCCTTTAAATCAAGCAGATTTGGTTTTCCCCTTAGGAACACTGTATAGCTCCTGAAGAGTTCAACAAAGGAAGTTGCACTTTTGGTGGTACATTAAAGCTGCTGCGTAGTGAGAAGATATTCTGGAACCAGGCAGACTGAGAGGTTGAGCTTTCAGGAGGGGCTGTGGGGCAGAAGTGGGCACCCCAGAAATGTGCTGAAGTGTCCTCGTGCAGGGGCTGTGCTTCAGCTGAGCTCTGGAGTGGTACAGGGACAGAAGAGTTCCTTCTTGGGAGAGCAGGCTGGCAATGGGCCTGTGAAGAAGCTGCTGTTGACAGCAGCTTCAAAGGCTCACTGTGGGTTGGATGCTACTGTACTCTAACACAGACTGAAAACCACCCTGGACCTTGCAGGAGTGCAGAAAGAGAGAAGATTAAAGACTTTTCGAGTAGGATGTTGTCACCTCACATATAACAAGATGCAGTTGTAAGCAATCAGAAATCTCTGTATATATGACTATTAAAAGACACAAGTCTAGTATTTTCCAATGATTCTTGTATTTTCCAATTATTCAAATAAGATTTTAACTTCATCAAAAATTCTCTTAAGCACTCTCCAAAAAAAAGCACCCTTAGTTCAAGGGTTATAAAAAATTGAACTCTAGCAGTTTCTTTCTTCTTTATTCAAACAGCAGCTTTTAAATTAACTTATAATCAGATGGGAACTTTTAAAAATAAAACCTTGTGCTACCTTCAGTAAGGAGGCACCTTCCTCAGCAGAAGCTCAAAATAACTTTTAACCACGTATCTCCTGTTGCTTGTAAAAATCTTTCAGTCTAACATTCTGTCTTGCCTTTAACAGTCTTTGTTGCACTCAGCAGTGCTGGCAAGGAAAATCAGTGAAAAGAAAAGTTATTCCTAAATCATAAAAAAGCCTTCAGGGAGAGCTACAAAATACTGACTCTCCCCACACACCTCTTGTCTCACACTGGACCAGTCTCATGTTCACCTTCCATTTCACTTAACGAGGCAAAGTGGCTGCATTTGAGAGCTTCATTTTGTGCTCAAGGGCTTCTCTCCAGCTGCTGGCATGGCCTCTCTCTCACCTCTTGCACTCTGGCCAGCCTCTTGAAATAAGAAATGTCCACCTGAGTACTGAAACTTTGCAGCTGGTTCAGATGATGAGGAAATTACAAATTACTGTTGCAATACCATATCTTCACAAGAATTTGGGGTTTGAGTCATTAATCCTGCTATTAGTTCCACTTCTTTAGAGCTGAGGTAACTTCAGAATTCTGAGGTGTAGCTCATGGTTATCAGGCAGCAGCATCTGAACAGCAGAGGACACAAATCTAGCAATTACAGTGTAGCTTCTTTCTCTTTTCACGGTTTCTCTTCAGTAACACAATTCTGTGAGGCATCACAGTGCAAGCATTTTTGTTGTATTTGTTTGTATTAGCTTATTTAGGAGACCACCAAATTGTCACTCAATGATATCCAGGAACCTTCTGACTGAGCTCAACAAGTAGGAGTCCAGCCCTTTCTCTGGCACAGCTGAAGCAGGTGCTCATCTCATAAAATCACTGGGAAAAATGTAGCAAACATCCCATATTAGTGAAAGCTGCTTGCCTGTTTTAGCCCTACTGAAGTATTAACAGGAAGCATCCTTTGGCAAGGATACAAGCCAGCCTAAAGCCAGAGGTAGTGTGGATCAGGTTGGTCAAGATCTGGCAGCATTTGAAGTAGAACAAACACCTCTGGTCCTGCTGTCTACATTTGCTGTGGCTCATCTTTCTCTTTTCCAGCCATGAAGGCTGAAACCCTGATGACAGGGAAGCAGATTTTCCCTCCATCCTCACAAAAGACAGTAAGTAAAATTTGCATCATGTAACACTTGTGTATGTCAAAGAGCAAAAAGGAAAACAACCCCCTGGATACACCCTGGCTGCTGTGTGAACTTGGACATGAGGAACACACCCCACTGTGGAACTGGGTGATGAAGATAATCTCAGAGCCCTGGCTTGGCAGTGAATGCCAGTCGTGATGCCAGCGTAACAGAATTCTCTTTCTGTTGGACAGGCTGAAGGATGTTCCTGAAGAATGGGCTGCTCTGTGCCATCTACAGCAGGGTGACCCAGGCATGACTGGCACACATGACACATCCTGTCCTGCCAGGAAGACATCATTTTCTCTCCACAGTCAGTGTGAGGATTAGGGGACCCTTTCTGGACTTTACATGCCACTGTGGGTTAGTGTGGAAAAACTTCCCCCACGTGGGTGGGACCTTCTCCCTTGGTTGCGGATGGGAGTGACAGTTCTCACCAAGAACCCTTGTTCCACAAGCACAGGGAGGGGAATTAAGCAAGACCCAACCATATTTAGGATCAAGGCCTGGGGCTTCTTCTTGGCTTTTGCCTGATCCTGGAAAGAGTTGGTTTGCTAAACGTGGGGGAAATTCCTCACTTTAAAAAACAACAACAACAACAACAACAACAAAACCAACAAACCCCAAACAACAAACCAACAAAACACAGCATAAAACAACAAAGAAAGAGAATGAACACTTTTCTGTTGTTCTGCCAAACTAAGACAGCCACCAGGAGAGAAAAGGCAGGTGCCAGAGCCCAGGAGAAAGTGTCTGTGGCAGCTGACATATTGGCCCACCTGTCTCTTAAGCCCAGACTGAAAAACACCTTTGAGATTATCCATGCATTTAGAAGTAGGCAGAGGTCTAAACACCTCACTGGTGTGAGGCCTTCCCAGGTTCAGGAGGGGCTGAAGAGTCAGAGCTGCAGTGTTAAATGCAGTGCAGTGGTTAGCCGTGGGTGTGTTGACCCTGTGCCTTCACACTAATGTTGAGAAGTCAAGGAACAGATCACACAAACCTCATGTAACCAACACTGCTTTGAGGAGCCAGTTACCTTTCTGGATTCCTGTTTTGTGTGTTTGATACTGAGGCTGTCTGCTAAATGGTTCTTGTAGTGTGTGTCTTGGGAGTCAGGACACTTAGTCCTGGCACTCTGGATACAGCAGGGAGCAGGTATGCTTGAGACAAATGGACAAAAGGTGCAGAGCAGCAGCACCTCTACCCCTACAACTGACAGCAGGTAGAAGGAAATGACTAGCTGGGCCAGGTCTCACGTCAGCATTTCAGGTAGCAATGGTCAGAGGTGTTTTGGAAGAAACTGAGCTTGGAATATTGTGCCTGTGAAGTAATGAAAGAACTAGACTGCTGTCCCAAATATTACCAGCTGTGATCCTCACTCCAAACACAGACTGGTGAGGTCAGTTGAACATGGACAGAAAGAACAATTTGGGGGCAAGAGAAAGAAATATATCTGTCAGATGGTCATCTTTGTAGGAGGAAGCAGATAGAGCCAAGACTTTGTGCAGAACCACAGAGAGCAGCAGCAGATCCTGGTGAGGGTGTTAAAGGGTGTGAGTCCCAGTTAGCATTTAGGTGGTGATTTCTGGAACAGGCACTAAAGCTTCAGAGTAGTGAGAGCCCACTAGGGTTGAGTGCAAATTTAGATGCCTATCAAGCCTAGCCAGCAAAGTGGGAGGAAGATGAAGTGAATTTGCCTCCCATTTCTTCTTTGGTTTCTTTTTTTTTACCTTTTTTAAACGTTTTTTTTAAGAACCTCTGAAATCACAGTGGAAAAATCAATGTTGTCAAAGCCCTAACCACCAGTGTTTGCATGTATAAAGACCTAGAGATCAAATGATAACAGCAGCTGCCCACTCTTAGAAGGGAAGTGAAAGGTTATCTATCTTCTGCAATATGAATTCAGATGTGTTAGCTGTGCACAGCAGGGGATCCTGTGTCAGCAACTACTTTCCCTGTCATCTGCTTGGCACAGCACAGCTCTGTGTATTTCCTTTCCCTCCTAATCCACACAGAAATAAATGGTTATGCTCAATGCTCTAAAGGGATCACTATGCAACTCTTCTGCTGTGAAAGTTATGTGCCTGAAACATTTAAAACTTGTTAAATGCAAAATTATTTTAATGTGCTTGTCTCACTGATTAATATCTGACCATAGAGAGGATGTGTGATTAGGATACAACTTCCCTCCCATACCAGCCTGCACAAGTGGTAGAATAGTCAGTCAGCATCTCAGTGGTGACTGTATGGGAGCAGTAATTCCTCCTGTGCAGAAGACCTGTGAGGAGATTTTCCTCCTTTCAGAGCAATCTCTTGTGGCAGTTTCTCTCAGGGTAGCCTCAGGTCATTGCTGTGGTTAGTGGTTACAGCCTGCTCTATGATGTAAAATGAGGGAGTCATTGTCTCCTTGAAGTGGCCAGCCAGCACCTCCAGTTTGTCTTGGCAATCAGCAAAATCTCAGCTCACGTGCTGAAAGGCACAGGCTGTAGCTTGGTCCACGCAGGAGGAAAGAAACAATCTCTGATCTGCATCCAGCCAATGCAGGGACTGCATACTGTGCAGACACAAGTTCAAATTTCATCCTTCCATTTCATTATCTGTGGTTTTAGGTGGGAGCTGGGATCACAAATGCCTTAAAACTTCCATACTGCACATCCAGTTGCAGCATTAGGTATATAAACAACTTTTAAACTATCTTTAGCTCTTACTCAGGCCATGAAACCCACTGCTGGAGAGATGGGACTGGGGCATTCCATGGTGTGGGTCCCTTGTAAAAGAGCAGTCATATGAAGAAAGTACAAGTCTAAAAAGAAATCAGGTCACTGAATTCAACATATTCAGGTTAAAATGTCAATGCTTGGGAGTACAGAGTGATGACAGGCTCTGAGAAACTGCTTTGGTAGTTATTTCAATGAGACATGAAACAGAGAATGAGTGACTGAGTCAAGCAATAAAAAATGTTACCACCGTGGGTATGGTCTGACTACAGGATCAAAAAACATAGGAATTATGTCAGCAGCTGCATGCTTAGCTCTGCTTGTATCTTTGTCTCATGTTTGCAACATTTCTGACATGAAAATTCACTTGTCCTCCTACAGCCTAATGTAAAAACTGGCAGAACTTTGTAGACAATTCAGCAGACCTTTATTTCAGTAGACCATTGACTTCAGAAAGCAGCAGTTATTTGGAAATATTTTGCAATATTTTGTCTTCTTTGAGTTGATATACTTCATTTAAAAAAAATTACATCCACTTTAGCAAAAATATGATATTAAGCCCTTAAATAAGGGACTGTTGCTTGCATTACACATTCTTTCTTGGTATTTCAGGGACAAACATATATTTTCTGGTCTATAAAATAATTTCCTTTGGGTTGAAAAGGTAGAAAAGTAAGATTACAAGTGCCTGGCATCTTCACTCAATTGGCCCTTGGCAGTACAAGGATTGTGTTATTCTGTTCATCACTGTTAGGGTTCGTTACTTCTGGCATAAACTGGGGACATGCTTTCACCAGAAATGGTTCTTAAACCTTTTTAAGATAAGCAGTCAAAAGGGAATAGTAAGAAACAGACCATATACAGCATAATCTAGAAAAAGCTTTTTCTTAAAGTAAAAACCCCATGATTTCAATAAACCAGATATTTCCTTCAGAATGCCTTTAGTTATCCCAGAAACATTCTGATGAAAAAATTGAAGTGTGTTAATTGGAAAAGGCTGGTCTTATGTCCCATGGGAGCTGGTGTTCCTTACAATTTCTATTCCTTTTTCTGTCTAAACTTCTGTGAGCTCTTAGACCATGGAATGACATTACTCACTTCCCACTTTCTCTGTCCAAAACTAGGAGACCTAGCCTGACACAAAAGAGGATAAAACCATAAACAAGCATACAGTAACTCAGCTGTGCATCTTGGTGCATTTCATAAAGTAGCATTTTTAAATTTTAAACTGCAAATTTTTAACTTACAACTTTGGTTTATCAATGTTTTTCTCCAATAGAACAAAATCTGTTTAACCAGCTTCTCTGAAGTCAAGGATTATCAACAGGAGGATACACTTACTGCTCTTCATGCTTCTTTCTGGAACTCAGGCCCACTATGAGCTCAGCTGGTTCTAAGAAGTGATGCTGCAGTGAAGCAGAGGAGTGCTCTGAGTATGACTGTGCTCCTCCTTCAGAAATTCCATGTTTAGTCTGACAAGAAAACACATCTGAAAAAGAAAAAAAAATTCCCATCAGGTTTTTTTTCAGCCTCACTTCATTTTCAAGACAAATACCGAGTGCATTGGTGGAAGCAGAGGGGTGATTGTGGTACCTTACAAACGCAGCGATACCTTGGGCTAGAGGCGAGACCTAAGCACGGACTGTGCAGGCCCTTCCCAAGTGCTCTGCTCACTGCTCCCTATTTAATCCCTGAGCCCTCTTTGCTCCCGTGGGGAAAAAACCTTGTAGAAGGCCTTTGGGGGGCTCTGTCTTCCCTGACTGGTTTGACAGAGGTGATCAAGTGATAAAAGCATTGATGGATGCTGGTCAGCGTGGGATGGACATCAGTCACTGACACCTCATAATGTGAGAGGAGGGCTGCATCTGCCCAGGGGATAATGGAAGCAGATGGGAGGGAGGTAAAAGGGGAACAAAATGATCAAAGGGGAAGGAAGTGAGGGACATTACAAAACATAATGCTGAAGAGAAATTATAAAGACAACAAGAGATGAGAATAAGAGAAATCTAGAAAAGCTGAACAAAGAAAGAGGAAGAAATAGGGAGAACAAAAAACTAAATACAGAAATACCAAAACCAGCAAAAACATTTGACAAGAAGTAAAAATCTACATGCAAAAAAAAAAAGGAAGGAAATTTTGATTGAATTAATGAGAAAAAAAATATTGACAATGTAGGGATGGTCATGATGAGAAAATTAAATAGGTAACATAAACAACTTGAATGTAAATACATAATTTACATTTTATAGTCCAAAAGAATGATTACTAGAACTTCAGCTGATGGCTAGATTTTTGAATTAGATTAGACTGATCTATATTTAACTGAAGGAACATGAAGTCAGGTTGGAAGGGCATAGGTGTGCATGCTGCCTTTCTTTTAGAATTAAAAAAGGTGACATACTGTGTCATTTCAAAAGAAACATGTGGATTCTGGAACAATTTAGGCAATGGCTTTAAATATTTTCTTTCCTTAATTACTGGTGGCAGAAAACTAACATGTGGTGAGATTTGAAAAACCACAATTACCATATTAGCCAAGCGAGAGCAGATTTCCTTTCAGAGCTCTAACATAGGAACCAAAACTAGCTAACACACAGATTAACAAGTAGTTGTGTTAAAAAGAGCAAACTCCTTCCACTTGCCACAGTGTGAAGGTGAAGCACAAAACACCTGAAAAGAAGGCTGACTGATTGAAAGAAACTGTGTTGAAAAGGTAAGTTGGACTAAGTACCTTGTGGTAACTTTGGAATTCACCAAACAGTGAATTTTTCACCTTCTGAAAGGTTGTTATTTATGCTGGATATTGAATACATTACAGACTAAAAGCACAAAATACATTTAAATTAGAAAGCACCTGATTATGGAACAAGGTGAGCAATAGTTTTTGTAAAGGATCAGCTAAAACTCGGATTTATCTTTAATTAACCATTAAAAATCTGATGTATATTTTGATGATTCTCATTCCATGAAAATACATTGATAACATTCAGTTTCTTCACAGGCTAATCTTGGTATTCTAAAAGTAAGTTGTTGTCTGAGAGAGCTGTTGGAAGCTGTTAATAGAAGTGCTTCTAGTCCGTGTATGTATTACAATCATGATGGACTTGGTGATTTGAAGTCACAGATGGTTTTGTAATTGAGAGGGATTTTCTACTTCTGTTACTCATTATTTGCTGGTTACATGACTGCCATGTTTGTCTGTGTTCAATGAAGTTTGCTTTGCAAGGCACAGATCCATCTCTTCACTCCCAAAGTTACAAGAAAGAAGCACTAGAAATGCTTCAGGGAAATATCCCACAATGAAATATTAGCAAATTACATTACCAACAGAATGTGTTCCCACTCTGAATTTGCTGCTTTTAACAGCATTTGAGCCCTTGTTTCAAACTGTCAGAGACTGGGAACAGGAATCAGTGCCTTTCTTCGGACAGTGTTTACAGAATGTGAGCTCTCTGTAAACAGGACCGAGGCTGTTATGTGTAGCTAAGTTACTACAAAGAGTAAATGCACCTCAGTTTATCAGGAGTAACAGTACTGTGCCTTGCAGCACTTGAGGGACAGCGGATTTCAAAATGAAGCTTGTGTTTTCTTTCTAAGAAAGACCAGAAAGTACCTTCCAAGCCTCATCTCAAGTTACTTAGAAGATTTCCGTTATTACAATTTGATATGCAAATAACAAGTTAGCAGACCAGCACAAAAATGCATTTAAAATAGAAGTCAAAGCCCCTTTTAGCAAAGGTTTGAAGGATGGCCTGAAAACCTGTGAAGCTTTAATGATGGAAACTGTTATGAATTATGAAATTATAAACAATAGAGTGAAGAGTACTTCACTATTCTTATTAAGGATGTCTTGAAAGACTTACAAGGACTTCTGTCTTCACCTCCTTGTCTCTGCACTGAAACTCCCACATCTTCTTTTCTCCGTGTTACTGGACTTCATAAAACCATTTTCAAGTGCTTAACTGTGTTATGGATTTAATCACAATCTGCTCCAGATCTGTGATGACAGGGAGTGGTTTAGTCCAAACAGCGATAAGGAGGCCAAATTAATCTTATGGTGACCCTGCTGAAGGTATTTGAGTCACTGATAGATTTCACACTTTATTGTTTTGTATGCATCAAACTGTGAAGATTGCTGTTCATCAGTAACAATCAAAATATACTTTCACCACATATACATGCACATTTAGGTAAAACAAGACTCTCAGAGCTTTCAGGTATCTCTGTGTTGTTCCATGCATATGTATTTGGTTATAGCTGAAGTCTTGGATCCTGTGGAAATGACCCATTGAGAAAATGGCATGTGCCTGCTTAGGTGATTATGAACCATTACGACATGGTGCTTTAAATGTACCAGTTCTCTTTTTGACACCAGGCAGCGTTTTTGTTCCATTCACTGGGTGTGGTCAGTGGAAAGAAGCATCAAACTTAAGCTGGTAGGGAGCCACTGCTACTGTGATACCCTCAGGTTAGAAAAAAGGTGAGTGAGCAGAACAACTTTCATCCTGCATTTCTTTAGTCCAGTGTTCTATTAGTTTAATCATATCTTAGAATCTTACAAGATTGTCTGTATTTATGCTATTTTATGCAGTTTTATTTCTTTGTTTTTCCCCTTCCTGCTAAGGCAAACATCTAAGTTATGTTCAGAACCAAGGTCTGGAGAGGAAACATTTCTAGGTTTTAAAATTCAGGAATCATGAAATGAAATACTTCCATGTCTAGTTCCAACTAACTTTAGCAACAGACCTGAGCAGCATGAACATGAACAGCAATTGTTTGTGTCAAACAGGCAAATACAACCACATTTTACTTATTTACCTGTATTTACACATTTTGTGTTAGGAGATCTGGACAAACATTTGGGTTGTGTGAGCCTTGACATATAAAAGATTACTATTTTTTTTTCCTCTAAAACAGCTGCTATTCAATTTGGTAATTATTACTTGTCTCATTTCACTGTTTTACTCTAAGCAGTCTTTTTGATTTTAATGATTGATTTTGAAACTACTCATCTGCATGACATTAAGTGCATCCTTTACAAAACCAGGTCATCATCTGGGATATGTTCTGAGCACAGTGGTAATTAACACCCTGCTTATTATGATTCTAATTCTAGCTTGATTATTTTAAAAATAATATCATTACACAGGTAGACTAATAAGTAAATTAATAAAATATTTGCCTCCATCTTGTATGCTTTCAGCACAGCAACATTTTCCTTTACATAAAAAACAGATTCTTGTTGCTTGTGAGGAGGAAGTGGTGGTTATTTCAATTTAACTCTGTACCTTTAACTAATGCTGTTATTTCTTGTTTTCTAAATTAGAGTGTACTCTTGTTGAGGCTGATGGTAAATGTGCTCGAGGCAGCCAAAACAGACTCTAAAAGAATCACACATCCTCTTTCATTTGGCCTTCAGACAATTTTCAAAGCGGGTAAATACTAAAATAAAACAGGTAATCTATGATCCAAATCCATGTGTATGTGTGGCAAATGTATTAAACTGAACATCTAAGCAGGATTCTACTTACAAGAGTGGACTATTCTTAGAAGTTCTTAATGACTGAATATTTTTATTCATTATTCTTCAGAATTCTTTTTTCTCAGGTCTGTCTTTATTAATTGTGTTTTGTTTGTATAATTCAAATAGTATATTTGTTCTTAAGATTGTGGTTTAGTCTTACGTTTGAGTACTCGCACACTGCTTTCATAGTGAAAAGAAATGGGATGATGTGGATAAAGTGGGAAAATACTAAGCTCAAAAATTCAATGCTTATATACTTAATATTCAGAACATAGGTGGTTTTGAGTGCACGTGTACAGACATGTACTACCCATATGTAGTACATAAACAGTGTTAGAACACACCACCCTATATATATATATGAAAATTTNTATTATATTACATTATATTATATTACATTATTTTATTTTATTTTATTATATGTATATTTTTTATATATATGAAAATTTATTTTTGTATTTACCTAATACATTAATGCTGCATAAAGATGTCAATATGCAGATTATAAATTATACGGGTGCCTACTGGAACACTGCTAGAAAGATTTAAATTGAAAAGGAAATTGTGTTTTATAAGAGTTATGATTCAACTTCCTCACCAGCCAGTGCATCTTTTTAATAACTTCTGCGAATGCTGTTTCAAATTCAGAAAAGGAAGTCAGCTCAAGAGATTTAAATCAAGTCTAAATCTGATCTCTGCAATTCTGATTTCAGTTTGAGTCCTTTGCTACAACTGTCATAGGTAACCATCCTCAGGAGCTTCTGGTGGACAGTAGAAGTAATTTTGTGAATAAATGTGTGGCTGGTGGTGCCTTTTTAAATTCCTATAGGATCAGGGAGAATATGCATCTGTTCTGTGATGAGTGGTTGTTATTCCCCATATGATCTCTGCTGAGCTCTTCTGGGAACTAGAGCCTTTTCTTAGTGATCATCTGAAGAGATCTCCCTTCTTAGCCCTCCTTGAGGACCATAGGAAATACCCATGGCTCCCTTTCTTCTAAATGCCCTCACCCAATCACCTTCCTTCTGTATGTTACACTCATGTTTCAGAGTGGCTTTGTCTAAATGGAGTGCAGAGTGACTCCTAGAGAGAAGATATGCTGTCAGACTCTCTTTGTATATTTTAACCATGTAGGTCTTAAAAAGACACAAATGGCAGACAGCTAGAGTGGTATTTTTCTTTCAACAATAAAATAACAGTTTCTAAAATAATAACCTAGACAGGTACCCCTTTAATTCTGTCCTTTAATCTGAAGATTACTGTAGCTGCCAAGTACAAAGGGTAACAGAAACACCAAGCAAGGTGATGCGTGTGTGGCTGGATGAGATCAGAAAGTGTAAAGCAGCAGACAGTGACTAAAATTGTGCAAAGATGGGCTAGGGGACCGCAGCCCCAGGTTAATTGCATAGCTTGCCTGTTTGCCCTATACATCTCTGCACTTCTGAGAGACACCTTTAAGTTGTTTGAAATTTGCTTCAAGTGTTCAAGCACCTTCAGGCTGTCATATTCCTGCAGCTTCTAAAAATCAGTTTTGAAAAGCCAGCAGACAAAGCTGGAGAGATAGTTAAAGATTTGTTTAAAGGGCAGGAAATCCAGATAAGCTGTTATGCCTTAGCTACAATCATATAGTTCACATCTTCACCCAGATGTAGCCCTTTGTCATGAGCCAGCATCCCCAAATGAGTCATCCTCATTATGTTTTTGGAGAGGGTTATGTATTTTCCCTCCCCCAGTTTCCCCATTATATCTGGACTGAATCTGCCCCATTTTTACAAATTTTCGTTTTCAACATTAGGTAATTCCCAAACAAGAAGGTTTTGGTTTTGTAGACTTAAGGCTGACCCATGTGCTCTTTCCAATTAGTAGCACGACTAGCAAAAAGCAGACAAACTCTAGACAAAAATTCCCTTCACAGCTTTGACAAATATGGGACCTCATGTCATCCTGTCCCTGAAATTACTGCCTTGCTGATAGGTGCAGTTCTCAGACAGCAGCTAATGGAAAAAAAGGGAAGGACTGAATCCTTGCAAAGGAAGGCTAAGGAATGAAATCTCCTGCCCATGAGCTCCTGTGTGAGGTGGAACAAGTTATTTAGGCTCAGCTTCCCACATGTGGTTACCAATGGCATGTTCCCCATTTTATTTTTCTGGGACTTTAGACTCTGTGATCTGATTTACAGAAGTCTGATCCTGGATGCAAACTGTCAGTGGATTTAATCCTTTACCTAGCTGAACTTCTTTATCATTTTAAGTACTCTTAGAAGCAGTGTTGTGGGGAGGGGGATACATGTCTCAAACTGAACATCTTAAGTGGATATTTAACTCTAATGACTCAGATTTTCCCTTGTAAATAAAGGTGGTAATACTTCTTCACCACAGGGTGTTGTGCAAATTAAGTCCCATTTGTTAAACAGTTCAGTAACACAGTAATAAAGAAAACAAATATTTTTTTCATAGGGTGCTGTCTGAACTGCACAATGAATGCTGCACTGTAAATCTGTGCACTGACCAAAGACAAAACACCAGTGCTCAGTCTGTTCATACATTGTGTACTATCCTTTGCATTATAAGAAGCTATTATTCTGTTACTCTTCAATTACTTCACTAGTATAATAAAAAAGGACAAATAATGTGATGTTGAAAGTGCTGAGACACTGATAAAGTGACAGTGGGAAAAACGGTAAATTGTTGCATTACTGTTATGAAGTATACTAAGGGAGTGCTGTGTATTTTTTCCATATTTCCCTCAATGCATGGATTGCCATTGTCATACAGAAGTTCTCAAAGTAAAATTTAATTTATTCTCATTTCTTGTGGTGGAAAGTCAATGTGAAGTAGCAGTCACATATTCCTATATATAATTTATTAGCCTATGAGTAAACATTCAATATATAAATCTGTGCTCTTAATAATACTGATGAAAGCCATTCACTTTCTACAAATGTACATTTTGTAGAGATGTGTGATTTGTTAACATGCTTCAGTGATGAGATTCTGTTTTGAGTAGGTTTTATTTCCAATTTTGTTTTTCTACTTGTTCACACTTGTGCTGGTTTCCTGATTCAATCTACTTTATTTTCTTTTCAGAAATACTTGGAAAAATATTTTGAGGTCCTTCTGAACATATTTTTCTGAGAAGTGCATTGCCAAAATGAATTTTGTAAGTATCTAATTGATAAACCATATTAGTATAACAATGAAATGATGACTCTGTAAGACCCAGTTCCTTGAGGCTGCAGATCCAAACACCATAATTTCAGGAGTGAGAATCTGAAGAGATGTTTCTGACAGCAGAGTTCATTGTCAAGGCACACTGTTTATTAGATTTTCACTACAGGTTTGGTGTTTGTGGTGCAGGTAAATGTGTCTCAGGCTAGCTATCATAGATTGCCTGTCTAGCTGAGTAGGGAGAAGTAATCATATTTGGGCTTGATTTAGTCAAGCTACATTAGTATGAAATGCATAACATTCCAGAAAAGCCTGTTTGCCTTGTGTGATGCTAAAGAAGGACTAAACCCCTAATTCAAATTCAGACTTTTACACTGTAGAGCCTTCTGTGACAGCAGACTTGTCCTTTCTGCTTAATGCATTTAAATATGAAGGGGACATCCAAAAGGATTATTTCCACATTTGTATTTTAAGTATGATTTTATGAAATTTCCTAGGTAGTTTTTACAAGCCTTGTCTGTAGTGTTAAATGTACTTGTAACTGGAATGTGTGGTCAGTTATCTATCATGTTTCTACCATACAGGGATTAAAGATTAACATCTGTGTGTTAACTGGTGCTCTCCTTTTCTACAGACAGACCCGAGTACGACAGATTATTATTATGCAGACTATGCTTCCCATATCATGCAACCTTGTTCTAAGCTGGAAGTCAGGAACTTCACAAAAGCATTTCTGCCAGTTGCATATTCACTGATTTGTATCATCGGCCTCTTTGGTAACATCTTCGTGGTGATGACCTTCGCTTTATATGAAAGAACCAAGTCCATGACGGATGTGTACCTCTTCAACATGGCCATAGCAGACATACTGTTTGTTCTTACTCTTCCACTGTGGGCAGTGAATTATGCTGCTGATGAATGGATTTTTGGTGATTTCATTTGCAAAATGAGTAGAGGTATCTATGCAATCAACTTCAGCTGTGGCATGCTGCTTTTGGCCTTTATCAGCGTGGACCGGTACATTGCTATCGTACAGGCAACAAAGTCTTTTAAACTCAGGGCAAGGACCCTCGCACATAGTAAACTCATTTGTTTGGCTGTGTGGATATCATCCATTTTAATCTCTAGTTCCTCCTTTCTGTACAGTGAAAGTTACAGCTTCTCCATCAATGAAACCAAAGAGATTTGTGATCACAGATTTGACGGAATGTCTGAAAGCACGACGCTGAAATCACTCCTGCTCTGGCTACAAGTTGCATTTGGATTTTTTATACCTTTCATATTCATGATTTTTTGCTACACCTTCATTGTCAAATCCTTACAACAAGCTCAGAATTCCAAAAGAAACAAAGCAATCCGTGTGATTGTATTAATTGTAGCTGTTTTCCTAGTTTGCCAGGTACCTTATAACATTGTTCTTCTCATAACAGCTGTCAACATGGGCAAGATCGACAAATCTTGTGACAGTGACAAGTTAATGGCTTATGCAAAATACACCACTGAAGCCATAGCATTTTTACACTGTTGTGTGAACCCTGTGCTCTATGCATTTATTGGAGTGAAATTCAGAAGTTATTTTGTGAAACTAATGAAGGACCTATGGTGCAAGAGAGACAGAAAAGACAATAAACGTAATTCAAGGACAAACTCTGATACATATCATTCAAGACAGACTAGTGAAATTCTGACTGACAATGGATCATCTTTTACTATATAATACAGTTTGAACAACATTAGTACTGAAGGACTCTTCTCACCAAGAAACCTAAACCAATGTCACTGTGCATGTAACAGCAAGTTGTCTGAGCTTCTCTGTGCCTCTAAAGGAGATCCAATGGTCTACAGCTACTTTCAGGAAATTAATTAAGATAAAGGAGTAATACTGTTCTGTGTAAAACTAAAGAGTTATTAACTTCTCTTAATGCTCTTCTAAAGTACATTCTCTTGGAATTATAAAGAAAGTGAAGATTATAGAGGAACCCTCATCACTGTGTAAGGAAAAGTTGCATCTCATCTGTCCTACAACATTGAAATATCCAAAAATAATAAGTAAATAATAAGGTTATGTCTAGGCTCTTTCTCACATTTATGTTGTTTCTGTTAATTACTTCTACCTGGAAATCCTACTGAAGTGTAGCTCTCCACTGTGCTTATATTGCAGACAGGTCATGTTGTGACAATACCAACCCAAACAGATGGCATTTGAGCAAAGCACGACAAGGAATGCCGACTGTGAAATGCAAAAACAGGCTCAGGACTGCTGACATAGCTGGGCTGAGGTGCTTGGTCTTGTAAATCTTTGACCAATGCTATTCTGAACAGAGACTGAAGCTTTGCTAGAGAATTTTCTCTCTTCGTCTGGCACAGGACTCAGATGCTGGAATCCAACAAAGCTGATAATATGATGAATATCTCTTTGTGAAAAGTTGCCTTTTTCTAGCTGAAATTCACACTCTACTTTTTAAAAGGCAACTAGCTGTATGAAACTGCAATTATTCCAACACGATTTGTTGGAATGCGTTTGGTGATAAAATATGAAGCATTTCTTTGTATTTAGCTACCGCTAGCAAAGATTCCTTAGGAATGTATTTACCAGCTCAAATATGCATATATATAGTTTCAGAAATTAGTTAGAAGTTATTATCTAAAATAAGAGCAGAATCTGACTTAATTCAGCCAGAATTTTTAGAGTCAGTATTTGACTCACTATGAATATAGGAATATTTATAATAAATGTAATTAGTTTTACCCAGCCTTGACTCTTCAGGAAATCCTCAGTGGATCTTCTGCTCATTGAGTGAGCTTTACCAGTGTTGCAGTCACTGTGGGACAGTGAGATTGACAGAAGCAGGAGCTGAAGATCCCTTGAGGGAATCATTAATGGGGCACGTGAAACTAGTACTGCTTTGGCTGGTACAATCCATCCTTGTTTCCACTGCAGTGTCAGGTTTTTAAATATCAGTTCCAGATATGAGAAAGATTTCATATATTTATAACTGAGTAACAATTTTGCAAAAATATGATAGAAAATTATGTAAATACAGATGCATGCATTTGCTGTACATAGCAATTATGATTTTCTGGAAGAGAATTCAGCAAATAAAAAATGTTACTGAAAAGGAAAAAATCCCCTCATATCTAAGAGTTTCCTGCTACATGTGTTGCCATGAAACAGTCTTTTACTCCATGCAAAACCTGTCACATCTGAACAGTCTGTCCATCACGGGCTCCCTGAGGGAGTGTGCTCCAGGACGGGAAGCTCAGGGCTGAAGCAGCTGCAGCAACTCTGTTCTTGGGCAGAACCTCCCATGTCTCCAAAGTGTATCCCCACCTCCTGCCACCCCACTGCCATGCCTGCATTGGCCTTCAGCCCCTGAACAACCCAAACACTGCCCCAGTGGGGTTCAGGGGCCAGACAGCAGCATAGGGACATCACCAACCAGGCACCGTCACTGTCCCACCAGCGGTGACTTGCTGATGGACCCTGGGAGAGGGCAGGGAAAGTGTGCCAGAGCCTCCTGAAGTGGCTCCTGGCTGAAAGAGCATCCTCCCTCGGGCGTGAGCGCAGAGAAAGGGAACAAAGCAGGCTCCTGCAGAGCTGGGCTTTCCCCAGAGAGAGGGGTCACTCTGGGGCCTCACAGGTCACCAGCCCCTCGTAACTGTGAGGGACCCAGGCAGGCTGGAAGGGGTGGTGTGGGACAGCTGCCTCAGGCAGGAGCAGCACAGCTTCTCAGCTGCTGGATTTTGTGAGAGTGAAATGACATTGAAGTGTAGGAAATGTACCCAGCTGCTCCCCAATGCATATTGGGGGAGAAGTCCTGCTGAGGAAAGAGGAATATGGTACACACGTGGGACTAAAACAGCGCTTGGAGCACAAATTTTGCTGGTGCCGAAGTCTTTGCCAAAAGTCCCGCTTGAGGTGCAGCCAAATTCTTGATTGCCATGAATGAGTGCTCTGTCCCTAGGAAAGATGGGGGTAGAGGACAGGATGGATTCCTGTGATGGTTTGACATGCCTGGCTGCCAAGTGTCCACCAAAGCCTCTCCATCACTCCCCTCCTCAACTGGACAGGGGAGAGAAAATGTAATGAAAGGCTCATTAGTTCATGTAAGAGCAGGGAGAGATTACTCACTGATTGCTATCATGGTACTTGGAGAAATTAATTGGATTTACTACCAGTCAAAATCAGAGTAAGATAATGAAAAATACAACAGATCTTAAAAATACCTTCCCCCCCACTTAGCTTCCTCCCCAGACATAACTTTATTCCTGATTCTTTACCTCCTTCCCCACAGCCAGCAGGGAGGCGGGAATGGGGCTTATAGTCAGTTCATCATGCTTTTTCTGCCACCACTTCCTCCTCAGGAAGAGGAGTCCTTCCTCTGCCCTAGCATGGAGTCCCTCACACAGAAGACAGTTTTCCATGAATTCCTTCAGCATGAGCTCTTTCCACAGGCTGCAGTTCTTCACAAACTGCTCCCGTGTGGGTCCTTTTCTGTGGCTTACAGTTCTTCAAGAAAAGGCTGCTCCAGCATGGGTTCCCTATGAGGTCACAAGTTCTGCCAAGAAACCTGGTGGCTTGGTCTCCTCTCTCCACAGGGCCACAGGTCCTGCCAGGAGCCTGCTCTAGTGTGAGCTTCCCACGGAGTCACAAAGTCACAACCTTTTTTCAAGCATCCACCTGCTCTCATGTGGGGCTCCCCCGGGGTCTGCAGGTGGGTCTCTGAGCCCTGTGGAACTCTGAAGGCTGCAGGGAGATAGCCTGCCTCACCATGGTCTTCATCATGAGCTGCAAATGTATCTCTCCGATGCCCAGAGCACCTTCTCCCCTCCTTTGCTGGCCCTGGTGTCTGCAGTGTTGGTTCTCCCACATATTCTCCTGTCTTCTCTGCTGCAATTACTTCTGTACCAATAGCTTTTTTCCCTTCCTATTTAGCATTATTATCATGGCTGATGAGCTCAGCCTTGGCCAGCAGTGGGTCCATCTTGGAGGAGCCAGCTGACATTGGCTCTGTTGGATGTGAGAGAAGATTCCAGCTGTTTCTCAGAGTAGCCACCCTTAAAGCTCTCCCACTACCAAAATCTGACTGCACAAACCCAATATATCTCCCAGAGGCCTGCTGTGCAGAGAGAACCACAGCTCCAGCCAGTGGGATCCTGGCTTTCCTACACCCTTTGAGGGAAACTACAGGGTGGAAGGGTGGGTAGATAGAAAATTAATTTAGATGTAATAACTTCTTGAGGTTTTTTGTGAAATCTACCACAAGGTAAAAGAGAAAGCAGTGGAAGAGAAGGATTACTCTGCTCAATGTCCAGAAGGAGATGGCCATAGTGGCAGGCTGGCCAGTGGATGTGGCTGATGGGCTCTCAGATATTCCATCATTCTTTTGGTGGCCATGTCAGCAGAACCAGCTCATGAGTTGGGGCTGATATTGGTAGTTCAGGACATGAAAAGAGCACAAATTTAGAGGAGTCTGGGAACTTGGTGTTCCTTTTAATGCATATAGAGCAGCATTTCAAAGCTTACTATGCATACTGCATTTTATTATGATTTTGTCCTTGCTGTGGTAGCTGTGTATGACAAACTTGTGGTAAGATTTTCTTTTTTGTTGCAGGTATTCCATTTGGGATTTTTGGAAAGATAAGTCTTGGTTTTGCACAGGTTCTTGTTTCCAACCAAAGTTAAAGAGGGAAGGACATATGCAGTGTTGCATCATGTCTTGCACAGAGAAGATGTGGCTGATAAGCTTCAAGAAGTGGATTCATATCTTCCTCCAGCTGGGGACTGGGGCTGGGTTGTGGTATTGGCTGGACATACAAGGTCTCCTGTTAGCAGGCTCCTTTCTGCTTTAGGTGGGTACATGGCGGCCCTGCTTGATACTTCCTTTTCTAGAAGTTCAGAAGGACCTAGGTCATCAGTGCACACTGCTAAATAAAGGCATAATATCTCAGTGCAGACAGTCTAAAGCTAAATCTGTTTTCTGACACCTACGATCGTGAAAATGGGCCTGCTTTATTATTCTTCTCTCCATAATAAATGACAACTTCCTTCACAGGGTGAAATTTAAATTTCATGTGGTGTCTTTTCTATTTATATATTACATTTCTTAGAAGAGTGATCACTATAAACTGGTGACCCTGCAAGAGAATCAAAGTGGACAGATAAGATCAAAGCCATCTGTGCCTTGCTTCTAGCAATGAAAGGCAAAGGAAAGTAAATGAAAATTGTACACCAAGGTAGATAGCATTTAGTGATGATGAGTGGAAACTGAAGGGAAACTTGAAAAAACAGTCTAGAGAAGAACATCTTGCTATGGAAGGTTATTAATGATGGTTAAGTACGTAACAGATGTAACTCTGCTTTGGATCTTTGTAGGGCAATCTTGTTATTTATAATTGTGGAAATTCTGGGGAAATTTACTTGCTACAGAAGTAGCAAGGGATGATATTTGAAGCTTTAAAAATTTGGACACAATTGAAACAAGAATTTCAGATTAAGTGAAAATGATAACAGTTTCAAATTGTCAAAACAGTTTGTCTCATGAAGCATCTAAAATATTTTGACATTTCTGGTTAATGTTCAGATACTATAACAAATGCAAAGGAAATGATTTCACAAAACCACTGAAAGTGGTTCCTAGCCTACTTTTTTATTCTGCTGCCAAGTAATCAGGGTATTCCCTCCAACTGCCTCCTGTGGCAGGGGGTACCAATCCTCTGTTACCACTTGTGAGTTAAGGGCTCGTAGACTCTTTGAAACCATTTGTGCAAAGTACAGCTAAAAAAAGGTGAAAATTTCGCCATCAAATTTTCCTACACCAGTGGATCTTATTTCCCTTCTGCATGTCCTTCAGGCTGAAGAGGAAATTAAATGGCACCTCCTCTGCTGTGGATGAATGACATAAGACCTGGTGGTAATGATGTGACCACTGAGCAGTGTTGTTCTCTTCACCGCTTGGAGCACAGTTCAGTTCCTTTTATGAGGAGTTCCTTAAAACAGTTTCTTCATTTTTGGCTGAATGAACTCCATTGCTTAACCTGAGTCAAAAAACAAAAAATCACCATTCATATTTCTAATGAAATCTTCATCTTTCATTTACATGTACTGCCTTTTTGTTAGAAATATATATTGAATTATTATCAATTATATTATCAATTTGGCCTATATATATTAGGGTCAGCTAAACAAGTTAAATTAATATTCTTCTACCAAAAGTTTTTGAAGCTCTTATTTCATTTTACTGTACTTTTATCATTCCCAGACATTTATTTAAGTCAATACAAATTAATGTAATAATATATATAAAATGTATTTAATGTATTTCATCTGTAACTGCTGGAATTAATTTATAAATTTGTGATTCACTAAGGATTAGGGGAAGTAGAGAACAACAGCTTCTTCCACAAGAAGCAGTGGCTGAACACTGAAATGAAAGTTTTCAAAATAGAAAATATGTGATCTGGATTTATGCCAACCACAGACAGCTGAGATGCTTCGGGACAAAACATAGTAGTATTATATCTGAAGAATTTGCGCTTAGTCCTACCTAGTGGTTAGGAATGATAAAGTAAAAAGCCTTCTAATTACCGGAAAAATTGGGATTTTTTCATTTGTTTGTTTCTTAACCTGGATTGGATAATCCAGATACTGTTTTTATTGTGATTTGTGGTTCCAGTTCTGAAAACTTCTAGAGAAATATGGAGCCATTAAGGTAATTACTACTGGAACTCTAATTGCTGTTCTTGATTTTCTTTGCTCATCTTTCTGCTATTCAGATTTACACCTAAGAATTTCTTTTAGGTATGAGACCAAGTTTTGTTTTTACTCCATGCAATTTTTATTTTTTTTGCTAGTATCAAGAATGTTTTTATAAAAATAATTTCTAGGTACTGTATTTAATTACAGAAATACAGAATGGAAGAGAAAAAATAGTACTAAGATACAGAAAATGTACTATTGGGTAGAATGCATGAATTATGTGTATTTATGGTTGATAGTTTGATTTCTAAGAGAGACTTATTTATGAAAATTAAAAAAGTTTTATTAATGTATTTCAGGTGAATTATAATGTATTTTAACAATCTTTCTTATAAGATTATAATAGAAAATTATAATAGCTTAGTTTTAAACTGGATTCAGCTCAAAACAACAGTGGTAAAAATAGTACTGTGTTCAGAAGCTTTTTGCAGTCTATTTTGCAGTCCATTGGTATTTTCAGACCGGGGTTATATATGTTGGGTTTACATTTCAAAAACAGCTTCTTATAAGAAAGAACAATTTCAGCAGACAAACTAATAGTGAAAGCAGAGGTTCAAGAACCCGGTGTACTTTTTACGTTGCAGTTAATTTAGCATGAGCACAGTGTTTGTAATTGAAAGTATTGTGTACTCTGGGATTTTCATAAAAACAGGGGTTTTTCAACAGACTTGTCAATGCAGGAACATTTTCTACTTTGTTTTCATTAACCTCTTGTTCTTGACTTAGGCTGCATGAAGCAGCATTCATTAAAAATAATTTCTAGTTGCTGTTGTGCTCTCTAAACAATTTTCATCCCTCTAAAGTTTTCTATAAATATCTGTTGATTTGTAATTTGACTTTAAAACACATTAATGAAGACAGACATGGAGATCATGGTTTTAAGATGGCTTTATTGCTTGAACTAGATTATTTAATTCCTGTTCATCTTTTCTGTTCTTTCTTTTTATTTTCATAAAGGTACAAATTGGGGTTTTGTGTAGCAATCACAAAACTGTGCAGAAACTCATTAAGCTTATGCAGATAAGCATAACCATTGTGTGAAAATTATGTTAGGGTGAGGTTCTAAAATATCTTTACCTAATTAACAACCAAGGGTCCAGCTGTCAAAGTAATGCTGCTCATGGAAATCCACCTTGCAAAGGAAGTAGGGGTTAGTGGTAAGTGGCAGAAAGTCAGTTTTGTTGCTGTGAGCTATACCCACATTATTGCTATTATTGTCTGCTACGGCCAGTGTGGCTGCACAGGCAAAACATTCTTCTTGGGAACTTCACTCAAGGTGAGCTTCACTCAGGATGGAAAAGTGGATGCCATGATATAAAGCAACTGAGTCAATTATGTGCTATCACTTAGTTCAGAAACAGAAAAGTGCTTCAACTTAAAAACTGTCTGCAGGTCTTTGTTTCTGTCTCCTTGATGCAAGTGTGGATGCTTGGATGTATTTGGAAACCATCTGGGCTTTTTAGCCCCAAACTCATCCCAAACTCAGGATTCACTTTGAGTTTAGTAGCCAGTAGGATATACAAAAGTACCAATGTTCCTTGAGTACAAACTTTTGAAATTTCACATCTAATATCATAACTTGTTGTGAGACACTGCTACTTTCCTAAGATAGATTCCCTTGAGATTTCTTCAGAGACCACACATTTCTTTTAGGTCTAAAATTATTTTCATTGTTTCATTTTTTAAAATCACCTGTCTGCTTCAATTTTAGTTATTTGCACACTCAAACTGGTACAAGATTTCCCTCTAGTGGTTACAACACACACAAAGAGTCTGAAAATATAATGTATCTGTACTATCTTAGCGTTTTGTCATTTTACATTGAAAGGATGCACACATACATCAGACCTTAAATAGATGTTCTTAC
Organism: Dicaeum eximium; assembly: GCA_013396995.1. Classification (NCBI taxonomy): domain Eukaryota; kingdom Metazoa; phylum Chordata; class Aves; order Passeriformes; family Dicaeidae; genus Dicaeum; species Dicaeum eximium. The sequence goes on from VWZP01003839.1 coordinate 1,330,061, forward strand.
TTTGTAGATGTAATCAAAGTTTCTTTACGGCTTGAATGAAGAGAATCATATCACAGAGCACAATGTAGTCACATGTTTTACTTTTCCCCCAAGTCAGATCTTTTTTCATTGTGGGCTGGAGTTGTTTTTGTGTAACAGAGGATCGGTACCCAGTTATATCAGCACACATTACCAGCTACTTCAGCTTTCTCCCTTAGATGAGAAAGTATTGTCCAGTCAGCAGAAATATTTTTTTTCCTTCATAGCAGATAATAGTGTCTCTAGAGAATTAAATCTCTGCCCCTTTTTCACTTTACCTGTAAACTTCTGTTCTTCTGAGACACAGCAACATATAATAAAATGGACAAAACATTTCAGTCCATTTCAGGCTCATTTGCTGGGAGTTGTTTAGTGAATTCCTCTTCTGTTTAGGATTAATTTTTAGAAATGAACAATAGGGGAAGAAGGTTGAAATCCATTCTCAAGCTGCTTTTAATTACTATTCTCTTTTGGGGTTAAATAATTACGGAGTCACAGAATGGGTAAGGATGGAAGGGACCACAGTGGGTCAGCTGGTCCAACCTCCCTGCTTATACTCAGTTAACAATGCCTAGTTTTGTCTTAGGGAGTTACTGGTTTTGCTGCACTGCCCAATAGGTAAATTGATCCTCATTTGACCCAGAAAATTCCACACAAACTTTATTGCCAGGGATTAAGCAGAACTATTGAAAAGAATTGCACTCACCTTGTGCCAGTCCACTGCAGAGGCAAATGTCTCTATATGTAGAGGTTTCTCTCCAGATTTATTTGTACATGGTACTGATGGCTTCTTCATAAACTCTGTGTAACCAAGAAGTATATATATATATATATATATATAATGTATCTATTTACAGACTTATGTAGTGCTTCCTAATTTGTGAACTTCCAGGTCTCATTTTCATCCAGCTTTTCTTTTCCTTCAATTTCTTTGTCAGAGGTCTTAAGCATCCTGCTGTTTCATATTTATTTGCTTTGCAGATCACTTTAGGATCACTTCCTCTGCTAGACAGCCCCTGACTAACTGCACAGCAGGGTAGACTTCATGTGGTTTGTGACTGAGTTTTACTCCCATTATATTAGCACTCATTATATTTTCTTCTTGAATACGAATTTTTTTGGGTACCAGAGGATTGCTAACATCTCACAATTTTAGCCTCATGGATGCTGAGGATGTGGCAGCTCAGCCACTGCTCTGCTCTAGGACAAAAAGTTGGTATCAGAAGCTTGGTTAAGAAATGGGCAGTGAGAGAAATGTAGCATATAAGTCTAACAGGAGACCATAGCAAAAGACCTAGGGTGCTTTTTCATTCCCAGAGAAACATTTACTAGGACATGCTGGCTGATCTTCTTTAGCTTCATGTAATTTGGGACAGTTTCAGAATGTTGATCATATTTAACAGGTAGATAAACCATCCTACAATTAATGGAGGCACGGTGTAGAAATGAGGAAAAAAGAAGTTCCAAACCAAACTGATTTGGAAGTTCACCACTGTCACAATAATTCTGCTGTGGTGAAACTTGAATGGGCAGCATGCAAAACATCAGAAATCTCTCCATGGGAGCTTTTACAGAGGCCAAGATAAATTATACGTAATTCAAGCACCCTGGGATATTCTAAATGATAGACAGTAAATGAGCCATGCTTAAATGAGAGTAGCTTATGTCAACTGAATTATTACACTGCATTGTGGATACTGTTACTAAGTTGTTAGTAGTGTACATTCAAAACCAGCAAACAAATCACAGTAACAAGTTACTAATTCAGGAAGAGCAAGCCCTCAAGCTGTGCTGTTGCAGCCGGGAGAAGTCGTGAGCTCAGTCTGAAACTGCTTATCCAAAAAGCCAGAAGGAAGTACCATAAAGCTGGATTTGGAGGTCACACCACTGTTACTTGCTTGAGCAGACTGTATGGGGCAGACAGCTGTCCATGCTACCAGCAGCTGAGTGAAAAGGAGGGGTTCAAAAAATAAAGAGAAAAATGAGTATATGCTCTACTTTGTGGCTGCTTCTAAAGACTCCAGCTTGCCAGGTAGGCAGCTGGAAGCATCCTGTCAGGAGGGGACCTGCCATCCGCTTGGAGAAAGGATAAAAAATTTTAGGAACACTAATGTTAAGGTGCTCACACTTGGCAGAAAAATGTTGCAGCAGGCTGAGTTTAGCCAAGCTGCTCTCAGCTGGGAATGAGGAACAGTGTCACTCCACCACAGAGGAAGGGCCCAGTGCTGCTCCTCTTGACTTCAGTGGCATGACGGATATTCCAGTAGCAAATTTTGAGACAAACAACACATTCAGAACTGGCCATAGACTAGAAATAATTTGCCACTCTTTGGTGTCAGTGATCACAGTATCACAGTAATGAATTTTATCAGTTATCAAATAGCAGCTTTCAAATGCACCAGCCACTGTGGTCACATGGAGCAAATAATTACTTTATACAAATAAATGGCTGTGATCCTCACCTTAAATAAATTTGTGTTTTTGTGTTATAAAAAAATTGCATGTTGTATAAGAAAACTGAATCTCAAAGTACAATGAAAAACAGGCAAATATAAACATATTGCAAACCTGTTAATACCTTTAAAAAGCATGATAAATCAATACATTTTCTAAATATATTTATCAGTCCATCTATTATGACAAAAGTCTTGAAGATTGTAACTGTATCCTAAATTTAATTAATTCTGGGAACCATCTGGAACTCCATTTTGTTTAGTTGATACCAATCTTGCTTTTTGCTTAAATCACTATAAGCGTGATTTAAGGTGTGAAGTGTTAGGTATTGCTCTGATATTACTGACAGCTCTGTTTTCCTCTATAAAAGCAGTTGGCTAGCTAAGTATTTTTGGAAATTATTCAGTAGTATTAAAGGAAAATATTTAATGGAATTTTTGTGTTTGTGCATGCTATTTTTCATTGTGTCAGTTTGGACATGTTCCACAGCATACATAAGTTAATGCAAATTAATGGCAGACTTCATCCGTTTTCTGTTATTGTTGGGGTTTATATTGTATAGAATCATAGAATCATAGCTGGGCTGGAAGGGCTTAAAGTTCTAAACCTCCTGCCATGGGCTGGGATCACACCCACCAGACCAGGTTACTCAAGTTCACATCCAACCTGGCCCTGAACACTTCCAGAGATGGGGCATCCATAGCTCCTCTGGGCAAACTCTCCCAGTGCCTCACCAAACTTAAATTATTTATTCCTAATATCTAATCTAAGTCTCTTAAACACCTTTATCTTAAGGCAAATTCCCCTTGTCCTATCACTATGTGCCCTTGTCCCTCTCCAGCTCTCATGCAGTCTCCTTTAAGGTACTGCAAGGTTGCTGTAAGGTCTCCCATGGGAGCCTTCTCCAGGCTGAACAGCCCCATCCCTGTCAGTCTGCCTTCACAGAAGAAGTGTTACAGCCCTGTAATCATCTTTGTGGCCCTTCTCTGGACTTGCTCCAAGAGTCCATGTATGTTCAGGTTTACAGAAGGCCAATATAACCCATGAAGCTGCTGCATATTTATTTGCATAAGTAGATAAAATAAAATAGATTGTAATTTTATTTTGGGGTTCTACAATTTTCAGCACAGAAGAATCAAGATCTGTGCTTGGGTTGTTGGGTATCAGAGCAGTGAAAATGAAGAATGATAAATCATTCATCAGATTTTGGAGAATGCAGTGAGTGCAGGATAAGTCCAGCACTTCAATGCTTGTTGAGTATTTTATATTCTGTGCTACTTACAAGAAAATTGTCACCACTGACATATGTCTCTTTGTTCTGTTTATCTATATGCCTTAAGTTTATGGCTGTTACTTCACTCTTAATAATATGATTTTAAAAAGCAAAAGAGCGATTTACAAATCATAACTCCTCATTGCTATGTCCAGTAGGGACAAACTTGTGCAGCTGCTTCATGGTTTAGGAAAATTCTTCTCCCAAAAGTCCTTTAGAGAGTGGGATGGGAAGGGGATCCCCCTGAGTGCCTCTGTCACTGGCAGTGCTTTTGCAGGGCTACGGGTCTGATTATGGTGAGGTCTGCAGGCCTTGGTACATGCAGTTGACTTCCTAATGGTGTTTTTGGGGACCTGATTAAAACTGTTGGGGCTTTCAATTAGTTTTATGCTTTTTTTTCAGAGGAATTTGTGAGGTTTTAGCAGTGTTAAAAGATCAGGCATGCATAGACATACTGACTTTGTTAACACTTCCAATTAACATATCAAATGTTTTTAAATTATCAGGGTGGAAGGCTGTGAAAGTGTAAAGTATTTTTCTTATTTACTTTGTCTAATTGTTATTAGGCAACTGCCTGAGATAAGACATGTTGCTCTTTGTGGTAGTTTTTAAATCAAAAAATCTGTTAAAGCAAAGATTCCCCACAGACACTTCACAAGCCAATCATCAGCTTCTACCACTATTCCTTTCTTGTTCCTCCTGCTGCCAAGATAGTGGTGCAAAGGTACTTCTGCCTCACAGAGAGCAGTTTTGGCTCATTTGGCCACGTTTGCTGAGGAACTCCTGTGTTGCTGGGAGCAGGAGTGGCTTCGTGTGGTTTTGACTGAGACGTGCAGACCAGGAAGAACTGCAGGGGTCAGGGCTTTAGGTGAGAACTTCTGTATATTCAATAATTCCTTGACAACCAGCAACCATGAGAAAGCAAACACTGAGAAGGTTCATCATAGAGACAGTTTTTGTGCTCAGTTTCTTATGCAAACTAAAGTCAGCGACCAGCCTAGGCATTTACCAGCCTAAACAATTCCTTAGGCATGAAACCTCATGTATTAAGAATACATCCCCTGCTTTCCTGAACTTAAATACATTAAACAGATGAAGAAAGTAAATTATGATGGACAGTTACTGGAATTTCTTTTATTTTTGCTGGAATAAAAGCTGACAGTGTCACGTTTGCCACTCTAACACCTCCCTATCAATGCCAAGGTTGGATAATCTTTTCCTTGATGATGATGTCAAGAAAGTTGCCTCAAAAATCCAGTTCTTCATAAATGCCTTACTTGAGGTGCCTAAAGAGAAGTATTTGTTGAGAGAGACTATTGGCAAAGGTTCCCTCTTTCCAGATCCCACCATTCTTACTCTTGAGATTGTATTTCCTTCATTCCTTTATCTTCTGTACCTATAATGAAAGTTCCAGCTTTGTGTGGTTAAAGAAGAGGAAGAAAGTCAATATACCATGCTGCTGTTAATAGATTCTTACCTTTAATAGAGCAGCCTGTTCCTAATAATACAACTCCTCAAACAGTTTGATTTGATCTGTGGCATTGCTGAAAAACACCACCTGCTCAGCAAGCATAAAAAGAGGAGCCCCCACCTCTTCTCACCCAAGGTAGCTGCACATTCAGTGATCCCAAGGTGAAAGAAGAATTTAGGGAAATCATGCAGAATTTTGAGAGTATTGGCCTGGTTTTAGCAGGGCTGCTTGTGCATAACAGCAGACAGGGAGTATCCATAGGAAGGCCAGGTGACCTTGGATTGATGCTGCTTCTCAGGTAGCCTGCTGGGGAGGCAGCTTCACCTAACCCATGAGCTAAGGCCCTGAGCAGCCTAAGGCAACCCCTGACTGCACCTGAACTTTGATCTGGCATTAAAGGTTTTCAGTGTAATGTCGAGTTACTTGGATTCGAGGATTTGTGCAAGAATCTCATTATATATGTATTAAGACTTCAGAAGACAGTTAGGAGAACTAGTGATGGCACCTTTGGTGATGGCACCTTTCACACTAGAATTCAGTGTAGCCTAATGAGGTCTTACAAACAACTTTTTAGAATTGAAAATCTACATTTTTTTCAAAGATTTTTTCCCATCTTCTAATCATAAGGGGAGTGAGTAAGTCCTCTAGGACAGCCATGTCTTTTGTTGTTCCCCCATGCACATCTATGTGCTGTGTTTGGATGGAGTAACTTATAATCAAAATTATATTTATTTCAGTTGCCATATGAGGAACATCTTCTTGCAAAGGTTCACTCAAAACAAGAGGCATAATTTTAGGCAAAGTTAAAGGTAACAATAAAAACTAAGAGTTTATGGCCATCCCCTTGTCCCTATCCTGCAAACTCTTGGAGCTGGCACTGTTTTAGGGAAATATGACCTTACATTATTGCTTTCATAAAAGAAAATGAAATTTTAGCAAGCTCCATCTACCTCACTAATGAATATAATACCTGTTGTTAGCTAACAAAATAAAAGGGGCTTTGCCTCATTCCCTCTCAGCCTCATGGGTTCAGAGAACCTTCTGTAGGAATGACGAAATATTGGGCTGGATAAAGAGTGGACAAGCAGGTCATTGCACCATGGGTTGTCACTGAACATGTTCACAGCAGCTGGAAAGGCTCTGTGGCTGTCAGAGCTCTGGAGCAGTATGCACGCAGGAGGTGCAGGCTGGGGTAGATGCACCAGGTGGGAAGAAGGCCCAACCACCAGCCCAGCAGAGACCACCAAAACCCAGGCTTTCTGCAGCCAGGGCTCTGGGGCCCTTTCTGAGCTCCCTGATGATGCTGGCACTGCAAAGAAATTTGAGGCTGAAGGGAAGGAGAAACTTGAGAAACACAGTGTCAGATCTGTTTGAAGGTCTTGTTTTCAAACTTGATGGTGTGTGACAATCAGGGTTTTTGGGGTGGGATAAGCAGGATTTCAACCACTGATCCCGCAGCCAGAAGCTAAGCCACAGCAGCAGTGGTACAAACAGGCCTGGCTGTCATTGTCCCAGATTTCCTGATGGAGCTATGCCACTGTGAATTAGCTGTCAGGAGCCACTGCTGTACACTAGGGAGACAGCCTGAGAAAAAGAGAGGATGGAGGCTATGGGTGAGTAAAAGAAACCTCCGCCACCCTGTTCTTTTTGCCTCAGAGAAGAGCCTGGTCGAAATGGCAGGCAAAAGCCGTCAAGCTGTCTGTTGTGACCAGGTGGAGCAAGTACACAGCCTGTGGCTTCCAAGTTTTCTAAATCCCACAATTAGCAAGGTGTTTGTTGAGACTGCCAGCAGTTCACTGGGAGCAGAACTGTTCTGTGGCTGTGCCACAGGAAGGGCTGTGCTCTCAGGAAGGGTTGAAGCGTGAGAAGGAAGTGTCTTTAGTCTATTATGCTTCATCATACAAACCCCTCTTCCCCCTGCCCCAGTGCTGTGAATCCTTTAATGCATTTCTGAAGAAAGCAAGTACAGTGAGTACTATGAACTCAGGATAAAGCTCATACAATAACAAATATAGGATTGTCTTTGGATGTATTTACATATCCAGCTACATTTAGCTAACATATAAAGCCGCAGACAAAATGCTGACTTTAATTAAAACCTGCACTCAAAGTCCTCTTTTGTTACTGGAGGCAGTGTAGGTTTAGGATAGCAAAGGACACTGCATAAATTTGGTCCCATTAAGCTTTAAAGACACAAAATATGAAGAACTAGTAGGGCTATGATGTATCTTATTATGGTAAAGGTAGTTGCTTTAATGTTGCCATACATTTAAAGAAGTAACACAGCATTCAAGAGTAGTGACTTGGGATCTGCCTGAGTCTGTGCCAGACAGGTTCCAAATCCACAGGTCAGTCTCCTTCCAAAAAATGCCTTAACTGAGGGGTGAGGCATTTTCAGTCTTAGCCATTCTCTTTCTATTTGTTGAAGTTAGGTCACAGGACAGAGAGGATTCGTGGTATAAAGAAGTAAAATAAAAATCAAGCCTAATTTATAAAGGGATTTTTTTCGTGAAAGTAGTGAACCTGGACTTTGGTACCCATGCAGAACTGCTTCTGTCTTTTCCACAGATAAGTCTTCTAACAGAATGTGTAACCAGCCATCCAGAGCTAAAAGGAAAACCTTCCCCACTTTTGCATTAATGTATAGCTCAGAAATATTTTGAGATACATAACTTTTACCTGCTAGTGGACTTGAGGGGTCCTAGGGTAAATAGGGGTTTTTTGCATGCTCAGGAGTATTTTGTAAGTTCTCTTTAATTCAACATCCCTGTATCATATAATAATTTTTGTAAAAACTTATGATTGCAGCAAGCAGGTTTTACAATTTTAATAAAAGAACAAAAGCAGATTTTGATTATTTCATTCTGAACACACAAACCACCAGGAAACATGAAAGCAACATTGTTTTCATGTCATAACAGTTTAGCAAGGGATTTCTAGTTCAGTGCAAAAATACTTGTCTTAAGCTTCTCTAATTTTTCTTCTCCGGTGATTATTTTCAGGCTTTTCTGTTTCTCCTGGGATTCCTTCTCACCTAGCAGCCACGATGCCACCCTTTCCATACTTTCCAGCTACTTTTATTCCTGTCCAGTTCCCAAGTATTGTAAACTTGATTTTTTTACTTCTTGAATCACAGTCATGCTGCCTCTCATACTGAGAGAAGTTGCACCTTGTAGATAAAAATGGAGAAGTCATTAAGTTGGGAAAGATAAGTTATATGAAGTAGGGAATATGTTGTATTTAGGGGGAGAAGCATAAGTAGGATGTGGCTGTAGCTTCCAAAGGTGTGAGAACATGTTTCCATCCTAAGCTAAGAAGGCTTGCTCTCTGTCAACAATCTTGGTTTTTCTCACACTGATATTTCTCACACTGAGAAATCTGAATTGCATCACTGAGAGTTAAAACAATGTAAGCTGCTACTTGGCATCTTCTCTTGCCTGCACTTTGCCAGCCGTGTCTTCTGTGGGAAAATACTGAAGGGTAAGATAGAATAAAAGAGCAATTTGCAAGAAATCAAAAGTTGATTTCAAAATGGAAGGAAGAGGAGCAAAAGCAAGTGGGAATAAACAGCTTAAAAGGGAAGAGAATATACATGTAATCCAGACATGCATCCTGGATTCCTTTGAACTTCTATAGTGAGACCTGACTGCGATACTTTGAGGCTCTCCCATAGTAAAATTGAAATTTTAATTTCATATTCTTCAAGCTAGCCCAGGACAGGTACTCTCACTGAAAGAGTCTGATCTCCTTCTTGTCCCTGGAACTATTATTTTCTTATATAGTTCCTGCTACAGCAACAGTGTGTGGTATGAATGAGCAAGTAAGGGCTTTTTGCTCCAGTTGTCAGCCCTAACTTGACCTAAAAGAGCCACTAGCTGACACTCAGAAGAAAAATTAATTGAAGTAGAATCTGCCTTCTTGTGGTGAACATAGCCAGTAAGCTTCAATAGGAAGATGCACACATTTGCAGTTTTGTCATATAGAAAATGCCTGGTTAGAAACTCTCGTGTGTACAAATGCTGCTTATTAAACTGTTTCACGAACTGGCTCACGTCACATAATTACAGACACACAAGTTGTTCAGCACTGTCTAGCAGTGCCTTCACTGTCACGTTCTGTAGTGAACACATTAAGCAAGCCTTACAAATCTCTATAGGCAGGGAACACAGATCTTACAATTTATCCTTTCCATGATTCCAGCACTAGATTTGAGTATCAAAAGCCTCTTTTTTCCCACAGGTTGCATCCTTCCACCTACTTAATTCAATTGTATCCTGTAAAATGTTTTCAAAAAGCAAAATGTTGTGTATGTTGTTGAAAATACAAATATTTTTAATTATTTTAGGATGTTTATTTTTCATTCATTCATTCTGTAAAGACTTTGTTTACATTGTCCTTTTTCCTGCTGCTTAGAGAGCAGTCAGTTAAAAGAAAGGAGTTTCTCTGAAACTTTTTCTGCTGCTAAAGAAGAACAAAGAGAACAACTAAAGGAGGAGATTTCGTCATCTCACTTTGGCATAGAGGGGAAGATCAAGACTGGAAATATAGAAGCCAGGTGAGAAATTATCTTAGTCAGTCAGTCAAGCTGCCAACATGTGTTTTCCTTGATGGTAACTCAAACATAACACAAAAACTCTTTGTGTTATGTGTGCAACACAACAGCGCTTTCCTTTGCTTGAGAGTGGCAGGTGTGCATGGGCAAAAATTGGGCAGGTCTATGGCCTGGCAGCTGATGTACTTCTGTATAATGGGATGCTGGTCTAGCCCATGTAAATGAACTGGTTTTGTAACTCTGATCTTCAAAGCATAGAAGTAAGGCAAAAGTTGGCAGGGAGAGATAAAATTTACTGATATGCCATCACTTCTGCAGTAGCCATCAGCTTATGATGGCAGCTCATTCATCCCTGTATTTTCTCTGCTTCTTCAGCTGTGCCAAGGCCAATTTTATATGCCTATATATTGAACAGGGCCGTGAAGTAACCCTTGTTAAAATTATCTGGAGTGTAACATTTAACTTGGATCACTTTTCTGATCTGGTTCATCACCACACTGCACAAGGACACTGTGGGGCTGCTCACACTGGGCAAGAATGGGTGGGCTGGCACTGGTGATGGAAAAAATGCTCAGAGCTGTTATCTTTCCTCAACTGATGCAGGTAGAAGCAGCAGGTGTTTGGCATGCCGAGCCTTTCATCAAGTATAAAAAAGAAGGAGCAAACTTCTAGGAAAGTACAGACTGAGAGCAAATGTGAGAATTTTTGTGTGTTAACCGTATGGGAGTTGGACAGAGAAGGAAGACAGGGACCTCCAGAGCAGAAGGCTGGGAAGATGTGGCAGGACCATATGCATGTCTGGGCAAGAGGCCCTGTCCATGCATGCATTTTTGAATCAACAGTGAGCTTCTGAAGTCTGTCTCCCAGTCACCCCTACTTGTCATGCTTTGGTTCACATTGTGATGTTATCACGAGCTGGATGAAACTAAAGCACAGAATGTTCTCCAGCTCCTCATGACATTTTCACTATGGCATCAGGCTATATTTGGTTTGAAGCAAGCTTCACTGAACTGAGTATTGCCTAATGTTGAGTCCTCTTTAGCAAGAGTTTCCCCTACAAAGCTAATACTATTAGCTCATGGTGTGGTAACAGAGACAGACTGACAAATCAAAAGGTTATTCATGGTGGGTGCTGGTTATTCACAGTGGTGCTGGGTAGAGATGGAGTGTAGGAAGGACAGTGATATGCTGCACAACCAGCATATAGTAACTTCTACTAATCCTAGAATTTTTAAATATTTAGTAGAAGTTGTTAATAAGTGATGAAATTAAGGCTCAAGCACATTTCCTTTCATATATGTTCATGTATGTTGTACTATGCTTCATTTTGAGCCAGCTTTCATTTTGGCCCTCTACAACATTATAGACATGATTTTTTTTCTACTCTGTCACTCTTCACCATCTAATTCAAGCCACTCTATCAGGGAGATAGTGGGTTTTTTGTGATTGTCATTAACTCTCATCTGAAGAAAATGACTGAAATATTTTTCCTTTTGACTATTTTTTACCTAAGTCTAAGGACTGACTGATACCAGCCAAAAACTGTTGCCTCCTGAAAGTAAAATTAATGCTTGGTCTAGATGTTTAAAAGTGAGAGTTGGAGTCACACAATAGGGAGATTTTACTAACAAGCTTCACATTTCAAAAGAATTGCAGAGTCCATTTAGAGTTCTAAACTCTACATCACCTCCATACAAATTATCAAAAGAAAACTAACTAGAAAATCTTACAAATAAGTACCTCCTTGTTCCTTGCCTGGGAAAATCCCACCAGCAATTGGTATTAAACAGAAGACTTCTGAAAAATGTGTTGAAGAGCAACTTAAACCAGACAATCACCTCACAGAAAAGCAGCAGAAGGAGCAACAGGTACTGTTGCCATCAGTGCATTAACTTTGTTTTTTGACAAATTCTCACAGACAGAGATCTTGTGTGGGCTGTGTTTTGGTTTATTACATAGTAGCACATTTTTCCACTGTTCTTTCATGTGATATTGGAATATTTTTCCCCAAAGTGCAAAAGAAAAGGGCTGTATTACTCAGTCACAATCCATTCCTCCATGATTTCCCACTGGATTCCTCTGTTTCACCTATTTTCTGGGTCATAGTTTGTGCCCAGGTCTCAAGACACTTAGTTAAATTAGACATCAAGAGTGACTCTGTTTGCTTCATAATAACTGGTCTCTCATGTGGCACTGCTGTGAGAATGGGGGCATTTCCAAATACAGGTTTTGTACAAGGGCCAAATACAGTGAGAGTGTTCTGCTTTTGCCGTGGGTACAGTTTGAGGTGAGCTTATGCCTGACACCTCTAGGTGTCAGACTCAGCATTTGGTTCAGCTTGGTGACTTGGAAGATGCATGTTTCATCACTCAGAAATTGTCTCTATGTCTCCCTGGCAAAATAACATCTCAAAATGATGTATTTCTGGGTCAGGTTGTAAAAACTACTGGAACTTCCCCGAAAACAAAGAAGGACAACTTTTCTTATCTTCTATCATATAGATATTTAGCACCATTTTAACCCTTTGACTCTACTAATGAGTGGAGGCATCACATAGAGACTGCTTCTACAAAAGTGCTTCTCCCACCTTCCCTATAATGTCAGGGCTGTTTCTTATGCGCTCAGCTATCCATACCCAGGATTCTGGTGTATCAGTTTTTTCAGTTATTGTAAATATCTTTCTTTCTTGGGAATGAGTCTGTCTGTGATTGTCAGGATTTAATTATTTTCTTCCAGAGCAAGCCAAAAATGATACCTCGAATGGTTTTTCTGAAATGAAGAGAGGGCATGACAAGGCTCAGAAAAAATCAATTAAATAAACAAAATTTTAAAAAAAGGAAGCCTTTAATTTGAATTACACAAACCTACAAGTAGGTAAGGAAATGGAGACTCATCACATGAATTCTCTAGGAGCAGCAGGCAAAACTGCTGGGAGAGCAGCAGAGGGTACTCTGCCAAAGGACCTAGGTAGGGTGGATGAGCCTCTGAAAGGTCATCTCATAGAGAGAGCAAAAACCTCTTGTAAGTCCTACAGAGGCATTATCCACTCCAGGATGTAGGTATGGATCACATCAAGGAGCAGAGTGGAGTGCAGGTCCTGGATCCACACAGGGTCAGAAGTGACATCAGGTCTGCCCACAGGAAGTTGTTGTGAGGAGACAGAACTCAGAAAGCAAACACCAAATCTGTACTGGGTTTAAGATGGTCAATGACAACAAAAATTACTTGTAGCTCATCTGAGGCTGTGGAGAGGGGAAGCTCATCCTCAACCTTGCAGTAAGAGTGGCAAAGGAAGGGAGCAGTTGCCTCGACACGGTGAGTTGCATCTTTCTCCTGTGAGTCAAGCTGCTTACCCCCAAAAAGGGATGATGACCCCAGATCTCATCATGCTCAATATCCCTCCCAGCATGTGCCTCAGGGAGTAGATCACACTGACAGACATTTGGATCTTTCTGATGGTGATCCTAGTGATAAACTCAGTGGAACAGAAAAAATATCTCTGCTAGGAAATACAGCAGATCATCACAAAGAAAGTAAGATATTCAAGCAATTTCAGGTCAGCAAGAGGTCTCCTGCAGTACAAGCAGCAATGATCCTAGTACTGGAGCTGTTGGTCTGAAAGAGTGAGAAAGGCTCACTCTTTTTAGCAGTCCCTATTTCATCTCACAAGATTGAAAAGGAGAAAGCATGAGCTTGAGGCAGTGGGAATAGGGCCAGGAGTGCCCTACATCTGCTGCCTTCAAGAGTGGCTCATGAGATTCCTACTCTCAAAATTAAAGAAATCCTTGAAGTAGAAGAAATACAGAAAAAACTGTTTGCAGACACATTAGGTAAGAATTACCCAAGTATTGGTTTGTGTTTATTTTTCATTGGGGAAAAATTTTTGTCTTGGATTTGTGATTCATTCCACCTGTGTGCCCCAGCTATATGCCCATCTCTGTCAGTATTTCTCAGACCTAAACTGGAAAAAATAGAGAAGAGGGAAGAGATACATCTGCAAGCCCCTTGTTTTTCTTACTTCTCCATCATCACTAGTCATTCTTCCTAATTCTGTTGTTTGAGGTGCACTTTCAGGTGCGGACTTTTGATCCCATGAAATGGATGCAATGTTGAATGAATCCCTGAAGTCAGGGTTAGAAGTCCCTGTAGCTTAGGTATGACTTACCCCTTGACAGTTAAATGTTCACATTTTTTATTTAACTTCCTTAGAGATGACATATGTGACTTTTTAAAAAAGTAATGGGCAAATTATCTCTCAAATTTGCATGTTTTTCTCCTAAGACACAGAAAGCTTCAGATCAGTGACAATGTTACAGTTTCCTAAGAACATCTTCTGTCAGTTTTTTCTTATTGTTGTCCCAGCTTTTTGGTCAATCAATGTTTCTCATCTTTGGGCCCAGTGATCTTACTTCTGGTAATGAAATTATATCCTGCTTCAGCAGGATTTAGTCCTTTTTATTGAACAGGTTCTTGACTTCTCTTAGTTTCTACTGAAGGCCTTCCCACACATTGACTCCTCATCCTAAACCCATTGGCTTTCTCTTTATGTAGGAGCAGTCAGAATAAGTTTTCCTGTCTGCAGAAATCACCAGGGCAGAAATATTCACTTCTGATGGCTCTCAATTGCTCTGTCACAATCTAAGCACTCTATACTCCATGTCAGACCCCTGTTAAAAAAGGGCTTCTGAGGCCTCTTTGAAAGTTACATATTAAAGTTGAACCATCACATGGCATTCACATTCCTAAAAAGGAGTTCAGCTACTGACACTAATATACACCCATACTACTAAGACCTATGCTGGGAATGCAATACTTGCGTAATTAGGCGAAATACATTAATTCTTTTTGATAGATTAAACAATAAAGCTTACTGCACTTATGCAGTCTGTGGTTTTAAAAACATAGCAAGGGTTCATAAATATTCAGAAAATTCTGTGTATTATTACAGATACCTGTCCAGAAGAAAGCCAGAACATCCTTAGCAGAGGATTAGAGCTTGACATATACCACAGAAGAACCCCTTCACTGACTGTGGTGAGAGAAGAACATGAGGAAGCAATGCATTTTTGCAGGTGAATCTGTATACACAAGAAACTGATTTGTGTGTGAAGTGAGGAAAATATTTCTTTTAGAATCCTTAAATTCTTACTTACCAGCTAGCTTCTTTCCAGGGGCATCTGTGTTTTTGAACTGAAACATTATTTAGCCATTTAGATTAATAGTAAAGCACCTCACTGAAGGAGATCAGCTCTCAAAACATTTCTGCAGCTTGGGTATAAAGCTGAATAATGCCAAATACTTCCCATAATTTGCTGAATATCTTCGGATTACAATGAAAGCAGTAAGAACTCAGGCTAACTTTTTTTTTATATGATCAGGCTGCTGATAGAGTAAAGGATAAACTTCTCAAATTCACATCGAGGTAGCATATATTTCTGAGGTTAACAAAAAGTGTAGAGCACACATCAATGCCAACAGCATTCTTATTTCAGGAATATTAATCTTTAGATCAGACTGAGGATGTGTTTGACACCATATGAATTTAAGAAGTTGAAATTTCAGGAGAGTTGCTTTTGTAATTTGTGATTACTAAATGGTGTAAAAGTTTTCATTTGGTTTGGTCTTTCTTGTCATCTTCATTGAAGAAAAATATTTCTTAACAAAAAATACTTGCAATGAATAACTTTGGAACTATGGGGTTCGTAATGGAAGTGGCTCCAGAGCACTAACTAATTGTAGGCTACCCAAATGCCTCTAATAAAAATTGAGCTTGCTTACAATCAAATCAAATATGCATTTTTAATGTGATGAAATCTGTTAGAAATTAGTAGGTGCCATCTACTATAAACACAGGAGAAATTCTTTCCCTCTTTGCATTTCAAACCTAGTTCTTAATTGGTGCAAAATTAGCATAATTTATTAGTTTTGATTTTTTGGTATATGATGCAAAGTAAGAAATTATTTTTCAGATCTGCTTGTTCATTCTTCTTCATTTCAAAGGTGATGGGAATAGTGCAAAAGGCTATTTTGCATTTATTGGTTTGTATTATTTTCTTCTATAGATGCCTTTCAGCAAAATGCTTTAACTGTCTTAAAAATTAACAGTTTCATTAAAGATCCTTCTTGGATCTCTAGCTGACCATGATAGGTGTTCCAGGTGTGAGTATTTGTGGGATTTGGCAGTTCATGAAACTACTAATGAAATTAGGTGCTGCTTTTACTTTTACTGCTGTAAATTTTGACTGTGGAGTGATGTACTGGTGCAGGATTGCTGCAGTGCTAAATTCTGCCAGCACTGTATTCTCTGCCTGCTGACCTTACCAATGCAATTACTTTGACTTTTTCATAATAATGCATATTTTTAAAAGAATGTGCATGGATTTATTAATGTCATTAGCCATAGTAGCCCCTAGCATTTCCACACAGACGTTTATCCAAAAATGTATGCCCAGTATAATGTATACATCTTTTCACTCACTTTTACTAATTTATGAGCTAGAACTAATTGCAAAAGGCAGCTTATCCTCCCTGGCTGTGTTGGCCCTGTGCTGATTTATGCAATCCAAGAATCTGCTTTGCATTTTTAAATCAGTAATCCTGTTAGGAACACAAGATGACTGCCCATGGATAACAGTTCACTTGCGCCACGTGACAACTTGTGCTCGCTGGAAAAAATTAAAATCCTCTTTTTTCCTTCAGGCATGCCTGAACCTGCCGAAACCTATCCATTCCTTTGTTTCCCAGCACTTTGTTTTCAGACCTTTCCAGGCACAAATAATATAAGCAAGATGGTAAACCAGTTGGGATGTAGTGTGCTGTGTGTATCTGGTGCCTAAGAAAGCCTGGACAGCGCCCAAGGCATCACCACCCCTGTGCCTCCACCCCTGCAGCACTGAGGTTGTTCTGCTGGCACTTGGTGTCAGCCAGAGAATTCTGTGATGGTTATTTGCTTGTTCCTCCAACAAGTGCAGCTTGTTTGCCATTTTTAATGCACAATTTCCTTATAGTATGGAATCTGAGTGCTTTTTGGACCAACAGCAGCAGCCAACGTGTTGGTGGTTGGTTTATTTTTTCCACCTGCATCTGAAAAACCTTGTCTTGGAAAAAGAGACTTTTGCTTCATGTATATTCTTGCCTCACAGGCAGCCCTGCCTCAATTTGCCTCATGCAGAGGTGTGCCTGGCATGCAAGCAAGAATTTCAGTTTGTGCAAAGCTCTTAGCCTCTTTTAATGTATTTTCTATTTGTGTTCTGCACCTAGCTCCTATTTGTAATTTATAGCTGGCCTATGAACTGTTTGTCAGTGGCTCCAAAGAAGTGTGGCACGTGCTCCTGGTATCCTTGGCTATTGCATTTACTCAGGGCAGGGCCTGTTTTCTAGCCTTGACTTAACACAGTACTGTTCAGTCTGTGGTGGAAAAGGTTATACCTAGATCTTGCATCTTGCCTTTGTTGTAGTGCATTGTATTTCAGAGGAGCTGGTCTGGATATGGAGGAGTGGTAGGCTGGACACAATCACACAGGGGCTCTATTTGCTCATTCAATTTGATTATTTTGAGAGGAACTAATATTTATATTGACTGTTGCTGGGGCTTTCTCCATCACGCTTTTACCAAGAGTATTATTCAAGCTTATTTAGAATAGGAAACAGCAAGAATAACATTAGGTAATTAATCACAAAGAGCAGCAGGATACAAGGAGTTTGTTTTTCTCTTAGTATCTGTGAGAACTTTCACATTTTGCTCCTGAGGTGCTAAAGTCCATTACTGAGAGGGAAACATGAGGTCACGGCTGCCTCCTGCAGTTCGTGTTTCTTTTCAAGTAATAGTGAAGGGCAGATGGTGGCTGTACATCATGAAGGGAGCTAGAAGCTCACTTTTTATTTATTAGCAGGAAGCTAAAAAATAATTTCATGTCAGGTTAAAAATGAACTAAGAAGTTAGATCACTGTCATACAAATAAGCTCTGTTTGAGGATATGTAAAGATTTGTATTCTTCCCCTGTTTCTGAGTGTTACATGCATTTCCAAATCAGCCATGTCTTGAGCCACTGAGTTCAAAGGCAAAATCTCTTCTGAACACCCACATTTAACTCTTGGAGCGTATTTACCTGTGGAAAGTAAATACTTTACCCCATTTCATTTAGGTCCATGGCTAATCTGATTTGTAGTAATGACTGGGCAGGTGAAAATACAGCCCAGTCCCCAGCATTGCATGATTGCAGGGCTTCACAGATACATGACAGGTAACATGCTGTGCCTTCCACAGGTCTGCCCTGATTTAGCTATCTGAATACAAAAAATGTTTAAAAGCCTCTAAGTTCATGGTCATTACATTGTCAGAAATTTCCATTAGAATTCTTTCCAGCTGCTAAATAGAACAAATTATGCAACTGAACACATACATGAGTGTTCCCAGGGAAGAAGTATCTCAGTTTTGACAAGTGCTGGTAACTGGTTGCCCCTCCCAGCAGTATCAGCATATGAGGGAATGCCCAAGCCCTCCAAAGACCATGCCCAAAGAAGGTGCATTTGAAGACAGTCCTTCATTACAGTCTCATATGCCAGTTCCATACTCCTTGTTTATCTTGTGAGCAGAACATGAATAGACCAGCTCGAGACTCTCAGGAGCCAGGAGCTGACTCACCCTTTGGAATACAATAGAGATCAAGCTCACTTACTGCAGAAAGAAAAAATTGCCAAGTTCAAAGGAACAGCTAGAGTCACTGGAGAACACGTGAAATCAGAAGGAATTCATAGAATTCTTCCACAGAATAAATATGCAGTTTCTATCAATTAATATCCTTCTGTACAAACACCCCATGTTTTTACCTGAATCTTTCCATATGCCACACATGGCAAATTATTCATGCCATTTCTTTAGGATGGTTGGATATACAGTGAAGATTTTCATTTTAATAAGATACTGCTTTGGTTTGTGTTGTAAATGTACATCCCTTTCTTTTGTATGAGAAAAAAATTAGGTTGTGCCTACTATTTTTTAAGGACATTGAAATATTCCCATGTTCCTCATACTTCCTCATACTTCCTTGTACTGATTTGCTCAGCTGAGCTGACTCTTGAAACATTTCCAACTCCTACACAGTGAACTTTCCTACTTGTAAATATTAGGACTTATTGTACCAAGTGCCACACAGTTAATGGCCATCATTCTCATTCCTGTACTGAGTATTTGTTATTATTTTTTTCTTTAAACTATCCTGATCTTTGGCTTTGAGATATTTTTATGATATCTAGCCCTGTGTCTAACACTCTAACCTGCCTAATCACATCCCCAAGCCATTTATTATGGTTTCTTCCAAACCTTTTTAGGGGATTCTATCTTTATAAAGCTTTTATTTCTGTCTTCTTAGTGATAAAATCATGTCTGATTATCTGTGGCCATTATCCCTATTAAAAACAGCTAGACATAATATGATTAAGGGCCAATTTTCTAAAAAAATCACTGATAAACAGAGGAAAAAATGGTAAGACATGTGAAACCAATAACAGAGATGGGGCAGCTGAAAGATGTATTTTTATAAAATAAAAGAATAGGCAATGGTAAAGATCAGAAATGTCTGGAACAATGTTTTGCTGCACAAGGATGTCTAAACCAAACTGATATATTTGACAGCAAACCAACAATTTAAATTACTTTCATGATCAAAAAGTTTCAGAACAGTTAAAACTGGCAACATAATGTTTTGTTCAAAATTTCTATACTTTATTTTTCATTTGTACATTTTTGAGATACATATTTTTTGAATAGTGAATGTTTTTTCTCCTTATGTTGCATATTTGTCTACAAGCCATATTTTCAACAGGAAATGTTTCAGTCAGGCTGTTTTAGTATTTTGATTAAAGGTATTTTGAGTGTACTCTCTGCACAATATTTTAAAATACCAGATTTCTTTCCACCTGGGATAAGAAAAAAAATTAGAATTTTTGCCAGGGAATAGTTGTGTTTCTTGACTATGCCTAGCTCTAGAGATAGAATTTGATAGAATTATTTTAGTTTTTTGTCCCCACCTGAAATACATAATGAGCGCAGGTTCAAAAACTTAATTTTCCACAAAACAAAACCAAAATACATTTGGGGTTATTTATCTCTGCATTCTCATCTTCAGGAGTCTGCTGCTTCTAGAAAATGTCTGGATGGGCCAAACTGAGAGCAGGCAGCTCACAGCTAAGAAAAGAATGTGATTAGAAAACAAATGGGCAGACACACAAGTGAAGAGAAAGTGAGAAAGGGCTGCATGTGACAATTGGGTGACTACAGAGCAAACTGCACATTTCTAGCTCAACTGCACCAGCATTCTCTTTGCACTACCCAGCATTAGTGCCCTGAAAGAAAAGGACTCATTGTTTGCATCTGCATGGGTGAAGAAAGAAGGAAGAAGGCAAAAATAATGGAGATGGATGCATATGGAAATGTCATCTCCAAATTTCATTACTTTCATTTTCAATTCAGTTGAAAAGTATCTTTGCAATCCCCTGCTGTTTGTAAGAAGGATCTAACTATGCCTGTGCCCTTTTAACCACATGAAGGTCTGATTACCTGACATTCTTGTCATTAAAATCTACCTTGTATTCTAGCTTTTTCTTAAAGACATTGACATTTAATGCTGATTATTTGCACGATTAGCTTGAATTTCATTATTTTCTTCAGCACGAACTTGTCTCTGCTCATTTTGTAACAATTGGTTTGTTTTAAACATAGGAGTTTGCAAAGTAGTATTTTTTAATTGTTTTGTGTTTTTTTTCTTTGTTGTAATAATTTCAAATGTGATTTTTTTTTTAAATTGCATACCTTAAAACTGTAGACCTTTAAGCAGAACAAAAGGCTCCATGCTTGCTTCTGGATATGTAAGGCATGCATGCCTAGATCAGAGCAGGCCATGGCAGGGCACACTTCTATTTTTTCACTGATAGATATTAAAACAGCAGATTGCTGGACTGCAGGAGGAGTTCAAGAGAGCTGAGTCCTGCTGCCTGCAGCAAGCTGAGAGACCAGGCTGAGCTGCTGACCAGGCAGAACATGGAGCTTTGAGAGGAGCTCAGAGTTTCAGAACATCAGAGACGGAAAGCAGAATAAAACCCCAAAGCTACGAATTTCATGGGCAGAAATCAGAGACCCCAGCACTGGCAGATACTGTCTGATTAATGCTGCCTGAAAAATTCAGTAGTTTTTCTTTGGAGCTGTCATGTGTGAATACTGTGCCTCCACTCCTGCCATGCTTAGCCTGAAGGGAGGAAAGTCAGCTCTGCAGTGAGCCATGTTAAAATACACTTTTTGTGTGGCCCTCCTCCACCCAGCCTTTTTATCCCTGAGGTGTGCAGCTTTTCCAGGTGACACAGCCAGCCTGTCACAGACACTTAGGTCAGATGTCTCCCTCCACTAACTAGGAAGGAAGTCTAGATAACTAATTTACTTTCAGAGCCCAAATTAAAGCCTCCTAAAAAGCCTCCTGAAAAGAGTTCTACTCTTTATATATGTAGCGCCATTTACCTTTTTTAATTAAACATCTCATCAGCGTGGAAGAAATATAGTTGGACCTTCTATTAAATCTTAGTACTTATTTTATGCTGTGAACTTTCTGGAGGGAAACACCATCAGTGGCCTGCCTTACAGAGGCACAAGTTGGATTCTTGGATAGGAGTTACACTGGGATGGAGCAGGAGGGATAAACAGAGTGGAAAATATAGCTGGCTAAAGTAAATATCTTTGCTAATGTCTGGAAATCAAAATTATTTAATCATAGGTTTACAGAGTGTCTTGTGATTTTTTTATTCAGTATTCCAGTTGTTTAATGTATTTGTAGGGTTTTACTTGTTCCATTAGTATATAACTGAGTAACTTCTTGTAAGGAGTTAAAGGAAATTAAGGTTACTCACTTTTTTCACAGGAGACAGCAAGTCTTGGTGAAATTAAATGGTTCAGACTACAATTCAAAAAAACCCTGAAATTTGGGTTGGCAGGGTAATTTCGTTTCCTTGTGTATATTCAAGGGAGAAAAATACATGCTTTGAGGGATCAGTTTCATCCTAGTAGTGTCAAGGAAACTAGAAAAAAAAATTATCTCCTAGATAGTATAGTCTGATGAGATGAACCCTACACTTCCACAAAATGGCTGAACCTAGAAGAAAATAAAATGGAGCCATTTTCTTAGGCATTTCTCTAATTTTCAAATCTAATTTCTAGCAAGGTATCTTTAAAAATGTTAGAACCACCAACTAACCTGTGCTTTGCTTTATTGGCGTGAAGAAGTTTTGTGTCTCTTTTTTTGTTTGATTGTAATGTACTCGTTAATGAGAGTTTTCACCTAACACTTAAATTTCATTGAAAACGTAATTTCAAGTTAAATTTCACTCTATTTTTACTTTTCCCAAACCTACCTGCTCTTATGACTCATCCTTTTATAGATTGTGAAGGTCAGGAAAAAAAAAATCATCACAGGTACAAAATTAAAATGCATTAAAATTCCAATAAAAGAAAAAGCTAATTGACTTCTGCTGTTGTCCAGATTTTTGTTTTATTTCTACTGTTTTGCTGATGTAAAACTACTACTCAAGACACTGAATATTTTTGTTGTGTGAAAGTAAAACTAGGATACTCTATTTGAAGATGCTAGGATGGTACCTACAAAGTTTTTGTATGATACTGGGGACTTTCAGTCTTCAGCAGAACAACATGTGAAATTTCATTCATTGTACTTAAATATCATAATTTTCATGCAAAGAAAATGGCTTTAAATTTGAGTCAGATGGTTTTGAAGGCTGTTTGAGTCTGCTAGGCATGACTTGAACTTTGAATTGTGTATTTATAACAAATTCTCCACTAGGTTGCAGAAGCAAGAAAACATGGTCATGCTTATACACACTTTCATTTGTGGAAATTTTGATTCCAAAGAACACTCTCTTAAATACGTATTTGAAACTCTGGAAAAGTGACTACTGGCAATAGGGATGCATACTTTATTATTCACATCTCTAAGGAAGTCTTTTTGCAAAGATGTCTTCAGCCCCACATGAGAGATGCTGTGGCTCTTGTGACTATCTCTCCATGAACTTTCTTCTGGTTTGGATGAAGATGCTGTCCCTCACAGAATAGCTTCTGCAACCCATAATTCAAAGTTCAAGTCACACCTGGCAGACTCAAACAGCATAATCCTACATGAATTGTAGATTTTTTCGCCCCCCCACACCCCCCTTTTCTAGACCTAACTGAATAGTGTGCTATTTTCAATGAGTTTTCCAAATTTGTTGCACCTGCTACTCCAGAGGCTGATTTTACAGGGAATCCCCTTTCCTTGGCAAACCATAAATCTAGTGTCTTGCCATTCGAGGCTTTACTTGCCACTATATAACAGTATCCTTCTCCCAGTTCAACTCAGTGGGAAAACCTCTCTGATTTTTACAAGTTGTGACAAGTTAGTTCAGCATGTCAAGTGAGATGCTTATTTCTGGCTGGTGTGCCCATGACTGCTCCTCCACAGCCAGCTTACCACATTTCTAACACATCTCACTGTTTGGAATTTAGATATCTAAATATCTCTTTATGCTTTTCTTTCTCTTGGCTTTGTATTTCTTGCTTCATGTTATGGGCAGCTTGGATATTACAAATCCCTTTTCTTACTTTTGGTCACATTTGGTTGGAATCTATGCTTTGTTCAAGTGTTCAGTCTGTCTGAAATCCATCTTCTCTGCTGGAAACTATTCCTTTGGCTACAGGAAAACTTAGATTAGCCAACACACTCTGCTCTCTGCCTGTATAGCAACTGAAATAAAATGTAAAAGATATCAGATGAGAAGGGAGGTAACTGTTCCACTACAGAGAGGGTGACAGAGCATGTGTTTGAAAGTCACTAAATAGTAACTTTAGCAAATTCTATATGGTGCCAGATATGAAAAGAGATACTGATAATTTCCTTCTATGGCACACAGCCACGTGCAATAAAAATTGTGACTTCAGCAAGTTTTGAGAAGGGGAAGTCGAGGACAGCAGACTTTTGGGCTCACTGCTATCTGGGCTTTCACCATGTAGCCTGGACTGGATCCAGTCCAACTGGAATCCAGCACAAGCATGAGCTAGACTGGTGGGCATAGTGCCCAGATGTCCTGAGTGAACTGTAAAATGTTTGACAGAGACACATGCTCTTTAGCTGATCTGGTGGCACAGAAAGACTTTACAGTGAACAGTGTGGCTGTCAATTATTTGACTCTAGAATTGAAATGGTAAATGGAACATTAAAGAGAAGCCCAAAATCCGTGTCATAGCGATAGATCTGAACATGGTGACTCACTTGTATTTTCTTATATTAGAACTCTTTTGATAGCAGGTGGATGCTTTCCCTCACAGATCCTGTGAATCTGGATAATTCTGAATTTTGGATATATATAAAACAAATGATCATACTATTTCTATCCAAAATTGAGAAACTGAGCATAGGAGCACACCAAAGTAAATGGGATAACCTTGGGCAACAGAAGAGTTATCAGGCATTGGAATGGGCTGAACAGGGAAGTGGTGGAATCACCAGCTTGGCACTGTTCAAAACAATGTGTGGATATGGCACTTTGGGCCACAGTTTAGTGGTGGACTTGACAGTTTGGTGTCAACAGTTGGAACTGATGGTCTGAGAGTCTTTTGCAACCTAAAATATTTTAGGGTTGTACGATTGGAAGAAGACGTGCATGTCTTCTGTAACATGTAAGTTAAAGCTAGCTTGGACTGGTGAGTTTAATCAGCTGTAACCAAGAACAAATTGCCATCTGACTTATTTTTGTCAAAGCTAATAGAATTTGAGGGTATGCAAAAAACAGTTGGTGAGCAAGTCTGAATATTGATCACTACAGGTTAAAGATACAAATTTTTTGTAGACATGATTTTATGAAGTAAAAAAACCCCCATATCCAAGAGATGGTCTACATCTCTGAAAAAGATGTGTTCTGGTTGCCTATAATACTTTTAAGGATGATCTCTATTTGTACTGTAACGCGACCTAACTGGTGAGGAACTGATCAGTTCAACTTGTGCTTTAGCAAGACAAGAAAAGTGTCCATTTTAACTGCACATCATTAGTGATCCTTTCAGACTATGAAAGAATGAACAGATGGGCAAAAATAGTTATTATTTATTAATTATTAATACTTACAAACATGGATCCTCTGAAAACAACTTTATTTCTGAATGCAGATCATTAGCAAGAACAAGTTGCCAATTTCCTGCCCAACAGGCACCTGTGGATAGATTTTCATTATTTCTGTGAAAAAAGATGAATTCATTTGCCTGGCAGGGTTGGAAGTGGGATGAGGGGAAGTGAATTCCACTGAAAGGCATACTGATAGAATTTCTTAAGGTTTCAGCCAAGGTCACATATGCTTACTTCCAATCTTAGATGGATTTTGCTGTCTAATCTTGCAAGGGATTTTGTTTACCTTTGAGCATGTTATTTCCTTGCCTTTGAATGTTCTTCCTGACAAATTACTAACTCTGAAGCAGGGAAGGTCTGTGAATATGTGAACAGACTTTCATAGCATTTGAACTTCATTGCTTTATCCATGAGTACTTGTTACTTTTTCTCAACTTTTTGATTTATTAGGGGGAATGTGAACTCTACATGACAGAAACTGTGATATTTGAAGGTAATAAGAGATCCTTCTTTGGGAGAATTGACAAGTGAGAGTTTTCTGGGACAATTTGATGAACAACTGTAGGTATTAACAGCTGGGAGGCAAAAGCTCATTAGAAAATGTAACTGATTATTGTTGAGCATGAAGATCCAGACATATTTTTAGAATTCCTGTGGTCTAGAATTCTAGAATTCCTGAGGTGGGCACTCAGCAACAATACATCCTCCTGTTCTCCACTGCCTTCCTGATAGCATAGATCTGTAGGACTAGAGGAATTTTAAGAGGTCCCTGCTTTTGCCAAGAGCAGGATCAGTGTCACTGATGGCAATTCAAACTGTGCTTCACTAGCTCCCATGATGAAGATGCAGAATGAACTGCCTACATGTTCTCTTATGAAGTCAAGTTTCATAACTAAACTACACCTCTTTTGTTGCCACCAGCTGATCAGGTGATTAATATTTTTAATGTTTTCAGTGAAGGTTGGAAAAAAAAATATCTATCTTGTGCATGTTGGGATGCTGCTTCTTCTTCTTCTAATCCTGTAGCCCCTTTGCATCAAGGGTCTGCATTTACTGGCCATCCACATATTTCCAATGAAGAAAATTGAGACAATTTGATGGCTTTGTTTATGGAAGTGTTGGAATTGAGAGAATCTTTATCAAGAACCCAGTCATGTGTGATTAGTCCAAATGCTTAATACTTGAGTTTCTTAAAAAGTGCAGAGCAAAATTGTAGTGGTTGCCTGGGATACAGTGATGGCTCTGAATTTTCAAATGATCTCTTAGAATGACATTCCTCTGAATGAAAACAGAGACTACATGTGATTCATGTAAGCCTGTCGGGATTCCTTTGACATTGTTGCTTTAAATACAGGTATGCTAGTGTATGCAATGCATAAAAAAAGTGAAATCTGGCTTTTACAATGGCATGTGTAACAAGCTGGAGTACTAACACTGCTCTGCATGGATGCTCCTTCAGCTGAATTGGCTGATACATCTCATCATGTTCATGGAAACACAGCTACTTTCTCTGACTCCATCTTGCCATAAAGTATCTTCCATTGACAAATCATATGTAAGGTTTTTAAAAGCTTAAATTGCAACATTCTTTCCATAATAAACCACAAGAAAAACAAATACTGCCACAAGTTTGCATCTCACTGAAGCTGATGAATATTTGAGCTGCTGTGGCCCTATTGGCAATTTCTGAAGATGGTGGCTCAAAAGTAACCAGGCAGCAAGAAAATAGTTCTTCTCTGCCTGATTCCACTCAATGAACCAGGTCAATTCCTCTCTGTAGCTCCTGATGCCTCATAAAGAAGGGACTGGAAACACGTGGCTGGGGACAGAAGAAAAGGAGTGAGACTCCAGCAATCTAGGCTGAAATTGGTTTGAGCTGCTGTGAAACTGCTCCAATGGCTTTTCAAGTTCTTTTAAATTATTTGGCAGTTTCAGTCTTGAGCTATTTAGCAATGAAATGATGGATTATGAGATCTTTCCTTCTATCCTTCTGCAAATTCTGAGCTAATATCTCTTCATCTGAAATAGTCTTAAAGGTCCTTAGTTCTATACCATATGTCTCAAGCTGAAGTCCCAGGCATATTTTAACAGTTTGCCTATTCACTTTTATTTGAAAACCTGATTATGTTTGGAGAATTCAGGCATATCCATGGAATCTGCCTGCAGAAAAGATCTTACATGAGCAGCAACTGTGTTCTTTCCATCTGTGAGAAGAAATAAAGCACACTAAGAAAAAGAAAGTATTCTGTTCCCACTTCCCATGCTATGTGGTGGACACAGCTTTAGAGACAGATCTGGCAACTTTGATCATGGTGTTTATAGTTATTTATAGTTATTTAGTGGAGCGTATCATTGCCCTGTGGGGAGCAGTTCTCCCTATTCCTTCAGATCCCATAATTCAAAATTCACCACATCTTCAAACTGTAATCAACATTAGCTCGACACTGCCCTGGATGCTGTGTGCCAGATGTCATTTGACTTAAGGCTCCTTTATACTGCCAGACTCCAAAGAGCATTTCTGGCAATGGTAAACTGGAACTGTAACATCCAGAACAGCCCTTAGTTACATAGAGAGCACCACCTAACAGCTAAGAGCCATGTCATTTGTTTTGGAACAGTGACTCTAGCTAGTACAAGCACATTTCTTCATAAATCAGTAACCTAATACTCAGAGATAGTCCTGCACTCTGTTCCTATGTTTATTCTCTCCATTTTGTACAGCATAATTTTGCCAGAATGCACTTTTATCACTTCATTTTTGGGTATCTGATTTGCTATCTTTTGCTTTGCAAATGGAAGAAAACTGGAATTAACGGGCAACCTTTCTAGTTACAAATAAAATATGAAAATTCGTGGTAAATACAAGGTAATACCAGAAAGAAGGGAATCTTTCCTCTGTGTGTGAAAGTCAATACATTTTTTGCACAGTTTTTTTAAGTTAATGAACATATTTTTAAAACATTTCTGTTTATATAACACTGACTTTGAGGTTTTCATAATATAACCTCCAAAATCAATGTTATCTAGAAGGTCAAAGTTACATCAAGAAAGTAGAAAGCATAAAGCATGGGGAAGAGGTGCAGGAAAAAACATAGTATCATGATGGAAAGGTAAGAGATAAAAGCTTTTTTTTTTTGGTTGGGAGATATTCCATTTTTGTGAAAATTCTCATAAGATTAGAACAATATGACAAAGCTGTAATGCATCTTCTGGTTGCCTTCTTCTGTGAATGTTACCAAAAGAATTATACTATGGTATTTGATATATCCTGAACAGAAACAACTGCTACAGTAACACCAGGAAAAATGATTAACCAGAGGTTGTGCTGGGTATGAAGCCTTCTCTGACTAGTGCCCTTTTTGTAGAAGAGCATATTAATGGCATTATTGCCTGCTGTCGATAAGAAGTCTCAAGCAAATCTCAGGTCTGTGCATGCAGCCAGAATTAATTCTATAGTACTAAAGGTCCAGACAGAGTTACTTGGAAAGAAATGATTCTTAACCTACCACATCAGCAATCTGTGTTAATACATCAAGTTCAATCATTTTGGTTCACACAGTCCAGAGATCAGAACCAGACATCTCTCAAGTGACCTGTGTGGAAGATGTATGAGCATATATGAAATTAATCTGGTCAATAATTCACTAAAGTTGGTCAAGAAACCTGACTATATTTCCTATTCCTCCCTATTTCCACAGGGCTGTGAACCTTATTTTGCTTAACCTTAAAACAAAGTGGTGGGGTGAGAACTTGAAACATGTGCTACAAGTAAGTTCATCTTGTGAAAAGAAAATTTCTTTTGGACTCTTTTACACACAAATGAGGCAAAAATAATGCCTGTTCTGCAGACATAACTTTTGAAATACAATGATGTAGCATGACTTCCTTCAAGATCCAATTTAATTGAAAGGCAATGCAGTGCTGCTCATTTCCTTTGACTTCATCTACACTGGATGCTCTGTGTGTTTGAAGGTAGAAGAGGTGCTTTCCAACAGATGCCGAATCCTCACTTTCCATGGTGGTACTGAAAAGGAGATTAGTGCTGATAAAAGGATGACAACCATCAGCTTTTCCAATGGACATGTAAAGAAGATCATGCCAGATCAGAGGGTGGTGGGTAACTTTTCATTTTCTTTAAGGAAAATAAAATGATTAACTGATTTTCCAGCAAGGTGCATTTGTAAAGCAGGTAGCACAGAGGTGTCTTCCATGTCAGCATTATGTAAATATAAATAGTTTATAATAATGTGGGCTAAAGTGGAAATAAGTGAGGCCTTGGCAGCACTGGGATTATTTTAAATTAATATTTCATGGATGACAGCCAAAGCATAGAAGTGGGAGGATGACTTTCATGTGTGCACTGTTCTCCTGCACACTACAGAGGTGAAAGTAGCATCATCTGGACACAACCATGAGGGTGAATGAGAGGAAGGAACAGCAATGTGAACATAGCTACTTTTATGGATGACAGATGCAGAGTATGACCTTGAAATGACTTTTTAAAGATGGCTTACTTTTGAGCACATTGTTATGGTTGAATCTGCTTATGCAAATATTGTGAATATGCTGCTACCATCTCACTCTCCTTACAGATTTATTATTATGCAGAACACACACTGCTTATCCAGATGGCCTGGAGGTGCTGCAGTTCCCCAATAATCAGATAGGTATGCAAGACCTCATAATGTGAACTGTATGTGCAGATTTATCTCTATTATGAAAGTGTGGTCTGAATTCTGACTCCAGCAATTGGGAATTTTCTTCCCATTTCACGTTACCTTTGTGTTTCCCTTTCAGTATATTCTATCACTGCACTTCTCAGTTTCCTCCTACAAAGCAAACATAATAATGGAATGTAAATGTAGCTCTTCCAATTCTGATTATCTGATTATGCAATTATTTAATTTCTTTTACCAGTATTGTAGATATAATTTACATCCTCACTACAATGTCCAAAAAAAATCCTGACCTAGCTTTGTGTAAGACGACATGAAAGAACACTAGACAGACATTTTATGTCTTCTTTTTTATACAAAAACATTATCCCAATGGCACAGAAGAAATTGTGTTCCCAGATCACACAGTGAAATGCCTCTACAGTGATGGACTGAAGGAAACTTTTGTCCCAGATGGCACAGTAGTAAAAGTAGAAAAGTAAGTCCTGTGTAAATAACAGGGACCACACTTTGGGCACAGGTACAGCAACACTGACATTTAGCACTGTGGTTGGATTTTGCATAACTGGGAAATTTCCAGATGAAAGGAAAAAAGATTTATAAGATAACAAGGGTTTTGGAAGAAGGTGGCACTACCATTCTACCTTGAATGATAGGTGATGATTCACCACTGGCAAAATAACTGAAATATTCCTCATTTAGTTCCATGTAACTTTACACTGGCCAGAGTAGCTGGGAGATCCCCAGCTGTCAGTGTTAGCATGTGGGTACTAAAGGACTCGAGATGAGGGCTCCTCAGCTCTATTCCCAGGTGTTTGGCTCCCCCTCTGATATTGGGCAAGGACTGAGATTATCTCAGTTGGTTACAGCATGCTGCTGTTAAAACCAAGGTTCGGGTTTGATCCCTGAAGGGGCTATTTACTTAAGAGCTGGACTTGAGAGTCCTTATGGGTCTCTTCCTAGTCATATTCTGTGAATCTGTAGTGTCTATCTTTTCCTCCATGCAAGATGAGAAAAACGGCATCGGGGCTCTCTTATATATCTCTTCTGGAGAAGAGGAAGGATCCTGTTGTGAAATGGATTTTCTGCCTGCAAAATGCCTTGAGATCCCTGCATGAAGTCATGTAAAATTCAGATCTCACCATCCATTAGTTTTTTTTGCAAAACCAGCACAGTATTTGCAAAAACCAGCAAGTCTCTTTGTGGTACCAGATCTCTAATGCCGTCCCATGTAAATCCCGTGGTTTTCCTCTTGGCATCATTTTCCAATTTCATTGAGCTATGTTAGAAAGCTCTGTGAGACAGGTTCATAAAAGACAGTGTTTTCTCAGCACTTCATTCATTGCTACTTTTTTCAGGAACAGAGATAAACTAGTGGTATTCAGTGATGACCAAAGAGAGATTCACATTGTGCAGTTCAGGAGGAGGGAGTACACTAGAATAAATTTACATGAGGTATTTATTTCCTGAGTTAATAATCAAAAAATGTGTGGAAGTGATTAATGTTTCCCATGTGTTTGGATTCTTTGGAGCAGAATTTCCCAGCATGTATCAGGGCTTATCATGAGCTGGACATTAGACCAAAACCTGAGCAGGAGTGGAGAGAACAGTCACAGCTCTGGATGTCCCTTCCAACCAAAGTTATTAAAAAATTATATGATCATATCCTAAAAGCTCTGCCTCATGCATTTGAAAAGAAAACGTAATGTTTATTCCATCCTAGTGATAATTCTGAATCAAAGATCTGGATCTTCTGAATCTTTCTTCTTCCTCCAGCAGTCTTTCCTGTGTGTTGTTTTATCTTTGAAATAACCTTTCCCACTACTGCTTTTATTGTTCCTGTAGTGCAAAAGTATTTCTGGTCAGTGAACCTCTCCATCTTCAAGGTTCTTTGGATGGCACTTGATACTTAGAGGGATTAATAATTTATCAGCTGCTGCTTTCAGCTGCCTTCCCCATAGACTGCCTGTCAGAAAACTGTAGAATAGTTTGGGTTGGAAAGGACCTTAAAGATCATCCAGTTCCAACTCCCCCTGCCACGGGCAGGGACACCTTCCACTAGACCAGGTTGCTCAAAGCCCCATCCAACCCAGCCTTCAACACTTCCAGTGAAGTGAATTTTTCCACATCACTGAAACTCTTTTCCTGTAGAGCTCAGCTCATTACCTGCCCACTGACAGAGATACCAGATGATCTCCTTATGCCCTTCAAATTCCTGTAGCAGCAAATACACTCCCATAGCATGCTGCTTTAGCACACCTTTTCTCACACCTAAGTGCAAAAATTGCAACATTATGGAATTGCTCCCTCTTCTCTTCTGTTTCCAGGGGCTCAGAAAATCGACAAAGCACCACTCAGATTGCAGAGCATCTTTCAAAGAAAGAGCAAGAAGCATTGCTGGTATTGATCACACACATACTTAAGTTCATCAATTTAATTATGAAGCTGTGATCAGTTTGATATCAGCTGGTGTAATGGTAAAATGGTATTGTTTTCCCTTAACTGCTCCATACCTCTCCTGCTTTCAACTACTGAAGTAGTTAATACATTTTACTTGTTTAGTAAAAGAAAACTCTAACTAAAATAAAATCAAGACATCATTCCTTTTCCATGTGTTTCACTAAGAATTTTAGTTCGTGCTACCTTATGCTGACCAAAACAGATCTATGTTTTCTCAATTAAGCATTATAAAAAAGTGAATATTGCTAGTATTTTCAGTTTGGCTGAGAAACTACATATGATACCAGTGTTTTATAAAGGACCATTGTTTTTTATTCCCAAGAACTCATCTAACAAAAGGTCCCTGTTCTCAGTTAAAATACTGCCATTCTTTTTTGTTTCTGTAGTAAAACAGAAAACAAGCTTTGCTCGCAGCTTTTAGCCTTAAATCACTGTTTACTATTCAATAACTTGTCACTGAACCACAGAATCCTGTGGATAAGTAATCCCTCTTAATTGTAAACTAAATAAGGAACAGCTTTGTTATCATGCTGCTTGCTCCTTGCTTCATTGGGCACTCTTGACTCTACTTGCAGGAAACATTTTGATTTTAGAATCATTTGGCCCACGGTCCTGCACAATGTGTGACACATGGGGAATATGTGCAGGGCAGTCCCTAGAGCTGTGCACAAGGGTGGCCCTACTGAAGATTTTGTAGGACTTTCGCCAGCCCATGTCCAACCATCGTTTTACCAAGACACATTTTTTCAGCTGATATTTTGTAGTATAAAAATAATACTAATAATAATAATAATAAATGGATTTTTGACATAAAGGGCACACATTGGGTTTGGAAACAAGGAGGCAGAAAATTCACCCACATGAATGACAATCTCCATCAGGTATGTTATAATTGAGAGTCCTTCACAGATGAGTTCTGACACATCCCACTTTGTTTTTCACAGGCTGATTCTCACACCCTCTCTCCTCCACGTTCCACTTGCAGTTTACCAGAAGCATGGCTCTACCGTTTATAGTTCATAGCTGTAGGAACAAAAATAACCCAAAAATAATCCAAATTAAGTGTGACTGCATATTGTGCTTAAACCGTAGCAACACACAGAGCTACTTCTCGATGGTTTTTTGTCCTGGAGGATTTACAATTGTATCATTGAATCCCTCAGGGAGATGGAAGACCAGGCCTCTGGTCTTTATCAGAGGAAAGATGTGTGTGGTTAGTTCATAGTTGCAGAAGTCAGGTGTAGGTAACCAGCAACTGAGTTGGGCAGCCTTGTGTGGAGAATGCCCAGCCTCCTGCGATTTGTTTATTTTAACTTCACCTTTTGCTCAGGAGGGTATTTTTGGCATGCTATTTTTTCCTGCAGCTGGGAAGTCAGTTTTTCTTGGAAGTACTCCTGCATTTTCTTAGTTAGGACAGCCACCTTAGGAATTGATCCTCTTGCAGCCTGCAGGGCAGGTTGCGGAGAAGAAGCAGAAGTACATTTCGTCACTTCTTCATAAGTGAGTAAGCCAGGCACTCTCACCAGCTGTGCTCCAGGGCACACAGCTCCTGCCAGCCTCCATCCCAGCTACTTGGCTTGGCCTAGAAGTGTCAATCTGCCTGTAGTTCAGCAGTTCAGCAATACTGTGAAAAAGTTTTCTTCTCACAGTGTCATCCATGGAACAGCCTAAATACATCCTAAATACGAGGCTGGATTTTAGTTGAGTTCTAAAACCCAGGGCTTGAATTTGCCTGAATGACATGAAACTCCAACAGCTTCAAGATATCTCTTGTATCATTGTCACCTGCTTTCACTTCCATCTTACTTTAAGGTGACTTTCTTTGCACAGCTCCATTACTGGCACATTATACTGACTCAGTATGTTGCCCTGCTCAGGGCAAACTCCCTTAGTTAAGATCATAAAGCCCAATGCAAAACCAACAGTAGACAGTAGGAAAATGCCTATTAATTCCAATGCTGTTTTTCTCCTCTGATGTATGCTGATTTAACTCCCTGATAATCTTCTGCTATTCCACCGATGAGCTCCTCTCCAATTCCTGAAGGAGGAGACCTTGTGTCATCACTTCCCTCTCAAGGAAATACTGTTCCATAGAAATATACACAGGTTCTAAATGAAATACCACTTCCCACTGTCTATAATGGATGTGAGTGATAGACCCCATTTATTTTTATGAGTAGGAAATGCATTTTGAGTTACATTGCACAGAGCAATTCTCATATAGACAGTTCATGAAATGTGCTCCTCCCTACCCAGCTAGTTCAACATACACAAAACTCAAACTAAAGACCTGTCCAACTGCCTGGTGGCATGGAGGAAAAATGCCAGTGGGTCTGTAGGTTTGAAAGAGTTGCTATTTCTCTCAGTTTTATTTTTCTGGAAATCTACAGTGGTGAAACCCTACAGTCTAATTGCCCCTGAGGATTAGACTTGCTGTTTAGGGCAGAGAGTGTGTTACTTGAGAGAAGAATGTTTGATCTGAGGACTATTCCAACAAAACATTAACATACCAACCCTCACCTTCTCTCAGCAAGCAGCAAGCAAAAAAATACAAAGTGAATGGTCTATATACGAGACAAGACCCTTTCACATCCTGTTATTGTAGTGATATACTTACTTTTTTTTTTCAGTTCGAGTTATAGACTCCAGAATGAATAACCTCTGCCTTCCAAACAACTACAAAAAAAAGAGAAAAAGTCACACCTGGAAGTACTGCCTTGAGCAATGTGCAGTTGAGCTGGGAGGGACACTTTTCTGTGGAAAAAAATACCATTTATTGAAATGGTAAACTTTTTTTCCAGAGAACAAATGTAACCTCTTGATAGCTTTAATTTAATTTTAATTTTCTTATTTTGGAAATGTCAGAAGATCTTCTTTTTGTTTTTTTAAGAGACAATGGTTCAGGAAAGTTAAAAAAATTGGCATTTTTTAAAATGCCAATTTAGTTTAAAACTAAAAGCCCAAATGTGAAATGAAATATTTTACCATTGTCAAAATGTAAATTAACATAATTCAAAAGTTTCAAAAGTCACAGAATAGTTACGTTTCTCATCACTTTATTTGAATGTGGAACAAAATATTAAAAAATCTTTTAGGAAGGAAAAAGAAACACGTGAGTGTTTCTCTCTCCACTCTCATGTTTGTGGCTCCTCCTATGATGTACTGATGTCATAGCTGTCCAATGCATAGAGAAGTGTCTAGGAGGTTTTTCAGGAAGGCTGGGAAGCAGGGCAGTTGGGTTAGAAGCATATGATCATTTTACCACAGGACTTTCTTTCCTATGAATTCTTTGCCTTGTAGTGTGTGGGTTAAAAATAGTCCTGGACCATCTTACATTCTGTAGGGAGGGAATTGTTGCCTAAAAAAGAAGGGGTGTGAAGCAAGCTTTAGTCCAGGGTGTAAGGAATAAGGCTCCTATTGGAAAGAGACTTTAGGCATCATTAAAGGCTGAGATTGTGGCCAAAATTTGAACTTCTGTAAACGACGACTTTCCATATTGCAAAATAACATGTAATTCTATATTCCAGTAGTAATATGTGTATTAATATATTTAGTGGTGTTCTACAATTAGACCTGCAGCAACCTTCCATCTCAGATTTAAACTGGTGTTGGAAGGGAGGCAGCAAGATCCAAACTGCACTGGGACTATTCCTGAGGATCCCCTTATAGATAAGAGACAGATGGAAGTTGGATTATCCTTAGTGAGAGCTTTCCTTGACTGAGGGGTTTATAGGGAACAGGAGATAAACAGTTAAGCAGCTACTGAATTATGGTCATGATGTACTAGGACTTACATAAAATTCCATGAAGGAGAAAATAGCCTTGCTGTGTCTGTTGCAGTCAGTCATTCTTTTCGGCCCAAGAAATTTGGGGGCTTGCTGCTGAGCTTGCACACAAACCTAATGTAGTGGTCCCAGAAAACTATGGTTATCTTTGCTTCCACTTTCTTTCCTGGGAATTCTTGGCTTTGTCTGCTTATTAAACAGCACTGCACCATATGCTAAGGAAAAAAATGAGCAAAAACCAACAAGCAAACAACCAGAAAACCGAAAAGACAAACACACCAAAAAACTCAACCATACCAAACTAAACAAGGTTTACAGTAGCTGGTTCAAATCCTGGGGCAAAGATTATTAAATGAAGAAAAAAATGTATGTAGTTGGATGCAGCCATGGTAAGTATTTGGATGAGTCACTTTACAGGCTGCAGTTAGCTTGGTCTTTTCTGCATGACAATGCTATTAGCAGTGTTTCTGCTATTGAACACACAGCCAGTGTGTGCTAAACTGTGCCATCATAGCCTCCACTAGGTAATCATAAATTAAGCTGTTAATAATGTCTGAACAATGAAGCTTTCTTTGGTGGTTTGTTCATATCAGCTTGTATTAATGAACTTCTTTCATACCTCTGGCATTCAGGGAATGAAATTAAATTTCAACATTCAGGGAATGCCAGTTTACAGGAAATTGGCTCAGAAAACCAAGATATAACAAATGTGTGCTTCAATTTCCCAGATAATTAAATGCAAAGAAAAGAAAACAAACCACTTGAACTAACAAAGAACACCTATCCACTTTGGAGAAAGCCATATCACATATAAGCAGAAGCTCTTGAAGTGCAATTATGAAGCACTAACTCTAGGATTAGGCATTGGTTTAAATGAATAAAGATAAATTTCACTCACTTCACTATGTATAAATGCCCACATGAGCCCTCATCTCTTCAGCAGCCTTCATTCCCAGTGGCTTCTATGCTCAGCCCATTCCTCAATAACTTGTAAACCCACCTGTGAGGTTGCAGATGTTCTTCCACGATGCAAAAACTACCACAGCTGTCTCTGACCGTGCTTGAGCTTAACACCCACGTACTGCTGCTGCCAACCAGCACCCAGAAGCAGAGAGCTTAGAATCATAGAACCAGAATGATTTGGGTTGGAAGGAACTTTAAAGACCATCTAGTTCCAACCCCTCTGCCATGGGCAGGGACACTTCCCACTAGCCCAAGTTGCCCAGTGCGCCATCCAACCTGGCTTTCCGTGGGAGGAGAGCAGGATGCCATCCTCTGCAACACCATGGAACTCAGAGCATTCAGCAGATAAGCATCAACAGGCTTATTACCCACTGCCTGACTTAGAGCTCTTGAAGGTTTCGGGCACATGACTGGGGGGAATTCATCTGGCTACTACTTCAAACCCCAAAGCTAGCGTTCTTTGAGATGGCTACACGTGCTTTTGATAACCTCACACACTCACAGTCAGACTGATAAAAGTTATTGTTTCACTGCAAAATGAGCACCTTTGTTGGGGGTGAGGTAAGAGCTTTCTGGCAGTGAAACGTGGTAAAGCAGGGTGAGCTGCCTGCACCCTGCTGCTGGTTGAGGCCTCAGCACAGACAGACCTGTGCTGTTTGCTGCCTGCTAGACTGGAGCAGGGCTTGTGGAGTCTTCTTGGCCATGAGAGAGCAGATGTCTCATGCTGCAGCAACCTCAACTATAATTTTTTTATTGCATTTCAGTGAATATATGTTCCTAACTGAATTTCTGCTTAAATTTTTTTATATGTACTGTGCGGCAAAATCCCTACAGCCTTTACAATAAACAAAACTCTGTAAGTTTTGTAACTGTGTGTTGCCCATGCATAACAACGTAAGTGGCAATTTTCATTTAAGTCATGTCCAAGACTGATGGGTGCCTTTATATTCATCCTGTCCCAGGCAAAAGCATGTTCATTGCATTGCCCCCTGTAGCTTTGGCTTTCATTCCCAAGGTAACAATTTTTCCTCATGGTCCCTGTGCAATGCAAGAGTTGTCATTCAGGAAATGACTACATAAAGTCCTGTGAAAAATCAAGAGTGAAAACCAGCTCCTCAAACCACAGGCCACAATGTCCTATCTCCTGTGCTGATTCACTGTCAGCAATACTGAGGTCCTCAAGAGGGTCAGAACACCTTTTTCCTGCTCCTTTGCCCCAAACTTTTATTGGGCATGGCTTCATGTGGCATGGCATATCCCTTTCATCACTCTGTCTCAGCTGTCCTGGTTTTGCCACCTCCCAATTTCTGGGGCACCTGCAACCTACTCACTGAGGGGGAAGAGTGGAGAAAAAGAGAAAACCTGGATGTTCTGCAAACACTACTCAGCAATAGCCAAAACACTGGTGTGTTATCAACACTATTTCAGTTATAAAAATCTGAAACGCAGCACCATATGGACTGCTACAAGGAAAATTAACTCCATCCCAGCCAGACTCAGTACAGAAGTAAAAAGATAAACTACATGAAAAAAAAAAAATAGAAAAAAAAAAGAGGTATATTGTCTAGGTAGGGGTCATCTTTTTGTTCTGAGGTTGTAGAGCATCTCATGTAGCAGGATTCTGACTTCTGTGTTGGGTTGTTACAAATAAAAAGTTATTACATTTACACAGATGAGTTTTTCATCATGATGTTGACCTCAGAAATCCTCTTTGCTTCACTTGCCATTGAACATCACTTTGTAAAAGAGAATCAGAGGAGGATTCAGAGATGCAATGAAACATGATGCTGTGTTTCTTTATGAGATGGAAGCAGTCTGAGGTGAAAATCAGCAGCAGCCTAGAATATCCATCTGTGCTTGCTGGGCAGATTGGAGGCTGTCAGGATTCTTCAGCCACAATAGTTTTGCCATTTGTATTTCCAACAGAGAGATCAACAGCATGTCTTTGAGCTGACAGGGCAAAGGTGCGAGAGCAAGCTGCACCTGTGAGGGAGCCCACCTGTCACCTTCTCTTCTGCAGGACATAATGAATTTTACTTTATTGTATGAGATCTGAAAAAAAGCTCATGTGAAAAGCCACGAATCAACACAAGTGAAGTCTGAAGGGGAGTCCAGACAGTTGGGAACAAGAAACGTAAGAAAGACAGTAACATAGCCTGAAATTTGTTGCTATCTAAAAGATCTAACAATTTGAGGATTTTTGTCACACAAATTGTGTTATTGTTGTCACACTGTGTGGTGCCTCATCCTCCTGCTGTGGTGAGTAACTGAGAGGAAGTAGTTTCAAGTGTTATGTCCATGGCAGGCAACAAGTTATCCAGCTATATGTAGTTTACTTCCAGAGGCAGCACTAATCTTGGACATGAAGAGTGTTTGTCTGCAATTCCTTGGCTGCTGTCTGCCTCACACGGAGAATCTGAATGGTGTCATTACCAGTAATGAACATGAGGTCTGTGTATTGCTCTCTCATCAAGATGCAGGGACACTGCACAGTAACTGTACTGTAACACTCCTCTTTGCAGTAAAACCACAAAAATCCCTATCTAGAAACAATGTGGGTACAACTAAAGAGAAGCTGAAATGAGATGAGCCACTGCAGGATACATGTAGGTCTCAAGAACCTATTACAGTGTAAGCCCATCCTCCTTTTCTCCCCATCTCTCTGTGACTTGCACTGTCACCTGCACTCTTCTCATGGCGAGGTTCCCCATGGCCTGGCTGCTCATCTTGAGAACAGCTCTGTCCCTGATGGGTAAGTGGGACAAGGTCATAATCACTGAAGTATTTTGTCTTGTCAAAGGCGTCTCTTTTAGGATGAAGTTGCTGTAGGTGGTGACAGAAAAATTGGAGACAGGAAAATCAAAAGAGTGCTGAGATAGAGGGATGACATGGGCAGATTCACAGCTGTCTGCTGACCTAAGACAAGTTGGTGGACTCAGTGGTTAGTTTATTCTGTGGTGTGCAGATATGAACCGGAGATACAGGCAGTCTACAGGCTGATGTTATTTATAGCAGGTGTTAAAGAATGCAGCATAAAAACAACATAAATCTTAATAATTATTGGTTCCATGAAATTATGTGTGTTATCTGCAATCAACTGAGCAACCCCAGTTGATTCTTTCATTCTGCATGTGGTTTGATTGTAAAGCTATACCAGGTCTTATCCACAGAAACAAAAAAGTGAGGACTTTAGGAATCTTGTTTACATTTGTTAAGACTTTATTAACTAGTTGGTCATCTACATAAAACAGTAAAGTCATATAATTTTCTCTTATGAGAATGTCAAAGGAGGTGAGATGTCAAAGTAGGTTTTTACCCCTAAAACATTTGCATTATAATGGCCTTGAAATCTGTTCCTTTACCATCTTTCTGGATACAGTACACACTGGAACACCCTTGGAGACATGCCTGTAAGGAGCTGGCCAGTTTGCTTTGCCTCCATCCCTCCAATCCTGTTGGGTTATATGTGTGTTTCCTGGGAGTGGGGTCCTCCATTTTCCTTCTTTGTAGCAGTAGGTGTCCCAGGGGAGCTCTTAGCCTCGAGGTATTCCACTGCTCCGTAGGTGACCATGGACAGCACAAGCACAGACAGCACAATGTAGGCTTTGATGTAGACTTGCAGTTTGGTGCTGTAAGCAAAGGCCATGACAAACCCAACTGATTCCCAGAGACGGTAATTTGCAAAAGCAGCCTCCTTGTTCTTCTCAAATAAAATGCCATAGAGTGCTGGAAAGAAGGAAGAAAGGAAGGAAAAACATGTCTTGTGAAAATTAAATCTGCAGCCACGTATTTTCTGCAAAGGGAATAGAGAACAGTGGGGAAGACAGATCCTCCCTCATAAATGTCAGAGAAAGGAAAACACAAGCCTTGTCTTAAAAAATTGTTGTGCTTCTGTGAATTGTAACAAGTGAAATAACAAAACAAACATGGCAAAGAGAGAAAAAGGGAGCAAAATTGTGAGGAAGGAAGGATGACATCTATTGAAGTTAGATGGCAGGACTTCTTTTTTCAAACTCTTAGTGACAAAAATCGAGGATTTTGCACTGATGAACAAATAAGTAAGGAGAAAAAGGAGGCCTTGACATTGTAGAGTCTCCATGTATAACTATTGAGAAGCTCACACCAAATCCTTACAGGCTTTCACAACATGGGCCCAGATTTAGTATGCAGACAAGATATGTCTCTCCTAATCAACCAGGTTTTCAAATTTTCCACTCCTGGATGGGTTAGCAAATAGAATATCCTTGATGCATACAGAACTTCCATGCAGCAACTGGAAAACTTACTTGACACAGAGACTCAGTTCAACTGATCATCCTAATGCATTTGTGTCACTGGGAAGCTCCCAATGAGTTCAGTCAGTTGCACACCCACAACTGGGATCCAGGGAGGGATTCCAGCCTCTGGGTCTGACTATAAAGTAGACAGGGAAGGGGAGAAAGCTTGCTTTCCTCTGGGTGCTGAGCTAGCACCAGCAGTGATAAAGAGCAGGGTATTTACTCTGACCCAGGTGTGGTGTGCACAGAGGGAAGGAGAAGAATATAATGAACTTTGACTCTTTTCATCCTCTTGTCTAACAACAGATCTGTTTGAAATATGTACATTCAGCCAAAAGGCAGAGGAATGTAAAGTTCTCTGAAAATATTACTAGACTCAACTACCCCTTCAGCAAGGGGAGACTCC
This sequence comes from Dicaeum eximium, assembly GCA_013396995.1. Taxonomy (NCBI): domain Eukaryota; kingdom Metazoa; phylum Chordata; class Aves; order Passeriformes; family Dicaeidae; genus Dicaeum; species Dicaeum eximium. Next base: position 1,371,548 of record VWZP01003839.1, read on the forward strand.
ATCTGTTTGAAAAATCTTATGTGTCCTGATGATTGCGAGAGGACATCTGCTGAACTGTTTCAATTTAGACATGATGGAAAATCTGGACAAGTGCATCACAAGATGTACTTAGTTCATTAAACTGGCTGAGTGGAGTATAGATATGATAGTCCTTCATAGTTTTGCCTAATAAATGAAAAAAAAATACAATTTGTTCATACTAATTTCCTGATATGCCCAGTGTTATCTTCTAGAAAGATATTAGTGAGGTAAGTTTAATATAGGAAGGTTTCTGGTGCCATGGCAGTTCTATGTCTAAAGGTTCTCTGGTTTTCAGCTGGTACATGTTTGCTATTTTGAAGCAAATTGCCTGGATGAGCTTCAGCAGGACCTTTTGGGCTGAGTGAGTGGAGAGGCTGCTAGTTCTGAAATTTTACAGTTCACTTCCATGGAAATTATCCTGGTTTTTTGCCACTGTCTGTTTTCCTACTCATTCCCCTGGTACTATTATGCATGGGTATATAACAGGACTGCTGGAAATTATTTGAGTCTTATAAACTCTTTAGACTCATTTTTATCCTTTCTAAAGACACAAATCAGCCTGGAAAGAACTTGGTTTTACTGTAGTCCACTTGATAGTTCTGTGCTACACAATTGTTATGCCCCAATTGTTATGACCCAGGTGCAATTTTTGCCAGTGAGTAATATCAGCATCTGTGCTCAGGTTAGGTAAGAAAGAGCCCAACACGTTCTGAAATGAAGTAGCTTTCATTGGAAATAAGTGAGAATGTCCACACATGAACACAAACATGTCAGGAAAACTTTATAAGACAAAGTGACTCATCCACTGTGAGCCTACATATCCTCTAGGGGGTACTCGAGTATTAAATATCCACAAAGCAAACCAAAGAATGCCTTAAGTATGTGGCACTGTGCCATTTATGTATTCACTGGTTAATCTACAGAGGCCCAAGCAGCACTCATGGGAGCTTAGCAAAGGAAGGACCACAGACCTTGTAAACCAATGTTATTTTGGAAGTCTTATTTCACCTTACAGACTTTGATGCTTGGAATTTCTCACGTGAAGTCTATCCGTATAAAACTTTTGAAGGGAAGAAGACATTTAGTCCTACGTGGGTATGTCAAACTGAAGATCCTATTCTGGGATGCAGCATTGTGGGGTAATGTCACTGCACCTCTTTAGTAAGATTTCATGTCATCACTTGATGTTTCACTGGGACAATGTGACAAAGCGAACTTTGTATAATTTTATAAATGGGAGCTGTGAAACAGCTGAGTAAGGTACAGACAAAAAAAAGACACTATGCAAGGGAAAAGCACATTTGGGTGTTTTCCAAGCTAACACAAGTGTGAAATTTTCACAAGTATCTTGCAGGAATCTGGGAATGGAGATGACCTGATACAGTGCTGTAAATAGAGGTTAATCCTGTCACATGGCTGCACAGCTCACTCACCATCAAGTAAGCATGAAGCATTGTCCCCTGTCTCTGCCTCCTCTGGGGGTTTGGAAACTACAGTCACTCCCCAGCCACCTTCTCCAATACCTAAGTCCTCTGCACTTACCCCTTTTTTCCCTAATGTGGGCCTCAGGTGCATTTTTGTCAGTCACACAGGGACCTGACTGAGGAAACATGCTTCTCAAGGACATCTCAAATGAATGCAAATCCTAGGAGAGAGTACAAAGCCCAGCTCTTTTCAGTTGTGTTCAAGAAAAGTGGGCAAGAGGTGATGGGCATAAATTGAAATACATAAGGTTTCCTCTGAATATCAGGAATTTTCTTTTTACTATGAGGGTGCCTGAGCACTGTCACAGGTTGCCCAGAGAGGGTGTGAAGTGTCCTTCTCTGGAAAATATCAAAGGCTCCCTGGACATGGTCCTGAGCACTGGATGGCCCTGCTTGAGCAAAGGGGTTAAAGTTCAGAGGTCTTTTCCAATTCTAACCCCACTGTGATTCTGAAAGAAGCACATTATCTGAGGACAAGGCTTTCTGGATAAGATAGAAGCAGGACAAAGGACAGGTCCTTTAAGATAAGTTCTGAAGAGTGTTAGGAAGAAGCTTTCAGAGCACTCAGAAAGACTGTGGCTAAAGAAGCAGGAAATGAATGAACAGCTTTACTTAAGAGAGAGCAAATCCTCACTGATGTTCTCCTTCTATGACCCTGAGTATTATCAAGAGCACTGATTTAAAATCTTTACTTAAGGCACAAGCCTCTGGGTAAGGATGTGAGATGATGAGAGGGTGTCCCTTGACACATGTACCAGCTCTCCTCTAGGGATATGAGCTGGAGCTGCTGGAGGGGCAGAGAAGGGTGCTGGCTGGTCACTCCCTTGTATGTAGAAGCAGAGATTCTACATGTGCTTGAAAGGACATCACTGTCAGTGCCAGGCAATGGACTGCCATGTTTTCCATCTGGCTCTCCAGGAGGAACATGACACTTTATCTACTGGGTGAAATTTTCTAAGCCTCTGAAACAACCAAAGGGATCAGAGGAAGGAAGGCCAAGACACATAACCTGATGTGTGCCCAGAGGAGCACTTTCCCCTGAAGTGATTTTGCAATGATGTGATGCAATTCCAGCTTAAATTTTTGGCAATGAATGCCATACTTTGCTTATGCATTGTGTGAGAAATACTATTTATTTTGATTTCTACAAAGGCTTCTGCCTGACAAGTTCATCTGGTGCCACTAGTACTGTTATTAGGAGATACAGGGAATTTCAAGTCACCTTCTCCATACAATTAATTTCCTTACTGACTGCTTTCCCTACTTACCTCTTGTCCAGGTTAAAGAGTTCAGCTTTTTAGTCTTCCTTCAAGCAGAAGTGCCCCATGACCTTCCTCTTTTTTATTGCCTACTTATGCCTTATCATGTTGGATTATGAGTTTTGAAATAGAGTAAATCAGAGCTGTATGAAGTTACTTGGCTACATCATATTATTGCTTTCTGTGGTTTTCTCCTACATTTTTTCCAATAACTCCTAACAGACAATTTTCTTCTTCTTTTGTTGCTGAGCTTTGAGTTAATTTTTAGCCAGAGTGCTCTCCTTTATTGCAAAAGACAGACTAAATGTGCAATTCTTCTTAGTTTCTAAATTACTTTGAAGTACTTGTACTCCTCCAGAATATTTATTCTGAATACCCATTACCATCTTCTGCAGTATTCTTCTCTCTTCATCTTGGAAAAGTTGGTTCAATGAGTATTTTGCATTCTTACTCCCAACTTGTTCTACTTCTGCTTTCCAATGAGTTAACATATTTCTTTTAGATGCTGTCTTAAAGCCATTATCATTGTTATGCAGCATTGTTTCATAGATTCAAACATGCAGACTTTTATATCTTGAGAGAATACATTTCACTGTCACCAAGACTTACCATTAGTTTGTGTTTGCCAAACAGCATCAGATACGCCCCAAAGAGCAGGGATTACAAAAAACACAGCAAGCTGCTTGGGATGAGGTTTCCACAGCAGTAGTGTTATCATACAGCCTGTGTTCAAACCTGCAGCTGTTGATTTATAAAGAAATAAAAAAGAGAAATATAGATGCAATTATAATCAAGACTGATTGTGGTAGATAACACTTTTTCATTCTACCCCCAGTGAAAGCACAAGGCAATCTTAAAATCTTTCTGGTTCATTGAGCTTTGCGCTGACTGAGTTGGTATCACATGAAATACAAGACAATGCTGGCCTTTGACAGTGTCTAATTCATAATTCTGAGCAGTGTCCTGAGCTGAGAGATCCTCAGTGCTGATATGGTTGTTAGCCCAAAGGACACGAACCACTGAGTAGGAGAAGGAGCTTCTGAAAGGCTTGCAGTCACCATGTGAGGTGTGTGGGAAGGGGGAGCAAACATCCTTCTAGTCTCCTTGCCTTAAATGAGCTTTCCATTTAGGGCCAGAGGGGACAATTAAGGATTTCTAGAAGGTGGCTTTGGGTCTTTCTTTTAAAAAGTGGTTTGTAAATGAGTCACAGATTCTTCCCCCCACAGGTGCACATTCACAGACTGAGTACAAAGACCACTATAGAGAATTGAGAGGTTCAGAGGTCTTCCATTTCTAAAACTACAGTTTTGGGGAAGATTTAATTGTTTATTGCTACTATTAGGTGTTTTTGGTTTTGTTGAGTTTTTGTTTTTTATTTTTTTAAATCTGATTTTAGTAGACTGAGACACACAGAACAGACAGAAGAATCTTTGAGCTAGTGACTGTAACAGAAAGCACTCTAAATTTCCTCTTCCTTGTCCAGGTTTAAAATTTCCTGTGAAGAAAATGCATAGAATGTCTTGATGTGTATTGATCTATTCAGTGATGTTTCTAATAATACAAATTATTACATCATGGAAATAAGGTATTAGTCCGGTTCAGTATGCATAATGCATACAGAGGCACAAAAGAAATATTTCTTGGTTTTTTTTTTTATGCATCCATTACTCTATTACTCATTGGAACATATGCAAATCTTTACTCAAGGCAACATGAAAATTATGTCCCATACACAAGCCCTTAAATTATTCTAGCCTGACGCATGATTTTCTTCTGTTTTTCTCCCTATATAACAAGTAGTAAAAAGGATGGTAAGCCAACCTTTAAAAAGTTTCCTGAAATTTAATTCAGATTTCCAAGTTTGTCATTTCCTGAGACTTGGGTCAACAGTGATTTGCTTTCACTCCATAAGGGTAAGAAGGTTTCAGCCCAGTGTAGAAATCCTACTCATGATAGTGCAAGTCTCAACATCTGCATTGTAAGATCATTTGTCACTGGCTGCATCAGAGCTGGAAAGCATCAAGGCTATAGGGCACTTTGTGCATAGATAGAGCCCTCAAAAGTGGGCTGAATGTACAGCACCAGCAAGGTGATGTGAGGCAAAGACAACAGTACAGTGCTTAACTGTGAGCTGCCTCTCTTCTCATGAATGAAGTTTGTGAAGTCTGCCTCTAGACTGACTTTGGTTTTAATTGATAGCTGACAGCAAGCTATCACTTTGTACATGCAAGGCGGGGAGTAGTGGATCTGATTACTTATGGTGATCAGTCATTCAAGAAATCTTTACATACCTAATGCAAATAGAAGTTTTCTACCCGTGAACTGGGAGATCCTTCCAAAGAGCAGAGAGCAGAGGGAATTTACACCTGCAAAGCAGATCATCATATAGCCAACATAGTGTATCCCCAGGGCACAGGTTGTATAACTCTGGAAGAGAAGGGATAGTGGTGCCACATTTTCTCTGATAAAAATATACAGCTAAAGTTCAAGGATCTTAGCCTGAGTGTTTGGTAAATAGCCAGCATGGACAAGATAAAAAGAGCACAGCTAGAGAGTTTGCTGACAAGTCCCTGGTGCACTGACATAGCTGGCTTCAGCAGCAACTTTCCTACCCCAGTTCTCAATCCGACTGATGCCATGTAAACAGAGGAATAGCAAGCAGAACAAATCTGAGCACTCCTTGCTGTACAAATAAAACTTCTGAAAGTAGCATTAGGAATTTTCTGCCCTTCCCATCATAGCCCAAGAGATGAAAATTGACAATTGACACTATGGTAATGACAGAGCAGCTCTCAAAAAATAAGAAGACCTCTTCTGTAAGAGCACATAACCAGTGGAGGTTGCCAAGGAGTGCCCCTTTCAATCTGTTCCAACACAGCAACGAGTGCACCCTTCCACCTGATTTATATGCAACGTTTGAAAGCCTTAAGCATGAAAGAAGCAGCTCAGGAAGGTTGCCCTCTTTCTTTTGAGGCTTTCCCAACAAATGCCAGGAGAGCACACCTGCTGCATGTCTAGGTTTGTTGAGAAACAGGAGAAGCAGAGGTGGTTTTAATCATTTCAATCTGTCGGGGCCTGGACCTGCTGCAGTAGTGACTGGTGAGGGCTTTCAGCCAGCCATGTTGAGGACTTGCCCTCTTACCGTAAAGGTTGTCAAAATAAAATATGTGCAATGTGTGCTGACTTGCATTTATACAAGCTCTAGGGAAACCCGAAGAGGAAGGAAGATATGAAAGCTTTGCTGGCTTCTGGCTTTTCTCCCAGTTTGTTATTTACAACAAGGTGAAGAGTTTGAACCTGTAGCTCTCTGCTGTGGCCTTCGCTGGTGAGTTAAGCTCTCTTTTTGAGAGAGTTAAGCTCTTTTTTTGCATTCTTTTTGAGGCTGTTCCAAGGGACATATTTACTGCTGTTTGAAGATGTCACTCAGAGGTCATTCATGTAGAAGTAAGCAATAATTTTTCAATCCACAAATCATCATTAAAAATATCTTCATGTGAAAGTAAATATAGATCAGATGTAATAATAAGACACAAAGGCACAAAAAAATCAGACAGAAATATATTTTCATTTACATCCATACCTTTGAGTAGTCACCAGCAAGAAATGCCTGTTCAAACCCACTGTACATTGTCAGAGGGATTAGAAGACACTGTCTTTTATCTTTAAGATGACAGAAAGTTGCTAGGAATGAAGAGCAAAAGGATGGTGCCTCTAGTTTTTCTTTCTCAGTCTCTGCTTGGTCAGATTTGATCTGGTCCAGAAATATAATAACCAGCAACACAGCTATCACACCACAAGCTGCAAAAAGAAACAAAACAAAAAGTTCATGAAAAACTGAGGAATGCTGAAGAATGATGGAAAGTCGCTTGCCGCTGTTATTGTCCTGACTTGGTGCTTGGCTCTCTGTGGGATATTTTGGCAGCTGCCTCTGATTCCGCTTCAGTGTAAAGGCCATTTCTGTATAAACAAGAAGGCCTGATCTACATTCACATCTTCTGCATACAGCTGTGCACTCGCAAACCCGCTCAGCTGAGCTGTGGCTGGCCTGTTGTGACAGCCGCCGGGCCAGCTGCAGGGCCACAGAGGGCGATGGCTCACCCTTCCAGGGCAGTCCAGGGACACGGGGATGGGAGCTGGCCAGGAACAGCTCCCTCAGGAGCTATCAGAAGGCTTTAAATCAACAAGAGAGAGGAGTATTCACTTCCAGTGCCAAGGTTTTCATGGCTAACGGGGCTCTTCTTTCAAATCCATGGAAAGAAAAATAAATGCTGTCTTGAAACCCAGTATATGTTGTGCCTTTTTTTTTTTTTTTTGGCTCAGAACCATGCTTTGAGTATGGAATATATGCTGTTTTGAAGATGATAGTGAGCAGCTCTACTAACTTGAAAAGATGGAAGTTATAGCTTTAAACCCATAATTTCTGAACAGAAGCAGCATATAAAAGAATATATAGAGTAGTTAATCAGAAAATGATCATGCATGTATCAGTCTAGATTTGTTGCTTGTGTAGTGAATCAAAACATTTTTTCATGTTATCAAGGAGATAAGCATGTCCCATAATATACATGAGACAACCATAGATTCACAACTGATTGCTTCATTACTTATGCAGGGCATGATAATGTTTCCTCACTTATGCTGACTAGAATTCCATCCATGGAAAGAACTACAGTTCAGAGTAAGATGAGAACCAGGCACCTCTTTCCATCCACTTTGCTTGCTTAATGTGCTCCTGTGTTATGTGTATGGATATTGTCTCTACTGTGAACTTTTAATATCCAAATACATTAGCAGATTTACAATAAATTGCCTCGTTTTTTTAACTGCTTATTATTTTTCATCCATGTGTCCTAGAATTTCTCCGGTGTCCTGGTTGCCCACTGTGGCTGAGCTGTAAATCCTTCATGATTCAAATAATTATTGGTTCTGCCAGAGTATTCATTAGTACTTATGGACTAATTGCTGGACTTAAATGGGTGAAAGCAGGACATCCACATTTTCAGAAACAAAAAAAAATATAACAAATATGTTAAATCATTTAAGAGCAATTATAGGACATAACAGCATGGCTTCATAGTGGTTGGTATGACCATAAATAGAAACATTTGCAGTCCTTGAGAAAGCAAAACAGCAGAAGAGTTATCCATTATTGTCTCCACCCAAACTGGGCAAAATAAGTATTCAGCCACCAAATAGAGGACTCATTTAAAAAATATCTGTGAGTGAAATATTTAGCCATTTACTTTCCCTTGAGGTAAGAAAGGACATGTCTTTTATAAAGAGCTTAAAAGAAAAGTGAAACCCCACTGACGCAGGGTCAGGACAAAGCAGGGTTGCATTCACTTTGCATGCACAGAGCCTAAGGGAGAGCTGTATATGTTAGTCATCAAATTTAAATGTAAACTTTACAGACAAACATGCCTTTAGCAGAAAGCCATCAGCTCAAATACATTCTGGGAGGAGAGTGGAGGCATATTTTTTACACTTTCCCACCAATTAGGAATGGAGGATGGGGATAGTGGAGGGATTTTCTGCAATGCCCTTGTGCACTGAGACCTGGCTCTGCCTGGATCACACACACTCTGTTGGAGTGTGTGGCCAATTCTATGCTTCTGTCTCAGCACAGAGACATCTATGTTCAGAGACTGCGAAATTATTTTGACAGAGCTAAGGAGCACATTGCCTTTCCAGATACTTTCCTTTATCCAGAAAACAACTTCTTTTGAGCGGGATACTTTTTGGAACTTTCCTCACCCAGTTAATCCTTGCACATCTATTTTTTTTTTTTTTATGGCATCAGCTTCCCTGTATTTCATTCTTTTCTAGCCTTGTGCAAGGAAGGTCTGTAGCAGCTGTAGTTACTAAATGGGAGATATGCCAGTTTGCCTGGCTGAATTTGGGTCACAACACTGGGCTTCAGCTTTATTCCAGGTGAAAAATGTAAAGAATATCTTTCTCCTTTAGATAAAAATGATACAGCTATGGCATAATGCATTAGAATGCATTTAGGAAGGAGTTGTTTATAGCTCTCACATATCCCATTTTCCTTTAGCAAATCGGATTGAAGGAGAAAGTCGGAAACTTAATCTGCAAAGCCATTCTAGATTCCACTAGTACTAGGCTCCCCATCAGTGATACTGATTAAAGATTGTGTGGATTACTCACCAGTATAGACCCCTACCAGTGTGTAGATTAGGGAGTTGGAGGGTCTTTCTGAGCCAGTGCTGTTAGTGGTGTCAGTCAGGCAGTCGTATGCTCCACAGCATTCCAGGGCTTCTTCTGAGATCTCTGCTAATTAAGAACAAAAAGAAAGGCAGGTCAGTGAAGAGATCAGGTAAGTCCACACTATGTGTAAGGATAGGAGGATATAAGGAATCCAGTGCTTAGTGATTGGTCCTGGTTTCAAGTCTTCCCTGCTTAGAGATATTTAACTTCAGAATCCCAGTTTAACACACAAAAATTTGGTTTAAGAGAAACAAAAGAGAGACTGAACACTGAATTAATGGTTACATGAGGACAGGGATTAAAGTCAGAGGCTGAAAGCTGAATCCAAGTTCAATTTGCTTGTATTCATATAGTATTAAAATAGTATTCAAAGTTTGAGTATATATCTTTCCCTCTTAATCATAATACCTCATGAGATAGATCCCTAAGTTTACACCAGGAATGGACTGATGGACTTCAGTTCTTGAAGCCATCCCACATTTTCCCTCTCCAGATAATTGCTGTATATGTTACAGGAAGAGAAACCAGCTGAAGACATTTTTTAAAATAAATTCAAATTATGATTACTCAGTATTGCAGTCTTCCAAGTAGCCTGTTTTTCCTGACTTTATTATTTTACTACTGTCTTTATAACTTTCTGAGAACACGCTTGAAGCTAACAGTTCTGCAGGGTTTGGAGTAAGACCTTGGCTTTGTGCAGTCCTGTTGTTTTTGTGTAGGGCATATGTCAAAGCCACAAACACACACGTAGTCACACACACTGTCACCAGCACACTGTGCCCACTTCCTCCAGTACCCTCTTGGTAAAGAATAAATGCTAACCCAAAGTGTAAGCCTGAATCAGCTGTCTACTGGAAGTGGATGATTCAAACCCCGCATAATAATTTTAGTGCTTTCACTGCAGAATTTGTCTCTGGTCCAAGCACAATAAAGGGCAATACAGCTGTACCTTGGCTGATTCCTTAAAGAAGAATTGATCTGTATTTTTTCAATTAAGGTTATTGTGTAACTAGTTTTAGTGTGTTTTTCCTCATTGCTTCCAATCAAAGCTGCTGTGATGTGAATCAGTTGTGTAACCAGCTTCATAAACAACTTTAGGTTCAACATAAGATAAGATGATGTAGCAATGTAAAGAAAATCATTACCTTATTATAGTCACTGGCTACAACTACAGACCTTCAGCAAACAATGGACAAACAGACCTTCAGCAAAATTACCATATGCAAAAGGTGAGTCACGAGTGAAGTGTGGAAGTGTGTAAAACAAGTTTTTTATCGCTTCCTGCATCATCTGAAGATGAAGCTGCACATGCAATTAGTCATATGCAAGCTGCAAGGCAGGGTTTACACTGTTTCTCTTGAATTAAAACTGTAATATTGTTGAGTGAGGAAGGATGACTGTCATAATTTACACTGATTACTGTCTTCAGTTGTGGTCCTACCATATGGTGTAACTTTGCCTTGCTGTGTCTGGATGCAGTGATGCAGCAATATGTCTGAATTTTATGCATTTTGATTCTCCAGATACATGCTGTATCTTTCCTACTGCTCAGTGAAATGATACATTTTAAGTACATGAAAATATGAATGGATGACTTTGCACAGGTCTCAGAGGAGAGAAAAATATTTGTGTGACCGGAGATTCTTACCCCCTCACCCCAGCAAAGAAGTTCCCTCTAGATTAAAGCTGTGTCTCACTGAGAAGGCACAGTAGAGAAACTCATGTTGTAACTGCTCATCACTGTTGTGAAGATGTGCAAGTTCTTTGACTTTGAGAGCTGTTCACACAAGCACAGCATTTTCTGAAATTCTATGTAATAGATAAAAAATAAGTGTCTTTAAACTTTGGAGGAACATCCTCAAAAGTAAAACTAGGAAGGGATTTAGAAGACCAAACAAACAGTGTTTTATTCCTCTTGTTAAAATTCTGTGTGCTGTGAGGCAGAGGAGAGTCAAATGGTCGCAGTCTGTACAGACCCCACAGCTGCACCACCGCCTCTGCCCTGCAAGTGAAAATCAGAACAGACAGCCCCTCCTGAGATATCATGTGGCTCTGGGATCAGCTCAGCAAGGCTCCACTGCACTTGGAAAGGTCTGCCAGCATTCTGCTTTAATGGTGCTTCACCTATAGTTACTTAGGTTTAAAGAAAGCACGATTCTACATAAGTATCACACCTTGTGACAACTGCTCTGCCATAAATCCAAAGATTCAAAGATTAAAACCTGATGCCAGCTTCCTGACATTTAGCTTTAACCTAGTAGCTACTTGAGAACTCTTCAGGAGACATCCTGTTTAACTGAGACAGGAAAGAGGTAACTTCTTGCTACTCATGGTAGCAGTGTATATGGAAAGCTCTCTCCATGTCTGGACAACAACTCTGTTTTGATTTTGACAGGATGAGGAATGTACAGGAGACTGTAAGGATAAGACACCGCAGCGTTTTGAATCTCCAAGGTGGCATCCAAATATTAATTTATCTTCACAACTACTCTTTTAAAATTGACGCCAATTACATGCATGGGAAATGAGGGCACTGCTGCTGAGTGATTTCTCCGAGCTACATTGGCATCTGCTGTCTGAGCCTGAAATACAGCAGAGGAGCCCTGGCATGCAGACTCCTGCCAACAACTACTGCTATTTCTTCTTGACAGTTCTGTAAAGAACTCATTTTCAGCAAGCACCAGCAACCAGTCTGACTCACCTTGAGTGCTTAAGAGCAAACTAACCCAATACTAAAAGCTTTGCAAAAAGGTTGCTTCAGTATTTTGCCTTTTGTTTTAAATCACTTTTAATAGAAGTAAGATGTGAAGGACTGTCATTGTCTGCAGCCCATCTATGCTTTGCAATACAGGGGTAGAATTCAAACAGAATTCAATAAAGTTCTATTTTTTAGCTATTTGTCTAAACTCTGTTTGTGGCTGATTTTTGATAGAAAATAGACACTTTCAGAAAGTTATCTCATCTATTTCAGACATCTATCCTACGATGGGCTAACTCTTATCTGTAGTGCCTGTTTTGACTATGAAAGCTCAGCTGCAAAAATCTACCTCTCATCTATCTAGAACCGATTGATGTCTATAGAAAGAAGTGCCAATATTTTAAATACATTTTACCTTTGTTGGAAGACTGGCTAAGTATCAAGGATGAGATAAGATTTCCCCAGACGCCAGAAGTCTGAAACACCAGAAAGAAGACCCCAAAGTATTGGTTGATAATGTCTTTTGCATTTTTTCCTGCTTTCTCAGCAGACGAAGTGCCAGCAATAGTGAGGTAAGTGCATTTGGCAGACCAGAGTGGTGCTCCTCCTAAGCCCAGGATCACAGAGGCAGGGATTAGTGTGTACCTGCCAAAGAACACTTCATTTAGCATAGTTGTTACCATTAGCATAATAATCGTTTGCCCTAACATCCAGTGGCAAAAATAGACATCAAAGAAATAGATTTATCCTTTTTTATGAGCCAATAAATCTGTTATATGGAATAAAAAAAAAAAGGTCAGCCTTGTTAAATTTAGGGTGTGCAAGTATATGCAGCTCTGTGCAGGGACTAGGCCTAGGGCAGGCTGGCTAGGTCTTTGCTCATCTGCCTTAACTTCTCATAACTGAGAACTAAATTGCACATGCACTTCAGAAGATGGATATCAACAACTTTCCTCCACAGAGTTGCAACACTTGTCACCGGAGAGCAGAAGTTGTTCATCCACCTTCTGAAAGAGCTAGGAAGGACTTAACCTTCTCCTGCAGTCCTCTTCTCCCAGAGCTACTGGCTGGAAGATAGTCTTTCCTTCGACCTTCTCAAAAAGCAACCCTAAAAGTCTTTTGACTTTTAAATGAAACTTCTGATTTTTTTTTTCCCCAAAGAGGAATTTCTGCTACAAACATGAGTTAGAGAAGCAGCTTCAGGTGGGTGGATGGATGTATTCATTCTGACTCTTCGCACATTTTCACCTCTCTGGTTCACCTAATGCTGAATTTATTTATCTTGATTTGTTGCAAGTAGCACCTTTTGCACCCAGCTTTCTACCCTGCAACACAGAGTTAGAGCAGGAAAGGAGAAGAAAAAGAATAAAGAACTTTGCCCTTACTTATTTTGTTTGAACACAACGGGGAGCGTTAAAACATTTAAGTCGTACCAGCTAGCATAGAAGTTCCCTAAGGAGTAGGCGACATAGCAGCACATGGAGACTGCAATGGTCCACTTGCAGCCCAGCTTCTGGATGATGACTGGAGTGAGGAACATGGACGATAAGGTGAGAGCAGCATACAGAACACTTAGGGAAGCAACGCCCAGGCCTTCTTCTGAGTTGAGACTGCTCTGCAGGGATGAAAACAGCAATTGAGACAAATTTTATCACAGGTACATATTACTGTGGTGTACAGAGAGGTGGCTGTGGGCAGGAACAGAGAGACATGGCATCTGGGGCTGGGTATTACTGTCTCATTCCCCCAAAGCAGCCTGATTATGGACTTGGAATTTTCTTCAAAATGATAGATCATTTATGAAAACATGATACAAAACCAGGTGAGGATTGCTCAGATTCAAAGCTTTAGTAAGTCATTCTTTAGATTATTTGATGTTATTTTTTTGAGTTTCTCTTTGAAAGCAAGTTGAATGAAAGACAACCTCTTTTCTTGGCCTCCATTTGTTATCTCAGGCAGGAATATCCTCAGATCTCCATTGCAAAGGCTGGCATAGCAATAGTGGGAGATCCTTTGCTTTAAACTACAGGTCTGAAAATTTCTAAGATTTTCAGAGGCCAAGGTCCAAATATCCTAATAGGCTTGCAGCAGCCCTTGGTAGTTGGCAGTAATTGATTCACCCATATTTTCACAAAGAAGGAATAACATTTTACTGATCTAACCAGGTTTTACAGTTTTATGCTCAAAATAGTTCTCCTCTTGTCTTGATGATCTGAAAGGTGAAAGAGAAGATCAATTTGGGAGACCTGGACAAGCTTGAGAAATGGGCCCATGTGAACCGAATGAAGTTCAACAAGTCCAAATTCAAGGTGCTACACCTGGGTCAAGGCAACCCTAGACATGAGTACAGACTGGGAAAAGAACTCACTGAGAGTAGCCCTGCAGGGGAGGACTCCAGAATTCTGTACATGAAAAGCTGGACAAGAGCAACAGTGTGTGCTCATAGCCCAGAAAGCCAGCTGTATCCTGGGCTCCATCAAAAAAAGCCATTAGACCAGCAGAGCCTTCTAGGCTGAGAAGTTTCTCCTTGTGTCAGACAGCAACAGTAACCCTCAGTCTTTTATGTTAGATTAACAAGTGAGCTCTAATGGTAACCTGAGTATTCAAGTAATTCTAGAAACCTATCTCTGCTACTATGTTTTAGGATGTTAATGCCAGCAAAGCCACAACTGCCTTATTAAAAAATAATATTTTTTACTATTATGTTATATCATGATCCTAGAAATTACTGTATTATTTTATACTTAAACTATTTAATGGCTCAGGCATAATTTTTAATTATTGTACATTGCTGTACAATAATAACTATTATAAAATCATAGCAATTTAGAAATATTCAAAACAAATTCTTTCCAGAAACTGAATTTGTTTTCCATTTGACAAGATCTTCTTTTGAGAAGAGTGATCTCAGGTTAATTTTGTTTTCTGTTTCCATTTTAACAAATTAAAGTAGTAGCATGACATAAGTATGTGAGCTATTTGAGAAATACTAGAATAAGATATTTAGTAAATGCTGTAGATCTGGGTGAGGAATATTAACCTGCAGCAAGTTAATGTCCTAACCCACCTCATAAACAATACTGTGCATGCCTTCCTCACAGAGACCATGGAAAGGCTGATGTGTTTCCCACTACCAGTTGGCCTGATGCCCTTCCAGACCAACTGTCCTGATAGCCAATGGGAGGTGCCCCTCTTACCTGTAGACTCTGGAGTCCCGAGTAAGCAGTAAAGAGAAGCAAAAATCCGAAAGAAATGACCAAAACATTCTTAAGATTCCTTTCCATGTTGATTCATAGAAGACAAAAGGTCTGCCGGTGAGCAAAGCTGATCCAATTATTCCAGGGGACGATTTGAGTTGGAGAAAAACAGCTTATGCCTTGTTGGAAAAGGTCATTTTTTTCTGTGTTTGTAGAGAAGAGAGTTGCTAATTATTTGAAGACTGACCACTGAACTTTACTTTTAAGTAGTACTGAAAACTTCTTATGGAGTTGTTACTCATTCACCTGTTGTTACTCAGGAAATAGCCAGCAGTCCCAAGGGCACCTATCATGTTTTTTAGAGAGGTATATAAGTCTCTTGCAACACTTGCACATATCTGAGTATTGAAGTAAAATATTATATGGCTCTCCACTAGGATCAGCACAGAAGAAAAAAATTGCAAGCTGTGAAATCACTTTCTGTCATAAAGATACACAAATCCATAAGGGACAAAGATTAAATGGCATACTGAAATCTGCATCAGGCCTATTGTTTAACTATAGAAAGCATGCTAGGAAATGAGATTGTGCTTCAGCTCTGTCTGCATACCCAGCTCCACAACTGTGCAGCACAGAATCCCAAAGCTACTGGCTGCTTGGCAAGTGGGACAGCCTTCATTCATGGGGAACCTCAGGGCTTTGGTCCCTCAAGTTTACCAAGTCATACTTATGGAAATGATTTTCCCCCATCTTTCTCATCAGTGCAGAAGCCAAAAAAAAAGAAAGGTGGATTGAGCAGATATCTGAAAAAGAAAGTTCCCCTCCCCTTCTCTGCCCCTAAGACTGACAGGGTGAATGGGCCCTTCCTGCATCGGTGGCAGAGCAGGGATTTGAACTTGGGAGTAAAGTAGAATCCAAGAATGTCCATGCTGTGGTGTAAACAGGTCTGTAGGGTGCCCACAGTGTCCATTGGGAATGCACTACACTAAGACTTGGTCTAAATCCCACTAGATGGCACAATTTTGCTTCCCACAGGGACATTTGCTGGTAAGGGGAGGAAGCTTTAATGCATAAATTCATTTAAAACATTTAAGAGGTCACAGCCAGTTTCTGCTTTGGAGAACATTGCAGTATGTGCCTTTTCATTTTCTTCTTTTGTCTTATAATCTTCTTGAATGAAAAAATGCAGAAAACATAATCTTTTAATTCTCTATTGTTACTGGTACTTCTATATTGCAAGTCTAGATAATGGCTTTTTATTTTACAGGCTACTATGCTCAGCATGCAAACCCCTTGAATGAGATCACAATGCTGCTCTTGTTTGGCAGGGTTTGTAAGCCTCTACAAGGAGCTTAGACCAAACTGGTGGTACTTTCCCCCATCTTTTCAGGTTTATGGATCCTTGCAATTTTCTTGTGACAATATTTCAGAAGAAATTTACACCTGGTGATAACATGCTTGTTTCTGTTTTGGATCCCTTAGAAAAAGTCTGCAAAATTCTAGCAATTTGCAGTCACAGGTCTAAAACCACTGAAAAAAAATATTGAGAATATGTAAGAATAATAAGAATATCCTAAACAACAGCACAATCATCACCCACTCCAGCAGAGGCAAGAACCAGGAACAGTGCAAAGAGCACTATT
This sequence comes from Dicaeum eximium, assembly GCA_013396995.1. Taxonomy (NCBI): domain Eukaryota; kingdom Metazoa; phylum Chordata; class Aves; order Passeriformes; family Dicaeidae; genus Dicaeum; species Dicaeum eximium. The sequence continues at coordinate 1,388,075 of VWZP01003839.1, forward strand.
TATTTTAGTTTCTTTCTTGACATTAGCAGTAATAACAAAAAAACTTAAAAAATCAGCATTAACTGGACACTATTTTTAAAATGCAGTGTTGGACAGGTTATCTGCTCAGCACTTCTGCTCTGGAGGAATTCCTAACTTCTTATTCATCACATATTCTCAGCAGCACAATATTGGAGAGCACATGGAGGATAGTGGTAATTTGTATGTGTAGGGCTTTTTTCTCTTCTTTCCACTGATCAAAGGCATTCAGCCTGTTCCACATCCCTTGCCCAGAGCTTTGGGTTATCCAACTGACTGGTCTCAAGCCCCTCCTTAGGAATGTGCAGAGTCTTTACCAAAGAGATCTGATAAGGCCAAGGATCTTTTCCTTTGGTACCAGGCAGCTAAAGCTCCAGCAGGCCTGCTGTGTATCACCCTTGACACTTCTTTCATTCTTTCTGCCAGTCCAAGATTAAATGAGCCTCAGGAGCTGTGTGCTGTATTTGGGGATTAGGTTTCACACTGAAGACTGCAGCCACCAAATGAAAACTTCTTGCAGAGCACAATCTTAGACATGGGAGATAGAAGAAACTGGTTAAATTCATTACTCCATGCCACAGGTGATTACATTTGTTTTCATCTGTTTATTTTCTCAGGGTAAATGAGGGCTGTCTTTGCTCAAAAGATTATAGCACCAGAGGCTAATCTTTGGGGGCTTTTGTGCTCCATAATTATAATTTCCCTATTTGCTCTATTTTAGTCAAATTCATTGCTTAGGCAGTAATTTTAACAAAAGCAGAAGAAAGCCCCATGACATTCAGGATACTCATCATAGGATTTTCTGTCTTAGGAGGCTTTTAATTGGTTATTACCTTGGTGGTACACAGTATCCCTTAAATCTATCTGTAGAAAGGATGACTGCCTGCACAGCATTTCCTCTCTTGCTGTGAAAGCCTGGCCATGTTACTTCCTTATTCTCCTCCTCCTTCACCTGTGTTTGTGCCCTGCTCATGTTGGATTTGGAGCAGGAGTGACTAAATGTGACGTGTCTTGCAAAGCCCAGCCATTTCTGACAGGGGCATTGGGAAATACTACCTGTTACATGTTGAAAGGAGGTCACAACCTGAAAGTGAGGTAACAGAGAACTGAACAGACCAAGCAAGAAAAGCTGTTTTCTTCCAGGAAGGGGGTTCTAAGGGAGTTGCCTGTCAGTGAACACATTTTGCCCACAAAGTTGGAGCAAAATTATTTTTGCTGTGTCAAAGGCTCAAGAATTGTAAGTTGCTCCTGTTTGTCTATGAAAGTTTGAACATCTCACCCTTCTTCAGTATTTCAGGTCTCATTTCCAAATTTCCTGTATTTCCCATCTCCCCTTTCAAATACTTCTCTCCTACCATGCAAAACATCCACAGATACTGTTCTTTCATGTCTTCTCCTAGGATTCCCTCTGCATGCATAGCTGTATAGACATGAGTATGCCACTTCTGTCTGAATCCTATCTGCTGATGCCCTCTTGTATTTCTCCAGAGGAACCAAACTGTGTATCTCAATCTTCCTTTATGTCCTGCATGTATGCCACCCTTCCTTCATTCCTGCTTTGCTGTTCCCGAGCCACCACCCTGCTTCTGTCTCTCTGCTTCTCCCTTCATACCTCATCTCCTGAGTGTCAGGAGATTTTTTGATTCTCTAAGGGAGTGGCTTGAAAACTGCAGGTGGCGTTCTTGTTTCACAGGTTATTACACTTCTCGTAGCCTCACTGGCTGCAAGGTCTCTCTCCTCCTTTAACACTGCTCTCAATTTCTCAGGTCCATTTCCTCCATCTCCACTCCCTATTCCTTAGGGAAGAGAAGAGACATTTTGTCTTTTGGGTTGGGAGACAGGTCATGATAGAAAGGGAACCAAATGGAAAAAGATCCTAGAGGGTACAGGCTTGAATGAAATTGGCTTTTTTTTCCTTAAGGCCACATAGGAGACTTTACATGAAGGACACTTGTCTACTCTGTTGGTTGCAGCTGTCCAAATAACCAGTGTTGTCTTTATAATAAAGACAGAACTCAGTTTAGGATAGAATAATGTGATGCCAATCCAGACTCACTCATAAATTTTGATGATCTGGAGAAACAGTTCCTTTACATGTTGGACTTCTTACAGCTGTTACTCACCTCCTGAGATTTGCATTGCTTTTGGCTGGAGTTTTCAATGCATGAACATGTCTATGAGAGTGTTCACAGACACTAATTCTAGCCTAGGAAGAAATTCAGCATTTTGAAGGTAAGACACTGCCCTGTGGAGCAGCCAGCCTCTCCACAGAGGACAGCCAAGGAGGTCGGACTCTCCGGGCTGACAGCTGCCTGTGAACAAGCCCCTGCTTCGCCACCAGAGTGGTTTTGCATTCACTCTGTTATAGTAAAATGCTTTTATCTGGTTCAAACCCAGCCCAGTAACATTTCTACCTTCTTGGAAGTATTGCCTGAGCACTGACATAGAATCTGTGCCTTATCCTGCATTTTAGATGTTTTAGAATAGCTGCAGTAATCCCATTTCTAAGCCTAAACCAGCAACTGTGACTCAGTTGGTAAGACTCAACACCGTGCTAAGGTAAACATGCCACTGTTGTGATCTGTGCTTTTATAATGAATGGGTAGAGACTGCATATGAACAATGGACTTTTGTATGGCAGTGGCTCTGAAGCCTTAAGAGCCATTTACTGGAAACTGCCTGACTGCATACTGGTTGTTCACATGAGCATGCATGAAAAATTCCTTGCACACACCCATGATGTGGGCTGGGAGGATGGGATTCCATCAACAACCCAAATTATACGCATTTTCACCTTTTCTCTTTTGTTCAGACGTTGCAGCTCATGTTATTAATGTCCCCTATCAAGCTAGTTCAAAAAAAGGTCTATAGTGATCAGTCAGGATACCCCTATTGTTGAAAGGCTATCACTAAGACTTGTGACAAATTTATCAGCCAGTGGAAATAAAAAGAAGATAAAAAATGGGGCTTGGTCCTAGGGGGCTGCTTAAAGGCATGTTGGTGCATATGTCCTGGAATGTGGAGGTTCTCACCCCTGATGCCTTCCATCTTTCTTTCGTCTATTGGTTGCACCCATGAGTGGACACTGACATAAGGGGAATATTTACAGCCTATTTATCACCCATTGCCATCAGTGTAAATATCTATATAAAGATATCTAAGGCAAAACTTAAAGTAGCCTGAGTCTCTTCTGAAAGCCTCACTTTTGCTTTCTTTCTCTGAATATACCACAATCACCTGTAAGAGCAAGAGCTGCCCAGCAGAAGTACAAGCAGGGGCTCTTGAGAGTGAAATATTAGAAAAAGTGGCTGTACAGGCTGGTATGACAAAATAGAGTATCTATTAATAGAGTATCTATTAATCAGAATAGGCAATCCTGCAGAAAATTTTGATGATAAAATTTCCTCCCTATTCCAGTAGATATGATCAGGTGCTGTAGATTGGGGCAGGTGATTACCTTATATACATGGGAAAACTACATAACCTTCCCCTAGGGTGACAGGGAGTCTCTCCCAGGTCTGAACAACAGACTCTTTCCCTTGCTAGTATCAATAAATCATGCAGCCATCCAGGACATTGTTTCTCTATCAGCTGTCCCTGACCCCTTTCCCCCCATCTGTGGCCCTGCCTTCTCCCTCTAATCCCTGGCCCATCAGTCTGCATATCCTTGCATTCAAACAAATCAAATTACCTTTTCCAGTGGCTTCCTGGACTTTGAAATTATGAAGCTATGACAGACCTCCCTGGAAACAGGTGCCAGGGTCCAGCTGGAAATGTCTTGATGGCTGCTGCTCTGAACAAGCTGCGTGCTTCTAAACTTGCACTGATCTCTACAGAAACTGCCCCAATATGCTCGAGAGAGTTGCAAAACTCCTATCCCATCCTTGTTTTGAAATACTTCATCATTTTTGTCAGTCCTCATGTGAAACTTGAACCAAGAAGAAAACAATATGTAGGAAGACAGGTCACATACAACTCCACCTCTGGCGTATCATCTGAAAAAAGAGTAGTTGCTATTTTATTTGCACTCTTGTTTGCATAATCACTCACTGCAAAATGTCTTTTTTCCACCAAACTGCTCCCACTTCCAGAGAAGTACTAAGATTCCTGATCAGTCACTCCATCCATTTCACAGAAGCTGTTCCATAACTTCAGGATGGTGGGGACTATCACTCACCCCCATCACAGTATGATGGGCACTCTGTGGGGGCTTGAAGGTGAAAAGTGATGGCCGATTCCACCAGTTCCTTTGTCATTTAGCAGTACCACAGGAATGGCCACTGCATACAGAGAGTTTCAGCCTGCATTGTGTCTGGAAAGTCATCCCTCTTGGGATTTTTCCAATTAAAAGTCACTCATGGAGCATGTTCCAGTATCCACTGCAATCACTGGAAGACTTCCTATTTTGGCAACAGTCGCTTCACCCCATCATACTCCTGTGGATGGATGCCCTTGTCTTTTCCAGTGAAAGAGTTAAAGTTTGGTGAAGTCAGCTTAAGCAGAAGGCTAAAGAGTTCTGAGCATTGTAGGACAGCTCTGAATAAATGTGGAGGAAAAACATTCAGACCAGTGGGCAGAAATCTAGAAGCAATACCTGGTTCCTAACAGACTGCTGACTTCAATAGGCTATTTGTGAGAAAAGACATTTCTATTCTGTTTGCTGGATTTCCTAAGGCCAACAGAGAGATCAGAGTGGAATGAATATGTCTGTAGCTACTTAGAAAAAAAAATCAATATGATTAACTGTCAGAAATTACAAAAATTATGCTAAATATAGATTCCTCCATGCCAGACCTCTGGAGGTCCAGTAGTCTTAATTATTCAGCATTAAAGTTGGGCTTAATTAAGTTTTATCTGAAACATTCTCTTCCAGAGATAGCTTTTTAAGTGACTATAAGTGTTTTTCTTAAACAGACAAATAGAAAGAAATCCAGAGTATACTACAGAAAATTCCAGTGTGTTTTTATTGTGAGATCTTTTCTCGCCAAGGGAGGAGGAAATTAGGGGGTAAAACAATACCATATGGAGAAAAAGCACCAGGAAGTTTACTGGAGCAGTGAGAGAACAGCAAATAAACTAGTGGTCTGCTCTTCTGATTACCAAATACTTAACTATCAAAATCTTCATATCCTCTTTAAATCTTCTAAGGAAGATACATTTTCACGCTTCTCTATTAAAAGAGCAGAATGCACATGAAGAGGTTTTCAGTAAATGTATAAAATCCATGCTACAAAAACATGCAATGAATGGCAATTAATTTTGACTTTCACAAAGAGTTACTTTTGCTTTGTTTGTAAATATGCCCAATTCCCCCTGCTACTGTCACTTTCTTGAAGCTGAACCTTTGTTGAGCCTTGAGGCTATTTTAAACTGTTGCCCCTGGGACAGCTGTGGTGCCTTTGATCAGCACGGAATTTAGGCAGTGCAGGGTGCATGGGCCATTTCTCCAGGAGGAATTCCTACAGTGGAGAGAAATGATGAAAACAAGTGGGACTTTAGTATGAATCCAGCTGTTCATGGTGGCTTTTGCAGGAGCTGGAGCTGTAATGAGACATGGTCTGGTATGTAATGGTGCAGACTATAGCCTAGCTGTCTGTTGTGCAGAATCCCTCTGCAGAGATGAAAACCCAGCCAGGAGAAGTCATCTGTTTCTTGTCCTTGGCATTGCTACTGGAGAATCACCAGGACCTTAATCCCAGGGGCTTGGTTTTGCAACAAGAAGAGCTCAAACCTGTCTTTTGGTTGCAAGCATTCTTTTACCCTTTAGAAGTCAAGGTCATGATATGGGCTCTTGATTAATTATACTTTTAAATCTTTCTCCTTTCTATTTACGTTTTGAGTGTAGGTGCAGAATTTCAATGGAGATTGGCTTCTGCTAAGAGCTCTTTGGCAGCATAAGTAATGCAAACCTCAGAAAAATAGATTAAATATTGCAGCCTAAAGAGTTTGCTGAAATTACAATTCAAAATAAGTAAAGGTCCTTTAATTTCAGCTTTTAAAAAGAAGTAGGGCTCTCCAAAGATGTAATCTAAGAGGCATGTCAAAGGTTTTTGACATTTGAAATTATAGCTCCAGTAGCCCCGAAAAGGGGCTGTCAGTTTGTAGCTTTGTGCTTTTCCTCCCTGCAAATGTGAGTTATTTCTTTTATCCCTCAATACATCACCAGTATACTACTGTTTGTGGAGCTGCTTGAATTTAGTAGATGAGAATCAATAAATGAACCATTTACTGTCTGTGAAATTAACTTTTATAATACAGAGACTGCTGGAAATATATGTATATCTGAGGGAAGCAAAAACCAACCTGCATTGTATCGTTCATTTGCAGCAGATCCAAAAGCAGTTCTTTTGGATAAAAGTTATAGAATCACATCAGTCTCAGAGGGATGTACCACTAGACATCAGCTTGTCCTGCCTCCCACTCCAAGCTGTGCTGCCACCAGCACTGTCAGATCAGCCACTGGCCTGGTATAGCACAGCCTGCACTGAAGCTGGTGTTCCTGTACCAAGGGCTACCATGACTCTTCTCTCCAATGACGTAAGACAGGACAGTGGGAGTTTGCCATGGACAGTTCTGCTGATGAAACTTATTCCTAAGGCAGGAAGCCCTGCTGCTGAGACATTTCCTGGAGACACAAGTGACCATCTTGCTCAGACTCTAGATGCTTACAGAGAGAGCCTGCTGTTTCACAGACTGTGGGCACCCTTTGTAGCCTTACACAGTAGGTAGTACAGACTGGACTCTACTTGTTAGATTTCACTGTAGTGCAAAATTAGGCTTACAGCCACAAATTGTGCCTTAGTCTTCATTTTGGGTTCATACCTTCAATCATTTTGCAAGTAATGAGCTAGTGAAAATTGCTATATTAAAATACCTTGTTCTTTGGAGGACTGAGAATTCTGATCTAGACTGAGATTTAGAAAACCTATTGTTAATTTTTGTGGGGTTTATATACTTTTTCAATGCAGTTGACAACAGACCCTTTCTCTTGAGTGGAGCAGTCAGATGTTCCAAACACTACAGGATTTTATGACTCTCTTAAGAATTCAGAGGCTTTGTTTGACTTGCTACTCAGGTGTGCTCCTTCTGTCTACACCTGGAAGGTTGAACTCCTTCACCTGAACAAAATCTCAGGTATTGAACTTATTTGACACCTTGTCCCAGTAACTTCCCTGGACTTGCTCAGTGTACTAATTTTCCTCAGTGATTGTTTCCATATTTATTCAGAGTTTGCCAGGCTTACCTTTGTCATGGCTGATCTCTCTTTTACCCTGCTTATTTTATCATCTTTTCCCCTTCAGTCTCTGAACCATGAGTTGATAAAGAGAAAAGCTGAACCTAGCAATGTAGTTGACCTGAACTTGGAAATCTGCTTCTTCAGCATCTGACTCTGTTTAACAAAAATCAGGCATTGCAAATTACCAAAGGGACCTCTGCCTCTGAATTTCTGCTTTCACTAAGAACCTTCTCTGAAGATTTATTTAGTATCACAAAGTGTATAAAATGAGAGGAAAAAAAAAGCTGCCTTCTAAAGGCTCAAAGGTTCCCTTAGAAGTTCATTGGCAGATACTTTATGAAAAAGGAAGCCAGACATCATGTTAAAAACTGCAAAGTCAGCACGAGGGCCAATACAGATTTAAAAGGACGGGGGTTTGTGGGTGGCTAATATGTAGGTGCTGTGTCCCAACATTCTGAGTTTGTATGCATTTACTACTTCTTTGGCACCTAATATAGAAAACCCTTTATAAACTGGGGCCAGAACAATCAAGTGACCTATTTTTTAGATAATGTGGATTAGACATTGAGTTTAAAAACCCAGGCAGACATTTGGCAATTTGGTAGCATGAAATAGTACTTTATTTGTGTATGGCTGTTAGAATTGCAGTGTATTTAGAAAATAGGTGATCAAACAGCATTTTTGAGTCTGTTTTTTCCCCAGGAGAGAACATGTGGGTACCAAGGAGAAAAGTGGAAAGAGAAAAATAAATGCGACGTGCAACTTAAAGAGCTCCTCTAGAGAGGAGATCCTTCATCTGTCTATCCCATGACAATAGCATTTTTACCAAAGTAATTTTTTAAACATTTGTCTAATCTCTCCCTAAAGATGACCAAGTGGGAAGTTGGTACAGACCTCCCTTGGCAAGATATTTCAGACCTTTTACTCTTACAACCTTATTTTAATAGATAATTTTCATCATTCTTCTTTCTGTAGGAAGCAAATACTGGGGCCTCACAAATGCCAGGCAGAGCAGAGAGGTAATTTTGTACGACCTGCAGATGACACTCCTGTCTATAAAGTCTTGAATGGCACTTGTAAAATCATCTCAAATTCTAATCCTGTCTTACCTGTGGTCTCTTCCAGTGTGTTCTGAAGACGTAGCCAGTTCCTTCTGTGTTCAGACCTCTGGATGTTGTGTGAAACCAGCAGACAGGAGGAGGAGGAGGTCCAGGATAGATACCAACAAAACCTCACCCAGTTTGTCTTCCCACTCCAGCTGTGAACCAGGGTATGTGGTCACTGAGTGTAGCTGTGAGCTTGCACGCAATCTGCACTTGTTTCATCAACACTCTACCTGGATTATGGAAGTGTCGTGTGAACCAGGGACAGGAACATAACAAATGAAGGTAAGTGACTCCTACTGCTTCTCCTCTAGGTACCAGGCCTGTTACCCACTATAGGAAGGAAATTCTACCCATGGGACATAATGTTTTGTTCTTAATAAATCCATTCTGGCTGTTACGCATTTCCATTTTCCCTTCAACAAATATTTGGTAACAAATAGATCTACTTTTTCTTTTTTTTTTCCCCGAAAATTGATGTTTTGGTGAGAGACAATTGAACAAATTTTCCTTAATTTTTCCCCATCAGTCTCTGAAGAAAACTGTGATCTTTACTCTTCACTTGTCTCTAGGAAAAACTGGAAAGAGAGATGGTAATATGCAAAATTTAAGGACAAATAACTAAATGCACAGGTGGAAAGAACTGTCTTAGTGGAACAAACCATGTGAAATAAGGGTTATTGGAAAATCACTTAACAGACCTGCATATTGAAGCGTGAAAAGAAGTACTAAGAGCATTTCTTGTCATAAAATGTCAGTGCTAAATTAGGAATATAGAAGTCACTGTTCTTGATGTTGTATAGAAGTTGCTGCTATTGATGTTGGCAAACACAACTTCATCTAGAAAAACAGGTTTTATTTTTGCTTGTTTAAACATAATTTCTCTTTTCTTATCAGGACAGCCAAACTTCAGAATAAAAATATGCAGAAAATGCAGTTTAGTCTGTCAGTTTTCAGATGAACCTTTGAAAAGGAGTTTAGTCTGCATTGAAAAGATACACAGGATCCCCACAATTCAACCTTCAGCAAGATCCATGTGTTTGCTCTATAAGCAAATCCTCTTTTCCTCCATGGCAGGTTGAAGTTTTCCATTTGTTTCCTAGTTTTCTGCACCATGTAGTCTCTCAGGTGTTATCATGCATTTGCACCACATGGCCACTTCCCAGGAGAGCTGCAGGAAGCAGGTGCAGAGGAATTCCCAAGACTCAGTGCTGGTAGAAAGGAGCCACAATGCTGCCCTGTTTTGCAGTTCTGACCATTTCCAGACACTGAATTCCCTCTGCAGAGAAGGGCACGTTGGGCCAGAGGGAATCTGATGGGGTCTGAACCCTGGAGCTGGTAGCAGTGGCTTGGCACAGCACAATCAATACTGTCTCAAATCCATCCTCACACAAACTTCTCCTCTCTAAGAACAGGCACTTACCTGTGTATCCATTGCAGTGGGCAGCCCTGCCTACCTGGGCAGCACTGGGCCTTCAGTGCTTCACAAGAAAGTCACTCCTCAACAAAGTCAGCAAATTTGTTCATTTTCTCCAAATGAAGAACTTCAACTATCAAAGGAGTGTTTAACACCCTGTGCTAAAAGTAGAAATCGTTGTATGACTTCTGCTTATCCTTGGCTTCTGACAAAATAGAGGGGAAAGCTCTACAAGTAATTGTGTTCATCAATACTCAAGGTCTACTTTACCCAAATTTCCTGCTCTCAGACATCTAAGGTTGCTTTATAAGCAAATAAAATACAAATTACTTCTTCATCCCACATATATTAAATCCTTCTGAGAATTACACACTATAATCTTTCTCATATGTTTACTCAGATGCTCCCCAATGTCAATTTTTACTGATTTCCCAGAACAGCCCTTTGCACAGACCTGTACACATATTTTGGGTGTTTGTGCTATGCAACCCAGTAGGTCCAGTGAGTTTGAGCTGGGTTGTACACCACCAAGTGCACAAGGTCATACGTGGTGCTTCCTCTCTGCTCCTCTTGAAAATTATTGGATGGATGGGATTTGGCACAGCACAATCCCACTGCTGACTGATGAGCTGTTACTCTCTGTGGAGAGGCATTGCCTTCAGAGGGAAATCTAGGTGATTCCAGTAAGTTTGTAATAAGAGAAAAGTAATCTAGGGTTGTTTCAGTCTCAAAGTTCACATCTGTACCCACGTGAGCTCATGTACTTTCACTGAAGTCAATGAGTCTAGGCTGATTTACCATAGCTGAGCACTGCCTGGATGTAATTAATTTGTGGGGTTTGGGTTTTTTTCTGCCTAATCTGGAATCCATTGCAAGCCAAAGCACATTAATGAGACTGTATGAATTGCCTGTAAAAGCAGGCATATCTTCTTCCCTTGCTGGTGAGTGCATTGGAGTGCTGTATTCCCAGTCTAGCCAAAATGTTTCAAAGGGTAAATAGTTCTCTCTTCTTATATTTGACAGGAAAATATAGGACAGGTGAAACATCATATTACAAATCCATTTTTTTTAAATTCCTGGTGACCTTGAGGCAGATCCACAGAAGAACAAAAGGCTTTGCAAGTCCCTGGAATCACTCTTACAGTGCTTGGCAGAGAAAACACAGAGGTTGTCCCTGTTCCATGTTCTGCTTTTTCATATTAACCACCACAAATAATAAAATACGGGATCCAGGATCCAGTCTGCCTCTTTCCTCTTTCCCCAAGGAGTGAATGTCTGCACCACTGGTTTACAAAACCCCCCACATGTTTACTGCTTTTCCCCGGTGCCATGCGTGGCAGGGTGGATCACAGGGCCCATAAGCTGGCAGGTTGGGCACCCTGCTAGCAGGAGGTGAGTGATATGGCCTTGAGTCTGCAGAAAGAAGAACAAATGGAATTTGTTTCCCACAGACAGTCCTACAGAGGTGTGTTAGGCACATCTCAGCATACCTGGGTAAAGTCCCCCTGAGGAGACAGGCCCTATGGGAAGCATTCCCTAGCCTCTTACTGCTAATTATAGGTGTAATCTACTAAATGCAGCCATCTGGGAAGTGAGACTATTTAAAGTACTCTAAGACTCTCTAGCTCTGTAAGGTACTGTGTAAAATCAGGTGATATCCTGGTTGATAAAGACTGTGCTACGTTATCCATACATTTCATTGACTGTTGGGTGGGACTGAGGTTTTAAAACTTCCTGGTGTCCTTCTACAGATGGATGATTTGGAATCTGAAATTATTGCCTCTTCTACTTTGCTTTACTACACTGCTGAACTATCAAATATCTGAGTGTTGTGAACTGGGATTGCTTTTTTTTCCCCATCCTAAAACCCCCAGAATTCCAATATGCAGAATTTGAAGAATACCGATTGTCAACACAAGAAAAAACCAAATTCTTCCTTTGGAGCCATCACATGCAGTCCCAGCCAACCATACTGAAGAAAAAGGCAAGATTATGAGGTGGGGAGGGAAGAGAGGGTCAGATGGGAAGAGACACACACAGCAAAATAAAAATAAATTTTAAATAAAAATTTAAAAAAAAAAAGGCTGAGAACCCATGTGCTTGCTATCTACAAATAATCACATTGCAGAGCAAGACTTATGCAGGTTAAAGGACAAAGATGGTGCAAGATCAAATAACCACAAAGTAGCCACAGTTAAAAAGAGGCTGCAAGTAAGCAAGCTGTCAAATCATCTGGGAAAAAAACATTCCGGGGTGTTTTTCAGAGCAAGTGGCTAGGGAGAAGCCCAGATAATTTAAAAAATAATGGTGTCAATTTACCAAAGTGACAAATGGCACCTGTCAGACTGAATTCAGTAACCCAAGATGTCCTGCTTAGTCCTGTATCAGCTTTTCAGTAAAAGTGTTGTGTGGTTTATTTTCTCCTAGGGACAAAATATGCATTCTGATTGTTGTTCAAGGTGCAAACTAAAACATTCAGGTTCAATGTATGTTGTTCATTCAGGAATGCACCTTAATGCAGGAAGATACTGTCTTAGCAGCTGATAAATCAGAGGAGAGTCTGTACTGCTTTGAGCTCCAGGGTGTCTGAAATTATTTTTCAGTGCCCTCCTTTCTCAGTGCTCATGAAAACCCAAAGACAGCACTACTGATCCTGTATATTCAAAACTATAACCAGAATCCTTGCTGTAACTGCTAATACCATCATTTTGTCTTCAAGGCAGTAAGATTTCAAGAACCAGAAGAATGAGATGTCATTTGACGCCTAGTTTTGGAGATGCAAGCTTCACTTTTTATAGTTCTGAGGGTAACAGCTCACTGTGTTTTTCAAAATGAAAGCTGAGATCCTTGTATATAATTCTGGAAACTGGGACTTCACAAAAATACCAAATAGCATGACAGAAAGAGAGAGAGAGAGTAAAAAAAGCCTCTATCAGCATGCCACTTCTTTTTCCAGACAAATTTATAACCCAAACCAATCTCTCCAGGAAGTATTCTGGTCTCATGTGTATTTTTACCACCCATCCTTGCTAGCAGAGGATATGGAGGAAAAAGCAGGAACATGGAGGTGACAGGTCAAAGGAGTACTGGTTTCTTGTGGGACCAGGGATCAGGAAGGGCACAAAGGGTGAGAGGTTTCCACATGCAATCTCCATTCCTGGAGGCACCCGAGTCTGATTTTGCCCAAAGAAGAGAGAAGACTATCCTTTAAGAAATTAGGAAAATTTGGGTCTGGAAGAAGTATAATGAAGAAGGCAAGTTTTTTGGAGCCAGCTATGACTTTAAATATTTGTTTTTAGTAAACCACACCCAACTGCCACCAATGCAGTCTGGAAACAAAGCAATTCCTATCTCCAAGTAGTCTGGCCAGGCTGACACTCCTCAGCTACTTGAGGAACTAAAAGCAGCAGTACTGGAAGCTCCCCAGTTCTGGACATCATGTTCCAGTTAACAAAAATCAGTCTGACACTCCTGGCTGTGTCCAAAGAACTGGGGACCTGAACACAAAGTTAAGTGGTCAATTAGTGAAACATAACATTGCATGGCTTCTTGACCTTTCAGAACTGGAATGAATTTGCCAAACAGGAAAGAGTAGGAATGAAACAGAACAAGTAATTCAGGAACCCTCTGGGTATAATCTGCCATGCCTTGCACCTCCAGGCTCATTTCAGGTCTCTTGGCAGAGGAATTCATGAGTGTCAGCACATTTCCAGGGCTGAGAGCAGAATCCTGCATAACCTGCTGCACCACTTCTGCCTGTGTGAATTAAAGGAATGCTGTGTTTTATCTCCAGTTTACACTGACAGAAATGTGTATCCCATGTACCTCTGCCACTTGCCTGTCCTGGCTGGGTTATTGACCAAAAGCCATTGCTTGTGAGTGATGCACCAAAGTAAGGATATCAGAACAGCAGTACAGGTTCAGGCCTTGGGTCCCTCTGCCCCATGATTTCTTTTCTGACTGTGCCATAGGCAGTGACAGGTGGAGGAACAAGTTTGGAGCAAGAGCATTCCATGCTCCTCTCTTCCAGTATTGAGAGGTTTTCAGATTATTTTTGAATCTGACACAGTACATTTTTATAATCCCCCTCTGGTGATCTCACTGATCACTTTTAGCTCCCCAAAAGGAAAAAAAAGTGCTTTGGGTCTCCAAAACTATGTCAAGATAATGATGTTTGGGTTTTTTCCCCTATTTTATTCTCTATGTTTTTCCCAATAATTCCTAATACCGGATGTACTTTTGTTGCTGCTAACCCAGCACTGAGTTTATAAAATATGTCTGGATCACCTGTCCCAGCCATGCTCCCTCCCACTTCTTGTGGACTTGCTGACTGGCAGAGCATGGAAAACAGAAAAGTCTTTGACTCAGAGGAAGCAGTACTCAACAACAGCTAAGCCATCAGTGTGTTATTAACATTTTTCTCATTCTGTAACAGCTATTAGGATAAAATTGACACTATTCCAGATGAAACTAGGACAGGAGGAAAACTCATGGCTGGGCAGCACAGATTTTACCCTCATGTTCTTGGAATTCACCTGGTCCCCCTTCAACCTTTCCACTAGCAAGGAATACTTCCCTGAATTAAGGGAGAGATGCAAGGACTGGGGAAGCCACAGGAAAAAAAGGGAGAAGCAGCTGTGACTGGAGGTGGGAAGGCAGCTATTGCTGTGCAAGCTGGAGGGCAGCATCCAGTTTTTCTTCCAGCTGCCTGTCCTGTGACTGCATGGTACTTCATTGCCAGCTGGGGTTAAACCATGACACTGCCTTCACTTTTCTCTCAGAAGGTTCTTGAGGAAATACAGGCAGCAAAACGTAGAGTGTGAGGCACATGAATGGTAAATGAGGCAATCTGGTGGTTCTGAGGGCAGGATGAATTTTCCCAGCACCTGCTGAAAGCTGCTGCCATTGCACCTTACCCTGGGCACACCACCCTGCACAGTGCTGGCACAAAGCTGCCAGCAGATCTGTCCCTTGGGAACAGACAGGGTCAGTGAAGCCTATGCCAGTGAGACAGCAGCTCTCTGGATCTGTTCTCTTTTTTCTTCTGTCTCACAGTGATTTGCATGTTCTTCCTTGATAGCTGTTACCTTCTGCTCTCAAAACTGTGTCCCTGTGTATTTCCCTGTGTGTTATACTTTGGGAGCATTTTCAGAGATGTCTCCAGAGCTGCCCACCCTGGCTCCAGCATCCCACCCCTCCTTTGTACCCTTAGCTCCCAGCCACATCCCCTTGGCAGCCCTGCTGCTGGGACCTGCGGGCATCCCCTGGTACAGAAGAAAGATTTACAATAAGGAAAAAAGCAGAAGTAGCTCATGAATAAAGAGAGCTGCATCCACTTTAATCTGACAGCCATACAACTGCTTTCCCTGGCTTCTGACCAAGCTCCAAATTATTTTTGCCAGTCTGCCCCTGGGGCAAGGCTGCACAAGGAGTCAGTGAGGGCACCCTGAGCACTGAAACTCCCCATGCCAGACCAGATCAGTGACTCAGTAGGAAGAGTTTTTCTTGGTGGGTTACCAGCAGTGCTATGAAAGACACCATGACCAGGCAGGGGGTTTCCTAGAGAAAACTTCTCCCTGACACTGTCATTGTGTCAGACCTTCTTTGAATGCCTCAAACCTTGAAATCTTGTCTATATAATGTGTGGTAATGTGGGGGATTACATTTACACTTCTCCCAGGGAAAAGTAAAATATAAAATAAACTTTTAAAATAGAGCAAAAGCTGGAGATGGATTTATATTGAAAAAAAAACTAGGCCTGGGCATTAATTTCAGAAGATTTGAACTGGATGCTGAGACTGTCCTTTACCTTAAATGAGAACAATGAACACTAAATCAAAACCCAGTCAAAATTTGTCTGTTAATGCTCAGTGATATGGGCTCTTCTGTGTAATTATTTACTACATCCTTGACCATCATGAAAGCTCATCATAGGCACTGCAGCTTTTGGGCTGTGGAGAAGTGTGTGTAAGTGGAGCATCCAACACTGGGACCAGCAGCTGGGGAACATCCAGCTTTTCCAAACCTGCCACTGTTCACACGCTGCACTGACTTTGTGCAGCTCTGAATATTTTGCTGCTCTAGGCAACCACCTGTTAGGCTTTTTTGTTGCAAAGCCAGTCTGCCATGGAAACACTTCCAGTCCACCAGCAATTGCTATGCATTAGTCCATTGCAGAGATGTTAAGTCATGGGTTGTAGATGTCTGTGTTGGGATCCAAAACAGGAAGTACAGCACCGCTTTGGGATTAGACTGCCTTCACTCTTGTTCATGAAAACAGAGCCTGATGCGAGTTCCTCTGCATCACCTGAGCTTCTGTTTGTGCTATGGCAGGCAGAATCCTGCACCCAAACCCTGACTTCAATAACTATTGTTGTCTTTATGAAACGCATTACTAAACACTGTACAAACCAGCAGAGCGATCACCCCCATGCCAACAGCGTGCCCAGGACCCGGGATGAGTGAGCTGCATGAGCTGCTGTCCTCAGGATGGCCAGGAATGGGAGTGAAGTGAGTGAGCTGTCGTTGCAGGGTAGGCACTGACACAGGGGCATTGTTTCACAGCACTGCAAGCCTTGCTCATGAGCAGCAGCAGAAAGATGACACGGATTTGTCCCGCTTGTTCTGCACACACACAACTTGTGGCCCTTTAAAGCTGCCCTGTCTGAGCTCAGTGACTTGTCAAGAGGCACACTGGAGAAGCAGAAAGGAAGCAGCCCAGCAGTACACAATTGTTTCTGAGCTAGAGGGTTCCTGGTGGAGAGCCAGGTGCTGATGCCCCGGCTGCATGGCCGTCGATGGAGCTCTGTGGGGCTGAGCCCTTCTCGCCGTGTGCGTATGAGAAGGGTGCCTGTCCTCAAGCAAACCAAAACAGGCTGTACTTATCTCTAAGTGGAGGTCTGCTATTCCACTTGTGTGCAGGATATGCAATACATCTGGAATCATTAATTTCTTAGCCTATTGTTACTTTCTTGTGTATCAGACTCTTGCTGCTTCTGAAGCTTGTTGACTGTATTTGATATCTCTTCCTGTTTAACTTCGTTATTCCGGTCTTAAAACTTTTTTTTTTTTTTTTTTTTTTAGGGCACGTCTTTTTATTTTCCCTTGAACTAGAGAATTTGCCTGAAGTATGGATGAGTCACAGATACCATATTTCCTCTTCTCTGAAGCAAATTTACATTTTTGAAGAATTACAACTGACAATAATCAGCCATACTTCCAAAATATCCTTTCTGCGAGGAAAAAGGAGGAACAGTGATGCTGAAATTAGCCTGAAAGGTAAATGACTGAAAGTGGGGGAGAAAGAGAAAACACAGAGTCTTAGAAGGGCAGCTGGATGCAGGCATTTACTGTGCAGCATTTCATGGTGGTGCCTCAACTGATAATGTTCCTGCAATCAGAGACACTCTGCCATTCCTGTCAGCAGCCATTCAAGCATATCACCAGCAGCTCGGATTACAAATATCAGAAGCAAAAGGAATACATATTCAGAAAGTCAGTTCATTTCCTTGGCTCCTAGCCTAGCATTTTTTGAAGTGTAGGAAGGTTACTTTATGATCGGTCATAAAAGGTGCTGCCAACCCTGCATTACCCCATCAAAGCCATTGTACTGGTTTTAGCTGAATAAGAGTTCTAATTCTCCTCAACACTGCTGCTGTTTTGGATTTGTCATGAAGACAATGTTGATAACTCAGGAATGTTTTAGTTATTGCTAAGCACTGCTCAACATCAAGGCCTTTTCTGCTTCTCACCTGTTCTCCCAGCAAGTGGACTGAGGGTACAAAGGAAGCTGGGAGGAGTCACAGCTGGGACAGCTGACCAAAGGGATGCTCTGTACCATATGGTGCAATCCCCAGCAATCAAAGTTAGGGGGAAAAATTTGCCAGAGCTGCTGTTGCTCGGGCTGGCTGGGCATCAGTCAGCTGGTGGCAAGCAGTTATGGAGAACTTTTTTGCTTCACTTATTTTTATCTCGTTTTGCTTTTCCTAGTTTCATTTTTTTTTAACTTTTTAAACTGTTGTTATCTCAGCCCATGAGTTTTCTGTTTTTGCCCTTCCCATTCTCTTCCTATTCCTGCTATGAGAAGGACATCAGTGAGTGGCTGGGTCATGCTTAGCTGCCTGACAAGTCTAACTCACAACAGCCAAGTCCAGAGCTACTCCATGTTGTGGCTCTCATCTGAAGTATTGCAGTTACATATTTTTAAAGCCTTTAACTTTTGTCTCATAAACCAACAGAAAATGGAGGTTCACAGCTTGTCTTGTGTCTTAAGCTGTTTCCTAAATCAGGTCTTGTGGGTTTGTTTCTGACATTCTATGGGATTTTTCTATGTTGAAGTTTGTTTGGTTTGGTTTTTTTTTTTTTTGCATAAAGCTGTAGCAAGTAGTTGCCTCATAAAGAAATCTGCTACTGAGGTCATTAAGGGCTGAAGTTTAAAGGGCTGCTATTGTCTCTGTCTTTTCATCCCCAAATTGTAAGGCTGTAAGTTCAGTAATGAAAGTCCTTTCTATGAGTATCAGAGTGAAAATCAGGCTTCTCATATGCAGTCATTGACAAGACAGGCTAATTCCAGCTGTCTCTTTCTGTGCATCAGAGTGCCTTACATAAAAGCCCATCAAGTAGTCACCCCTATTAGAGAGTCCTTGTGTAATGATTGGTGAGGGCACACTGCAGTCGGCTGGAGCCCCATAAATGGGGTCCCCCTGACCTTCACTCAGGACTGGAAGATCATGTTACAGTCTCACTGCACTGAACTAGGTATTCCAGCAAATCCTTTGTGTTGTACTTCAGGACAAGGCAGGCTCTGCAGCTGCTCTTGTGAAGAATCATAGGTTGGGAGGGGTCTGTTCTTCACTTCTGCTTCTGTGAGACTTTACTGCACAGCTGAAAGGTGCACACAACCATCCTGCTTCCTGGTTATCTCCTCATTCCATGTCCTGCCTTGCCTCACCTGAAGCAACCAAGACAGTATTAATAGGTCTTATTACCTATAGGTAGCACACAGGATTGATAGGACAGGAAAGTGTGAGCACTGAGGTGCTGCATTGTGACAGGCTGGTTTCCTGGAGGTTTGCTTGGTGGGACACAATCTGGGATGGAAAGGACAGGACAGCAGAACAGAGTGAGATACTCACTATCCATTGAAAAAAAAAATCTCTGTGTACTTGCTTACTTGGCTGAAGATCCGATAAATTCTGATAAATTTCAGAATACTGAGAAAAGTAGATGGAAAGGTAAACACTACTTAATTTTCCTTTTTTCAGGAGTGATCAGTGCCAATTCATGGGTCCCAGTGTCAGTGGTAGTTTTTTCCTCAGGATTTAGCAACCTAAAGCACAATCCCTAGCCTCTGTTCAAGAGCCAGGAATAGTGGAAGTGCAAGTGAGTACCAGCAATCAGCTGTCCCACCACCTCTGACCATGTGCTTGCTCAAAGTGGCACATGGCTGTAAAGTGGCAGGCAGTGTCTTATCTACACTACATTTTCTTCTTGACAATGCTGGAGTTATAATGTGGGAAGTTTGAAGAAGATAAAACCAAAAGAGACAAGGGAAATCAGTTTTTCTCCTGGGATTTAAACCAAGAGGATCTACTACTGCCAATCACAGTTGTCATGCCAGAGTAACTTGATGTAAACCAGTGGGGTAACAGACAGTACAAACAGATAGAGAGAGATAGTATGAGAGAGGAGAGAGCCTAGGACTCTCCTGTTCCCCAAGCCTTTGTCATAACCACTTGTCCATTGTCTTTGTCATAACCACTTGTCCATTGTCTTTGTCATCTCACTTGCATTAGTGCTGTGAACACTGGTAAGGTGCTGGGACAAGAAGGACAGGACCCTGATGGTCTGAGATGAGAGAGGTGGAGTTTCAAGCTCATACAATGCAGCACAGCAAGGCTCGAGGCACAGATGGCCACATCAGCACAGAGGAATGCCAAACTCCCAGGAGTGACCGCTGAGCTGCTTGCCAGGGTTCACTTCCAGGTACTGAGGAAGTCAAGATAAAAGTAGGCTTCAACGTACCCTGCTTCATTGCTACTCTCAACCTCCTTGATGTTGATATTTCTGTGTCCTATACCTCTAGTTTCTCCTGCCTTGGTTCCTTGGAGAATACCATGCCTTCTTCAAGAAGGCATACCAGGTAGCTTAGCAGCTGGGATAAGCTTTTGTGCCTGAGGTTGCTTTGGATGATACCCTATCAAGGGGTGGTATTTACCATTGTATCCCTTTGTAAAAAGTTGCCACCCTGACAGCTGATTTTCCTGAGCCTGCAGTACCTTTTGGAGCACTGACAGCCCTGAGGTTGTCAGCTTGCAATCTGGTCAGTTCTTTTACAGCAGTGCTTACCTGTGGAGATAAGTTACCGCTTCTGCAATAGCTGGCCAGATGCATAATAGGATTCTTTACAAAGTAGAAAGAGGGATGTGCTCCATTTGGCTCCTTTAATTAGGTCTACCACTTCTGACACACATGTACAAGCATGTCTGCATGTATATACAACCCTGAATGAATTCCTGCTTATGAGGTGCACCAAAGGTGTCCTTTTCCACTAGGGGACAGCCTCCAATCAAGACCCCAATTCTTTGGAACAATTTTTGAAAGTTTAAATTCTTCTTCTGTAGCAGTGTGCTTTTGGGGTTTTTTCTGGACCCTAGATTTTTCCCTGGGTTTCACTGTATCAGTTTCTTCCCCACCCCCCTCCCCCCTCCTAGAAACCATCTCAATACACAGGGCCTGTCTGGGTATTGTTCTCCCTTATCTGGAGACATTCCAGAGGAATGCTGTGTAAGTGGCCAGTTTCAAAGGATGCTCCTCTAAAGACATTGGCTTACCTAGGTGTCACCTTCCCCTGAAACCTGCCCCNAAATGCAAAGCTTTTCAAAGGAAAAGATGAGGTTTTCAATTCATGCTGTCTCTGAAGAAATGGCTATACTCCACCTTAAAACTTCAAGACCTTCTATTACAATCTTTATCAAAATCTGTATATTTTGATGAAATATTCTTACTTTGACTTAATCAGCATTTCAGTAGAATGGCTGAAAACTGAAAATGTTTTTATTAGTGGTGCACATCAATCAAAGTATGTTTAGGATATCTGTTTACACTCTCTGTTTGTTTTGAGTTTAAAAATCACAAAGATGGTCAAATGTTTTAACACTTCAGTTTGAGAGACTTTTTGAACTTCCTGCTCTGCACAAATCCTGCTCTTCCCCTTCAAGTAGAAAAATTAATGCAGTGATTAATAAAGGTACATCTGAAACTGGGATATCTCCCTGCAGACTGCAAAGGTTTCAGGAAGTGTTGTTTCCGGTAATTGAATATGATGATATAATTTATAACTGCTCAGCCACAACTTTGCTCAAATCAGACAAAATGCTCCTGATTACTTAGATTATCTGTTATCACAACACCACAATCTTCTGACCAAAAGATGATCTTTCCCCTTTTATTTACAGCCTTCCAGGAGGCAAAAGGTTTCCGAGAACTGGAATTTCTTGGCTTCTCACATCACTGCCAGTCAGATGGGCTGCTGTTCACGCTGCAGCATTTGCAGCACCATACATCCTGGTGCTAAATCAGCTGTCCTGTGACGCAGGGATACATGCAATTTTTGCAGGTATATGCACATGAGTATGTGCCCACACATACAAGACAATAGTTTGATGGTGTTCTGTGTTTGAAAGAGATAATGTTTCCTTGTTTGTTTGAGTTTGTGAGGTTTTTTTAACCTTATGTGAGAAAGCAACTCCTATACAATAAAAGCAGATTTTTTGTTAATGACTCAAAAATTGGTTTGTGGTTTGGTGGTTTGGGAATTGGTTAGATTTTTTTTTCTCCAGCGTTTAATGTCCTCGGGTAATATAATCCCCATGCAAAATTATATTGCTTGTTCTAAAACAGGTCTGATTAGCTCCAGTGAAGCAGAACATTGATATGATAGTCTATTACATCTACTTTCTGTGTTTTAAAGCACTAGCATTGTGTTTAGCATTGACTGAAACTCAGGAGATAATGGGCAGCCCATTGACTCTCTCTGAGTTCACTGCTCAGAGCAAGTTTGGGGTGGAGAAGGCAATCGGTTCAGTTCCCCACATAACACTGCAGCAGCTTTGCTGCTGAGCACTGCACCTCCTTTCCTGTGTCATAGGGGCAGTTGTCAAGGCCATCCCTGCATTTCTCAATGGGTTCATTTGGGTTCTGGGGAAGGGAAAAAATTGAGCTGAAATGTGAGAGCTCTGGGATTTTTCCTTTAGTAAAGCAAATAACATCATGTGAAAGTGCCCTGGTATGGCTTTGTAGTCCCAACATACAAAACATTGTTAAAAATCGGAAACAGAAATCCTAGTTTTCATACAAAACCAAAGAAACATGAAGTCTGTGCAGAGATTTAGGAGCAAGTGAGCTGCCTTTCAGGAGCAAGGCTGCCCTCCAGCTTCACAAGAGACAAAAACTTTCAATGCAGGTGAAGCAGCTGAAGTGGTTAGTGTGGAGTGCCAAGAGCACACCTTCCTCACTGTCCTGGAAGTTCCCAGAAGAGGGGAGTGCTCTCTGCTTGGTGGGAGCAAGTGGCAATCACACCTAAGCTGCAGCACTGAAAATAACCAGGTGATATCAGACTTTTTTCAAGGCAGGGAGGCAAAAGAAAAGGAGGAAAAAAAAAAAAAAAGTGCCTGCATGGGAAAGTTTACCAGCATGTGTAGAAAAGGCGGAACTCAATTCCATAAAGGAAATAAACTAAGATGTACAGCATTCTCTGTAATATTTCACTTTGCCATGCAGGCAAGGCCTTTTTGAAGTCAGTGGGAGTCCTTCCACTGCTTTCAGGAGTTTTTGGAACAGGACCATCCAATTGTTTGGGCTGCTGACACATAACTGGCCCTTTCCCTCCTGCTTTAAATGAATACTGCCAGGGAAAAGTATCATGTTCTCCTCTGCTCAGAAGGTACCTCATGTGTTGTAGCTGCACCCAAATGTGCTGAAGCAAAGGGCTGTGCCCAGCAGCTCAGTGTTTATTTACCTATGCTAGAGCTGAGTTTACATCAGCACAGGAGATTGTGCAGAGGACGTGGCTATGGAAACTGGGCAGCAGGAAGGAATGACATACCCTGCTGAGCAAGGGCTGCTTTGGAGCAGGCTATTGCACAGGGGGCAGAGGAATTCCTTAACCCTACCCCTCCCAACACAGGTTCCTTTTCAACACCTGCAGCTTTGGCAGAAGGTTCTGCTCTGTGACCAGCAGAGGGTTAGAGGGGGTTAGAGGTATTTGCATGGCTTGGGGTGGGGTTGAAGCTTTGCTAATCTTTAGCTTAGAGGTCACAACTATTCAGGAAACAAAAAGTTGCTCAGCTGCAATCTCAGGGAAATGCCATTCTTTTATCTGTCCATCCACAGAGGTGAGGGGGAGAAGAAGAAAGGAGGTGCTCACAGATTAGGTTAGCAGCAAGGTCAAGCCTGCAGATTTCTATCACACTGCCTGTTTGCAGTTTTCCAGATAGACTTCTATGAGTCTGAGTACCCTGAGGGGAAAAAATAGACAACTCAGTACTGGAATTCTATTAATTATTTTAAAAATAAAACAAATAACTGAGCTTTTATTTTGAAGGTTTAAGAGAAAAGTGAAAGGCCCAAAGCCTATCTAAACGTAGAATTATTCAGTGTGCCCAAAGTTAGAAGAGAACCTTTGTTTTTCCTTAAGATACAATAAGCCCCAGAATGTGTTGTTGGTTGTTGGGTGTTACAGGCCTGCTGCTTCAGACTATCCAGTGCTAAAGTACTCTGCTGCAGTGCCCTGCTGCACACTGATTGTTCTGTCTTTGCAATGTCCCTAGTTTGGGTTTCTTCATGCTCATGTTTTAGTGTGTCCTTTCTGAAATGCTGTTACTTGGGACTTTACTAGATGCTACTCAGTTCAGGCTAGTCCAGCTGCCACTGAAATGAAGACCACCTCTCTTCTGGGTCCACTGTTCTGACAAAACACAGGGCATTGGTGTCACAGCTGAGGAAAACTGTTATGATTTTTTAGGGCTTACGGGTAATAAGTATGGGACTGTTTTTGATAAAGTGCTTGGCTGTGAAGGGAGTCAAGCAGAATACCCCTTCCTCTCACTACATAAGTGATGAAAAAACCAAACAGAAGGTTTCAGAACTAATGGCTGTGCTGTGACTGGGACAGGCTAAGAACAACACCAAACTTGTAGGACAAGAAGAGAGCCCTTGTCTTCAGAGGGGAGTGGTTCGGTCCCCTTAAAAGAGACTCCAGGAAAAGTTGTATGTAGGAGGATTGAATTGCTTAAAGGGTATGAGATTAACTCAATGAACCAAAGGTGACTGAGAATTGCATACAGTCATGCTTACTTTGAATGACTGTGGGGGCCACAAGCAGGCTAAGCACAGGCCGCTTCTCCAGGATGGGTTATACACATCCAGCTAAAGAAGGATGCCAGGAGTGAAGGACAGAAGTGTTACAGCAGCCTCCACTTGGTCTGACAAGAAATGTGCTGAATGTCCAGCAAGGGATTTCTACAGGCATGGCCACAGCTCCACTGGCAGCATGATGTAGGGTGGTGGATGTGCAATAGGGCACGGCGCCCTGTGGCTGAATTAAGGAGCAGTGTGTCACTCAGCACTTGTGTGTCACCTAAGACAGGTTTGTAGCCAGGCAGGCTCCTCTTTTAGCTACTGGGCTGCTTGGCTTGTAAGCCAAAATGTTGTGGTGCAGAAAGGGAATAATTGCCTTTTGATGTAATACCTATCTATGAGTTTTAATGTTTAATTCATTTCTCTATTATCTGAACACAGATTTTCCAATCTTGGCCCTATGAATTCTTTTCTCTCACAAGGTGTGGTTGTGCTTTACAAGTAACCTTGTGCTGGCTGGCTGAAATATGAGCCCACAGCCTTTAGACCAGTAATACCATACAAGTTGTAATGTTTTCCTCAGACTCCGGGGTATTGGTTAGCTGCAAAGCTGCCAAAGGACATTCCACAGTCAGAGGAAATTGAGTGTAGGTGGGCAGCCCCGAGCCCAAGTGCATACTTAATGAACTCTCCATTATTATACTTAAAGGGGTGAGTCACACAATAATCATTCTGCAGTCAAATTCAATGTTGAGTGTGTTGTTTTTTTCCTTTTAAGTCAAATGTCATGTAAGAGTTGCCAATGCCTCCCAGAATTTTAATTTCTGAAAGTGGGAGAAAATGAAGCAAAGCTAGCTAGCTGACACATTTACATGTGTGCACATGCTACCTTAGCTGTGCACTGCTTGGGTTTGTGTATGTGCCACAAATAAAATATTATTTTGTTGTCTGAGGCTGAGGGACTTTGGCAGAAAAAAGGAGCTTGGACATCTCTATTGCCTGATGCCAATCAGAGATCTCCAGTATTAAGCAGGCCTTCAGTGCTGAGGAAGCATGCATCATATGCTTATAACTGGCCAGCAGCACCTACTGGGTAAGTAGGCACTCACTCACAGAGGGCATAGATAAAATATCTATATATTATGTATATACAAAGTATTTTTTCCCCAAGGATTAATCCAGTCTGGTGGCAGATAGAAATTGTTGAGATTTTGTTATGCCTAAATCAAGTTTTTAAAGTAGAGAGCCTTTTCCAAGAGACCACCTAGGATAGTGCCTGGTTCAACCAGCACTGATTATGACAAACTCCAAGTGACTGGCCTGTGGTGGCTGCCTCTGATCTCATGCTGATGGTCAGATACCCCTCTGCTGTTTTGGTGGGGTATGATGACACTACAAGTAAATGGACATGGGAAGAGCTCCTCAGAGATTGTGAAGGCTTTGTGTGATCCTTGAGCATCACTGTCTGCCCAATACTCATGCCAGTCCTTTTCCAGAGCTTGCTATCCATGTTGCACACAAGAAAACCCCATCCCCTACAATGAACAGTCCCAAGGAGGGTCTTCTGCCCAGAGATGCTCAGAGTTTCTCTTTCTTCTGGGTTTGTCTCCTGTGGTATTTCAGGCAGGGGAAGGGTGGAGTGGTGCTTTGGTCAGGAATATCTTCCAGATCTTTTCTTCTCCTCTAATGGAAGAATTTTAATTTAGTGAAGCCACTGAGGTCTTGCCAAGCCCATTGCAGTCCCCATGAGTCATAGGCCATCACCAGCTGATATATCTCCTTCAGCTATCAGGAAACAGCTTGTAGTCACAGAGGCAGAAACAGGAGAATACAAGGAGTATTCAGCAACGACAGTCCTCCCTTTTTACTTGGTTATTTCTTGGACTAACCTGTTTAAAAAGTCATTAATATCCTGACAGCATGAATGAGGAGAAGCTTGTTTCATTTAGATGATAGGAATTAATTCTCTACTTTGAAACCACTTTTCCTGTTCTCTGCCTTGTCCTTCAAAGACATTCTAGAAAAGCCAAATCTCTTCATTCTGTTGCACAGTCTCCATGTTGTCCTGCTTCATCTTTTCTCCTAAATTCCACCCCAAGGGAGCAGTAAGGCTATAAAAATGCAACTAGTCCTGAGACAAGACAGAAAACAGGTGCCCTGCTCAGCCAAGTGCCATTCTCCATTCATCCAGGGGGCACTCAGTAATTTTATTGCTGGAACCAAGTGGTTTGCTGACAACATGAATGCTGAGGTGTGGGGAGCTAATGTCTCTTTTGCTAAATATAATTTCTGATAAGTGTAATGTGCTAATTATTAAGAAAGAGACAATCACTGCCTTTGTATTGTGCACATAAACATCACAGCAGGCCTTGACCACACATTGGGGTCCCTTGAGAAGTGCCAGTTCTGGTTTGGCAATCCCAAATTCTTTATCTGGATGTTACTTAAGCCTGTCCCTCCTTCATGTCCTCCTAGTGCTTAGGAGCTATATCAGCAGGAAGGAACTATTTTCAGAAGAAAATACCTTTCATTTTTTGTGACTCAGCCCCCCTTCTCCACAGGGAAGCTGAGGCCGGTGGTGTATTGTGCAGGTGTCTTCTGGATCCGGCTTAGGTGAAGGGGGACTCCCAGTCCTGTGCAGTCCCAGGGCACTTCCTGACATTGTTCATTGGAACAGCTATTTGTTTCATCATCTTTTCACCAAACCCACTTCTTCCCCTCTGCCACTTCAAACAACATTATTCTTGCGGAGGCTGCACTTCAGCGGTTCAGTGACCACTGTATAAATTATCCTTTGTACCAAAATGTTTAAATGCCTGTTTTTAATTTGAAATGAGCAGCGCCACAAAAACTCTGAACATTACCAGTTGCTGTTTTTACTTCCTTCCTTTGGAACAGGAATGAATGAAACAGTTGGGATAAATAAGACTATATTACTCATGCCTTGTGTTCTAACTAATCTGAATCTCAGATGAATGTTTTTCCCCTGCAGGACAGATATTGCTCTTTCTCTGGCCAGTCTGCAGCTTGAGTATCACATTCTGTTTGTTGCTTCTCCCCATGGATTCAAATTGATCTGCTGTTGTCCTTTGCTTGCCACTCCACCCCCAGCACAATGCACTGTCTCATATGCTGCACCCAGGCAGTGCTTTAAGGCATTACCTTTGGGATTTGCCTGTCTCAGAGTGCCTAGCAGAGCTGGCTCAGCTAGGACTGTGTCCATACTACTGAAGATAACAAAAGCTATTCCATTAACATTAATGGAATTTCAGTCTTCCTTTAACATGCTGCTGCATATCCTGAAATCCTAGAAGCTAGTCCATCTCCCAGCCACCTGGGTTGTAGTAGCTACAAATAGCTCACCAGTGCAGTGAAGGTTACAGATGTACATATTTTTTAATACTCTCACATCACTGTTGAGAACTAAAAATTCTGGTGCCAGTTGTTCTTGGTTTTTATGTCAGTGCTTGATTCTTTTGCTTGGCAATGTTTGCAGGGCCATTAAGTTGTGCCACTCAAATATGTCCCAGTAAAAAAACACTCGCTGCTGGCTCAAAGCATAAATGTCCTCCTCTGATCTCAAAGTGATCCCCACTGCCACAACCCAACAGACAAATTCAGGGTTGTTAAATGGTGAGCAGAGAGGCTTTTAGGGACCTCTGTCTCAATTTCAGTCTTCCATGAGATGACTTGTAAAAACAGTAAACAGAGATGGTTATTTTAAGAATTTTGAAACACCCCTTGTCTGCATTCTTTTAAATAAATGCTCTTTGTTTCCCTCTCTCATGTAATAATCATAGGCAACTTCTGCTCTGCTTGCTAAGCCAGTTCCCTCTTCACCAGGTGATGTTTACCTATTAGTGCAGCTTGCACTAGAGGTTATTCAGTGCAGCTGAATCCCAGGGTCTGCTCATTTTGTGGCACACAGCTCATTAGCCAAGATGAATGATGATGTCTCTGTTTAGAAGACGAGGTCAGTGCTGCCTCATTTCAGCCATCCAGTTTCTGTGGTCACTGAGATTCCCCTCGCTGTTTGTTACCTTTCCTCTTAGTGCTATCTCATCTTCTTTTAAGGGTGTGATAATCACCTCTGCAGGGCAAAGGGTCTCAGTAGGTAGATTGTTTTGCTGATGGAAAGCACAGACATAGTGTAGCATTTAGTGAACAGTCTCTGAAGATGTGCTTTTACATCAGCACTTAGTGCTGAAGGTATGTGGAGAAAGAAAGATAAAATGTTGTCACTAACAACAAAAGAAGTTATATGAAATAAGGACAGAAGGATACACTAGTAATCTTAGGGTTAAAATGCTTAGGGTTTTTTGTAGGTCGGACTGATGAAATACAAGATGAGACTTTATAGCCCTAATGTTGGATGCAGGTGTGCTGGAGAGCTGTGACAGGGTATGACTGTTCCCTCTTTATGCAATGGACATGCAAAGCTGTGTTGAGGGGGGGAAGTATTTTACACAGGATAATGGGATGAGAAAGGCACTGCAGCTACAACCTGCTTATAGTCACACAGAGAACAGCTGATGACTAGGATTTGTTATTCCTCCTTCTCACTGTGATATCATAGTCTCTCTGCCAATGGCCATTTCCTTGCTAATAAATGTCCATGGTTCCTTCCTGTGCCATATCCTACCTGCACCCTGCTCTTTAACCCCTTGAAAATCCCATTTATAGGAGCTGCACTGCCTACTCTGAAGCTGGATGTTCTTTCAGGCATGAGGAGCCTCTTTCCTATACCAAAATTTCTCATTTCCCTTCTGAATTGAGGAAGTCATAGCCAGCTCTGCTTTAAGGAGGCACTTGTGGCTGTAGCGATGCAATTTATCTTCTTTTATATGAAAAGGTCAAAACCACTAATGATGTTGCTTGGCTTTCTAAAGCACCCCTTACCATCAGGAGCTGAGAGCTCAAGCATTTCAGGAAAGCAGGTTCCATTAAGGTACAGTAGGTCATCCTCCAAGTGATGTACTCCAAATTGTCAGGCACATGCTTTGCCCCTCAGTAAACAAACTGACTTCACTGCTTCCCTTCACTCTCTATTTGCTCCCTCTGTTTCTTTTGCAGAGCCTTGTTCTCCTTCCATATATCCATCCTTCTTCATGCAAACTAGATGTCTGCATATCCTCCTTCCTCTCAGCACTATTTTCTCATGACAGCTTGTATATTTTTTGACTCTCTTGGCCTGGGTGACTTAGTTCTTATCTCACCACTTTGCAAAAAACATATTTCTCTTTTTCTTCTAGATGTTCCCCTCTTGGTCGTGACTGACTTTGTTTCCTCTCCTCCTCCCACAGAAGTGACAGTTTTTGCAGTTCCTCAAAATCAAAGTGTTAAATACCTGTAGATGATCCAGGGATCAGACTCTATTACCATCAGGTCTTATTCACAGTATTCCTCTGTAGGAGCAATCACTCTTGAACATAAAAAGTTTAACTCAAACACAGACCCAAATCAAATGTCACACTGGCACATCTATATAGGTCGAGTGACAGTCGATTTCTAAGCTGATCATGGTATTGTGCATGGCTCCATCTCTATCATGAGCTGGTCCAGATCTGCTGGTTTAAAAACCTACAACAATTGAGAAGCATCAAAATCAGGATCTGATTCTGAATTTTAGAAGCTAGGTGTGTCCCTTTCCAGGCTGCTGGAAGCAAGGAAAATTTCAGATGTTCCCATTTTGCAATGTACTTTCTTTCTTCTCCACTCTTTCTACAGCATGGAGTAACCAGTTTCCCTTCTGGACTATCCTTCAGAAATAAGGATCAAGTAGTAACCTAACAGGCAGGAAGGGAGAGTTGACTGTTTTTTTCTCCAGCTGTCATCTTCCACGTGGCTTCTTATAACCCCCTCTAACTCAGACAGACTTAAATTAGCACATGGGTGTTCCTGCAGGGACAACACAAATGTGAAAGAAGAATTCTTTTACAGAACAGGACCCCCAGGAGTGGATGGGCAAGTATTTTCACCAGTGCTCAGTTGCAATTTAGATATCAGTGAACACTTTGAAGAGCATCTTTGTCATGGCTCTGCACACTCACGCTGTGTTGCTTAGTGCAGAGGAGGTAAGCATTACTGCCAACAGCAGTGTTACATTCATGTTATAAAACAAATGCAGTGGAGATAAGTGATGAAATCTTTCCAAAATGCCTTTTCTATCGTGTGAGAAGAAAGGGAAGAGGCAAGGGAGGAACCCCTGTTCAATGAAAATACATTTTAACAAGCTGACTACAGATAGAAAGAAGACAGACATTTAAAGGCCTGCTTTTGAGATAATGTGCATTTGAGATAAATTGAAGAACAGTTCAAATTCATTTTTCAAGGTTAATTGAACACAGTGAGTCCTTTTACTTCTTTTTTTCTTCTTTTTTTTTTCTTTTGCTTTTTTCTTTTACAAAAGCTGTTTTATCTCTTATGTTTGAATCTTCTCAAAATGTGCTGTACAAAGCCAGTGCATTTCCTGCCTCCAAAGAGAAGGGCTATTGGACTCCTCATGGAAGTGGGTTTTCCTTAAGTTCATGTTCATTCCATTCTTTTCACTGGACTTTTATCTGTGTATCTGGGTGTGCTGAAGCACATGTGCTGCGAAGAGGGAACATGCTCCCACTTCTTTGATTCTTCGTGATCACACTGGAGCTGAGAGCTGTGTAAAGTGGCAGCAGATTTTAATTTCCCACTGCCCTTGTCAGTCTGGATGTACAGTAAAATAGCAGCCAAGCTCTGTATCTCTGGTCTCCCACTGTAACTCCTGCTGAGATAAAGAAAAGGGGCTACTTCAGCAATTACACTGGAAGTCGTCTCAAAAATGAGTAACATCTCCATGGCTCCCAGCCCTAGAGCTCCATATGGACTCATCCAGCTGAGCATCTGTGCAGTTTTGGCTCTAGTTCAAGAGGCGGAATTGCTATTCACATGTGTGTTTCTGGATCTCCATTTCTGCCCCCATCCCCCATGCCCATGAGCCATCCCAGCATTCATGTCCATGAAGTTTTAACACGGGCTTGCTGCAGATGAAAGATGGATGTCGGCTCCAGCAGGTCAGTGTAATCCCCTAAAAAAAAATACACTGATATTGGCAAGAAAGCCCCTAGGGAATATATCTTCTGGAAATGCAACAATTAGAAGAGATGCTTGTGGTAATTGCAGTCGATTGAAGGGAGAAATACTTTTTGTAGCAGAAAAATGAGCACTTAAAAATGTTTGGCCAGCCAAGGACAATTATCCAGTTGGTGATGTGCAAGTCCAGAGGGCAGTTAATCCATTTTAAATCACTCTTGAAGTCAGGAGAGTGATGGGGAAATGCCACCAGGATGGCTCTTGGGGGGATTTCAGGGATGGTTTGGATCAGGCTTGTTGGACATAACCCCTCTTTTCCATGTCCTGGCTTCTCACCAAGAATATCTAGTTGGTAACAAGGTGCTGTCTTCCATTCTTACAAGCCTGCAGAGGCAGCCTGGGGCCTAAGTGTGCAGAGGGGAATCACTGCCTTCCTCCCAAAATGTTGGCTGTAACAAGCAATCTGCTTCCAAGGTTTAGCTGACAGTGCTCTGTTGTTTGGGGAGTGGAGCCTGCCCCATACACCAACTGCATACGGTGGCAGCGCTGGCCTCAACAGGAGGAGCTGTTCCTCCTGTCAAAGGAAATACAGAGCCTTGACTGAAATGAATACACCGGCTGAGCAAAACAAAGCTGTTATTGTGGTCTCTCCCCCGCTGATATGTTTTAAACATTGAGTCACAATTTTTATTTTATTTTTTACCTTGTTTCCATTAGGATGATGAAAGGAGAGTGAACTGGTTTCTGAGTGATATAAAAATTGCGGTTTCCTAAATTTACTCAGAAGCCTGTGGAACCAATCTGTCCTGGGATTTGTCTACAGCAGGAACCAAAACACCTGCTTAGATTTTGTTTAACTTGCATGAGTAAAACACTTCAAACTCGCTTATGTGTTACAAAAGACGGGAGGGAAGAAAAGCTTGAGCACTGGCACACTTCCCCACTGCCCCGCTTTCCCTGTGACTGTAAAGATCTGAATCTAAATGCTCATTTGCACAAGCAGAACAGACAGAGGAGCCTCCCAGTTTTGTCTCCTTTAAGGAGAATTACAAACCACGGAAGCGCTGCCTGGAGCATCGGATGCTGGCATTACCTCATCACCACACAGCGTTATTGGCTGGAGATAACGGGAGGTGGGGTGCTGGTGCTACCCCCTCGGTGAGAGCTGGGCTTTCTCATTATCTCTTTCTCTTTATTTCAAAACAACTGACCCTTTTTAATGGGTGTCACCTACAGGGACAGTCCGGTCTTTATGGCAGCATCCTATAAAAGAAGGAAGGACCAGCCTAAGTGTGATCATAACAAGATTAAATAAGATCAATAGAAACAATATTAAAATAAACACCCTTTAAATGCAATAAGCAATTGTGTATTCAATATGGCAGTTTTAACCATCCTTTCAAAATTACTATTAAATCCCACAAAGCAAATCTAAAAATTATGCAGTCATTAGAATCCATAGGGCATCTTGATTTTAATTTTTTTATCAAGTCACTGTATGCTTCCTAAGGCTAAATTATGTAATTTTTATTCAGGACCACCCTCTGTCATTGGTTTTCAGAAAAGTCATCATTGATTGCAGAGAGCGTGAAAAGTCTGGTGATGATATTACTTACCTCTTGTGAAGACCTGGCTTTTCAGTCACTGAGAACATATTGCCCTGTTGGGACACACCAGGAAATTAGAATTTCAGTGCTAAGGTAAATCCCAAAATACTTTTTGAGGGACAAAGTTACCATTCCTTTTACAAACGAGGAGAGCAAGAGCAGTTAAAGTCATCTGCAAACGTGATAGCTGCATGAAAGTGGCAGAATCAGGACTAGAGGCATTGTGTGATTCCAAGCAATGCTCTTGCCATTGCCCTTGGTTTTCACTTAGATCTCACTGCTGTGAAATTCCTTTTGGCATTACAGCAATTCAGTGTAAATTAAGCAAGGTCTCGAGGTTTATCTTTTGATGAATAACATGACCAGGTGCAGACACAGTTCCAAGAAGCTCTTCAACATCTGTGCCATACAAAGCTGTATACCATGTGTGCTGCAAAAGGCCTTTAATCCTTTATTTCCTTTATGGTGGTTATTAATAGGGGACTGAGTTCTGTCTTTGTCTCTCTGATGTTGTTTCCTTTGTTTCCTTTCAGGAGCAGCACAAGAGGATAGAGAGCAGACAAACTGCAATATCCTGGTAATTAACTACCTCAGCAATATAGTGGCATCAGGAAGTGGTAATGCTGTGTAAAAATTTGCATACATTAGTTTTCATGTTCCGGGAAAGCAATTTCTGTAGCATTTGAGGGAAAAAAAAAAGGAGGAGAAAAGAGAGGAAAGGTTGAGCTGGAGTCAATATATGACAGTAATTGAGATTGCATTCTGAGAGAGAATGAGAGAGGCTCTGAAAATGCTTGGACCCTTGTTAACTGGGTGTAATTCTACCTGTAAACAGGTGTAATTCTACCTGAAGCAGCTAGCTGACAAAGTTTATCCAGTTTGGAGAGATATTTCAGCACCTTTAGGACCCACTGATTTCAAGCAGTGCTGTAGGTGCAGACTGTCTCAGCTATACTCAAAGTCATTTACAGAACTGGTGATGCTGCACAGGCACTGCACCCTCCCTGCACTGGTGCCTGGCTTGTGAGTTCTATTCCTGAGCAGAAGAGAAGACCCCCAAAATCTGTCACCATGTCAAATGATCATGTACTAGCAGTGTTTTCATTGGAGAAACAGAAACTTTGGCAGTGACAATTTACCTGTCTTTCCCTGTCTCTTACCCCTCTGCCTAGGGTCCTTCACACTTCAGGGCTGTTAGAAGAGGCATCAATAGACTCCTGGACATCAAGAGATAAAATCACTGAATCACAGACTGGTTTGGAGTGGAGGGGGCATTGAAGACCATCTAGTTTCAACCCCTCCATGGGCAGGGATGCAACCCACTGCACCAGGTTGCTCAAAGCCCCATCCAGCCTGTTCTTGAACGCTTCCAGGAATGGGCCATCCACAGATCTTCTAGGTGCTCTTGGATGTGGGGCACAGTGAAATAATCCATCGCCAGGGCTGGTTGCAGGTGGGGAGAGAGGCTCTAGCTGCAGCTGGTGTGCTGCTGCAGTCACTGAATCTCTCCTCTCCTGTGCTCCAGATCATGTGGGGATGAGCCTCACCAGAGGAAAAAAAAAAGTAAAGCTCCTGCATAGGAAAACCCAAAAGCATTATTTTCTTTTCATCTAAACTGCTGTGTGGTGGCAGTGATGCTACCCTATGGTTGTCACAGCAGTTTGGTTGAAACACTCAGCCCAGGAGGAGGAGTCCATGGTCTGGCAGGCAGTATGGGATGGGGTACCTCAAGCTGGGTTCAGACCAGTGGCAACCTGTAACCTTGGTGTTAGCTATGAAGATCTTTCTCCATATTTATATTTGTGTGACCTGGCAGCATGTGTCCCTTAAATTCTTTCTTTTCTTTTTTGTTGA
Organism: Dicaeum eximium; assembly: GCA_013396995.1. NCBI lineage: Eukaryota > Metazoa > Chordata > Aves > Passeriformes > Dicaeidae > Dicaeum > Dicaeum eximium. The sequence continues at coordinate 1,422,734 of VWZP01003839.1, forward strand.
TTTAGTCTGTGACTTTGGGAAAATTATTTGATATCTGTGTGCCAGAATTTATGTATCCATAACATGAGTGCATTGTCAAACAGCTTTCTCAGAGGGGCATTGTGAGGTTTAATGAATTCATGCTTGCAAAGTAATTTATGATTTCAGATGAAAATTGTTAGAGACGTGCAAAGCGCATTATAGTTAAAACTGAGAGGATACAAAATAATAATAATAATCAAAAGGTCCTGAAGAGGCTGATCACTCTGAAGGGGGAATATTTATGATTGAAGTTACTAATAAAAGCATCAACCACTGTGTTACAAAGTAAGATTTTCCAGCTATATAACATTAGTTAATATTATGCTATTTATTATTCTGCTTAGTATTTCCATTCTCATTGAATGGAAAGAAAATCTATTAAACAGATCCATCCTGGATTTATATCAAAAGGACATCAGTGTTTGCCCAAAATATGTCAGAAGAGTGCAAAGCCATGGCATCTTTGTTTGTATGGCTACCTTTACTCACAGCAGAAGTCTAGAAGATGACTTACCTGAGTGAGTCCAGAAGCTTTTGTGGAATCAAGGCTTTTGTGGGAAGGAACATGGGCTTGAAAAATTGTCTTCTTGCCACAAACAATAAAGTCCACAAAGAAAAAAGTCCACACAGAGTACCAAATCCTCAGAAAGAAATTGTGAGGCGTGTGCCAAAGCCTTTTCAGCAACAAAACAGAGGTTGCCTCTGCTCATGTCCAGGCAAAAGCTGAGGAGAGGAAGGCAATAGCTCTTGGGAGGTGTTTCAGAGAAAGCTGTTGGAGGAAAGGCAGAGCAAAACCACAGAAGACCAAGAAAGAATAGAATTTGCATTCTGTCCATCAGGATACAATCCTTCTGTGTTTGTAAACATTCGGGGTTTGGTCAAGATACAATCCTTTTCCGTCTTGAGCCAAAATCCCCTAACTTTTGGATCTCAACAGCATGACCGAGGCTATTTAAGGTTTGCACCAACTTGTTCAGCTGTAAACCCTATAAAACCCAACCTTTGCAGTGCAGCCTGAGTCTCCTTCAGGCAGCTGGTCCCCTAGCAGGGAGCGTTCCTGCTGGTGGGTCAGCACCAGCTGGGGCAGGAGGTGAGAGCTCACCTACCTTACAGATGGGAACAAACCCTCAGACAACTCAAGTGGTCACTGGTTTCTGTGCTGCATGTACAGCTAATATCAAATGAAGGGCTGTGCAATCTTTTAAATAAAAGTGGTTTTCCTGTTATGGGAGAAATTATGAATTATTTACCTTCAGAAGTTAATGCTGAACTGGGGGAGAAGAGACAAGAGAGTATTTTGACTATTTGGAAATGTAAGGCCATAAATTGGACTTTGAATTTCAGTTTCCTAGACATATCTATGATGGCTCTCATGTGGGGAAAAAAATGAAGAAACATTTTTACTGCACTTCAGAAACTGAGTTTATTTTCATGAAGCTGTACTTGATCTCTGCTGAGGTGATTCTCAGAAGCTGCCTGTTCTGAGCCTGGCAAGCCTGAAGGGCCTCTGGGTATCCATTAGGATACTGGTTGACACCAGACTCTGAGTTTTGAGAGCACTCTGGCCTCAGCTTCCCATTTTGCAGCAGGGGAACTCAAGCGGTGCTGGTCTTGGGAAAATGAACATACAAAGCCTTGTTCCTGTAAACCAATTCCTGGTTCATCCTCACATGAGGATGAGCTCCTAAAAAAGCAGATTACACAGAGTGTCCAATTTAGGGAAGACTGTAGATGCTCTATAGCTCTTAACATCCTTGGACATTGTGTTTTGATGAATTATACATTTTTGGGACTTAACAGGGAATGAGAAAGAAAGGGATAATCCATCCCCATTTAAAAGACAAAAGGGGAAATGTGGGAAGTATTCCAGCCCTCAGCCACAAAAACACCTCAATGTATTAGTCATCTGAGTGATTGCAACATGTTCTGACAGTTCTAATGCCAAATATGTGACTGAAATACCGAGGAAAACCAGGTGTCCATAGTCTTTTTGGCAATGAGAAACACCTCAGATTTATTCATTGAAAAACCCCATTTTGTGTTTGATAGTTTGGGGTTCAAATGTTTAGAAACCCAAGCTCTGACTTTATCTGCACTCTGGGCAGCATGTGTGGGTCTTAACAGTGCCTGCATTTCTGGAGTGGTACAGAAAGCCTCAGCCTCAGTGCTGTGAAAGCAAATGTGTGGGTGCCTTCACTCAGAGCAACTTGACAAAATAAGAGGTTTTCTTAGTGCTGTGGGCAGGTCTGATCCAGCTGTGAAGTTGGGACTATGTTACATGAAGTAGTTCATGCTTTCAAACAAATGAAATTATCTGAGGGAAAGGAGTAATCTTCCAATTAAGTCTGCTACCACCTAGCATATTTTAAATATTTAGCACATAGATTTCTTTTTTTCCTGTGGTATGAACAGATACAAAAAAACTGGGAAAAAAACCCCAAACAAAAAAAAAAAAAAAAAAAAAAAAAAAAAAAAAAAAAAAAAAAAAAAAAAAAAAAAAAAAAAAAAAAAAAAAAAAAAAAAAAAGAAAAGAAAAAAAGAAGAGTGTGGCAAGTGGATATAATTCTTCACTTGAATTTTGCAAAGTATATTCCAAAGGTGAGAAAATGCTCTTTTCCCCTATTGTCAAAAATGTAAAAGGTATAAAGGCAAAAGTCTTGCAAGTGGCTGAAGAGAGTGATGGAAGAGGTGTTCCTGTTTAGTTCTTATGTTCTCTGTGTCTCAGCTTGCTTCCCTGCTAAGTGTTGTACTGTGCCAAAGGAGGGAGCTTTGGAAAAGACACCAAAGTATATTATGAGAAGTGCTCATAAATACCTTTGTAGTGTTAGACATAATTCTTTCTTGGAGACATCTGAATTATCAGGAGTCAGTGCTCACTACATTGAATGTTTACTTCTTTTTAGCATTTCAAGTTGTCAATAAAATACTTATATATATACATATATATCTCATATATATGAGATATACTCACTACAGAGATATATGAGATAGACATAAATATTCTGGGTTTGACATCTTCCCTATAAAAGGCCCCTAAACTTCATCCATATACTTGCATACTGATTTCAGTAAATTCTGTTTGGTTAATGCAAATTTGATCCTCGTCTGAGGATGTCAAACATGCAGGAGTTGTTATTTTCTTTGGTAGTTCATTCCATGCATCTGTGTCCCTTACTGGAGAGATTTGGGATGAAGCTGGTAAGAGGTAAGACTGAAAATAAGGTTTATTTATACCTAACGACATAAAATTTTAATGTTTGTCCATTTACTCTAGAGTTTTTCTAGCTTCTCATTTATCCCAGAAAAATAATTTCTGTATACTTTTTCAAATAAGTTTTTGATGTTTGTCCCTTTATCTGGATTTCCTTGTTCTGAGAAATCTGATCTTCATTTTCCCAGTGTAACACATTTTCCTTGGCCAGCTGAAAACTTTTCTGGCTCCTTTATACCTATTTTTCAATTTTCAAGTATCTTTTTTTTTAATTTAGATAACAGATTTGACTACACTATTCTAGTATTGGTCTTGCCAGTCTCATATGCTCAAAAAAATTGTTCATCTGCTCACTCCACTCTTCTTATACAGGGTGAAGAACATTGGAAATGAAAGTGAAAAATTTTTAATTCCAAGTATAGCTGACTATTTGGAATTATGTGGTGTGGATTTCTCAAAGTAGAAAATGAAAATATAGTTGATAAGTAAAGGAAACAAGACAAGAGCCTGAAAATAACCAACTGTTCTAGAATAGCCCTGAGAATAGCTTGTTTCCCATATCTCTAAGGCTATTCTTAGGCTGCTCATTTACTGCATGAACTCCTAGTGTACTTCTCTTGACAAAGTCTCAGTTAAGGAAATCTAAGTGAAGTTTGGATAAAACAGAGCCTGCCCCTGTTGTAGCTCTGTGCTTTCTGTACCTGCATCTCCATTGGAATTTATGCTCATGTGCATGTCACAGCAGAGCTGCTGGTTGTTCCAGTTATCCAACCTTTCATCTTCCCACTGATCTGAGAAGTACATGGGTGGAGCTTTCCTTTTCATTTGGAGGAGATGTTGAGCCATAAATGTCTTACTAATTTTACGACAGCATCACATAAAACTAAACACTATTATTTCATTACACAGTAATCCACCTATGTTAGTCTTCTAAGTGTGAATAATAAAGAACTCAACTTCAGGATTACAAGCAACAGCTACAAGCAGATGTTTGAAGACATTTTAAAAAGTTGGATTTCTTCTGTCTGAAAATGAGACTGGCCAAAGTGATATTGATCAGCCAAATTTCCAGCAGAAATTCTGGCAAACCTCTGAGACTCCGGTAACTTCACTGAGATGCTTAAAGAGAAGCAGAGATCTTCTGAGTCAAAAAACCTCAGAGACAATGCAGAGAATATTTCATTACTTAATTAAAAGTGGGGTAAACCAATGCTGAATTAGGAAAAGATATCAGAAGGCAAAAAAATTCTAAAGTCTGAAAAAGGCAAAATTCCGGAGTCTGATATTGGATACATTTATAAATCCGATTATAAATCCTTAGTTTTATAAAAGTAGAGTGGATTTTTTATAATCAACTGCTGACCTATCCCTTCTCCCAATGTGGTCAATAGAAAAGACTTCTGGGAAAATTAAAACTGAAGTAATTTTAATGTCCCCACAGTTTATTTATATACATATACATATACATATACATATACATATACATATACATATACATATACATATACATATACATATACATATACATATACATATACACTTTTTTTAGATGGTTCTCAAGGCTGGGCAAAACACAGTTTCAATAAAGTAAAATCAATTACAGAGTTCTAGCTATTTTTTTTAGCTTGAATTTACTGATTCTTTGCAGACCCCCTAGCTATATCCCTAGCTCTAGAGCAGGAGAATGAGGGCTATTAGCCAAATTGGCTATTGTTTATTACAATCTGTAGTGGGAGTGATGGCAGCTGTTGATGGTAGTTTTTCATTAACAGTTCAGTAAAGCCAATAAATGTCGCAATACCCAGTGCAATGGCAGATGGTGAGCTGCAGAAAGACTTTCTACCTTAACCAGTGTTCATCTTCACTTTGAAATACCATTTAATAAGAAGAGTTTTTAAAAGGACCACCTCTTCAACTGCCTTATTCCCACATAAATTTTATGTGTCTGGAAATGTAGTCCAAATACAAACTGCTAGGATAAAACAGTCTGCTTGCAATAAAAAGGAGAATAAAATATCCCTTTCCATTTACAATTTGACTCCTACCTACAGTGCCATTTCCAAGTTATTTTATGCTCTTTTCTTTTGCAGGATTGAGTGAGTGCCTACGTCTGGAATGAAGCATCAGCCCATGATCAACCTCAAACTTTTACAGCTTTCTATTCCAGAATCAGCAGTGTAGGTTAGGGTAGAAATGCTCTTTTTATAATGTTCTCCATGTCCCTCTTGGCAATTCTTCTGAACATTTGCTTATGTTCCTGGTGAGTTATCTTTATGCTCTGGTTACACCATAGGTGACCTCACACAGAGAAGCCTAAACCTGACTGTTTGAACTGAAATATCTGAAGTAGAAAAGCAATCTTTTATTCTTGAATCTCAGTGGTATTAGCCTCTAGGAAAATGTCTTTTTTTATACCAGCATTGGTTTCTAGACCATCTATGATTAATGGCAGAAAGTTCTTGCTGGTATCAACAAATGCACTGTGTTGGATACTGTCATGGATATTGTACAGCATCTAGAGAGGTGATGTAAATGGTTTCCTAGGCATTTTGTAGTGTCTTGCATATCTAATGATGCTTATGCTCTTCTAGTGTTGTAGTGTTTACATTGAAGAAAAAGGTATATAAATAATGGATTGGACCAGAGTACTAAACCTTTAAGTAGTTCCTGAGTCTACCAGAGGTCCCTGCTGTATTCTGAGTCAGGAGCTAGTGAAAACAGCCATGCAAGTTTAGGCCCTCCCTGCCAGTAAATGGGTTATCTGATGCCTGAAGCATCAGTGCAGTTTCTGTATGTTATTGCTGTTGTAGAGTGAGAGTGATGCAGCACCGTATTTCCAAGTGAATGCACAAGCTTTGTGAGTCATAGCTGTGCTCTGAAGGGAGGGACAGAAACTTCTCTTTGGTTTATCTGCTCTGGTGTGACTAGAAAGTTAAAGCAAAACAGTAAAAATATAAAGTTATGGTCTGGTAAATCAATATATCTGGTAAATCATAAACTCTTCTTATTTATTATTTTCCATACAGGGAAGTTGTGAGAAATCTGAAGGGAGTTTTCCATGGGGGATACTGCAATGCATATTTTCCATTCCAAGTGGTTGCAGTATCAGTGAGAGCAGAACAGTGCCTGCCTTTGCACGGAATCACAAACAAAATATCTGCAGTCCCAAATCAAAAGGGACCTCACACAGACTCTTTAAAGCTCTTTGGGAGCTACCTATGCTGCACAGGCAAGTGGTTACTAGCCTCTGCATTCAACCATCAGGAGATCTGTGACTGCAGCCCAGGGCACTGTGCAGGGGCTCTGGAATACACCACTTGGACCCAGACTGGAGAACAGCCCAGGCTGTAGGAGGTTCCCATCTTTGATTCAGATCTAGACTTCTCACTCTTTAAATTGAATAAACACTGACAGCTCTATATTTCCAATAGAACAACATGGGGCCCTCCTAAGTGAAGAACTCCTTACAACTGATATTGGTGGGATGGATGTTAAGGAACGATTACTCTCTGCAGTGCCATTGCTTCCTTCTCCTGTGGAGCTTGTGGTCTCCTCCTCATGGGGAACTTCTCAGTTGAACCTAGGAAACAGCACCAGACACCCTCAGCAGGTGCAGCTGCTCTCCCAGCCTCTCCTGTGTGTCCAGCTCCACGCAAGAGGAACAGCTCACATCTGACCAGGCATGTGAAGCCAGAGGATGCTGGTCCCTGCCAGTGCAGCCATCCTCTCGCAGCTCACCGGCACCTGGAAGGAGCTGTGCTGCTCTGAGCCCATGCAGAGCTCTGAGCTTTATAAAGAGCCTCGGCACAATTCCTCTTCCGTGGCTTTTGATTTGGCTGGGAGTGATGGGGGAAGGGAAAGGGGCTGCCCCTTTTTTTGTTTCCTCAGCTGGGGACTTCCAGTGTGTCATTCTCTTCTGTGCATCTTAAGCCTCCAATCAGGATCAATTATGATAACACACTATGTAAATATTAAAGACAATTGCAGAGCCTTAATTAAAGCCAACTCTGTTTCTTTTTCCCCCTCCCTCCCTCACTCCTCTCGACTTAGTCAGGAACACAATAAACTTAATCAGCTGCCTCAAATTATGCATGCATTAGCCCGTGAGATTCAGCAGGGCCAGGCTTCTCAAGGACAAAGAAATATACTGAGCTCCAGCACCTCACTTTGTTTTCTCTAGCCATCTTTTGTGGTGTGTCATGGGAAAAATTCTAATGAGTCTCTCCGTGCTGCTGGAGAAATTCCTGTCAGGCACAAGCCAGTTGCTCTCTTTTTATTCTTTATTTTCCAGATACAAATTTTCTGTTACCCTGCCCTCTCATGAAGAAGAAAAGTTGCATCAGGACAGACTGGACTAGCACCGACTGCTGACAATATGTAACCATTTTGCTTTTCTGGAGTTGATTTTCCTCCCTTCTCACACAACTTGAAGTTTTTTGGCACTGCAGCACACTGATGAACACGTTTGCATCTACAAAACAGTTTCTCTGCATCTACTGGCACTGTGCATGGATTTGATTGTGTTTGCCACATAATATTTTTTAAAATATGTTATCAAGCTGAGGATATGGTACAAAGTCTTCTGCTTCTAGGAAAATTTCTGGCACAGTGGAGATGCAGAATTTGCTAACTCTCCTTTCCTCCAAATTTTCCAGCTAGCAAGCTGCTCAAATTAGCAAAGTTTCGGGAGGGAGATGCACACTGTCCTGACCTATCTTTAGGAGGGGAGGCTGAACACTAATACAGGGTTTGGGTTTTTTTTCTTTTCATCTCTATGCTGTGGATTTGAAGACAAAATTATTTTCATCCTTGGGTTTGGGTTATGACCCCTACAGCTCCGCTTTGTGCTCCCTGATATTTTCAAAGGTGAGCATGCTTCAGATTAGCCTGGTTCTGCTGGTGTGAACAAAGGAATTGTTTCCTGATGCTGGGTTCAGAACTGGCTGTATGCCTGCTGCATCTATCTGCAGGGAGAAGAGGGATAAGGAGGGGTGAAGAGAGGGGGCAGCTGGGAGTGTGGCCATGGTGTCCTGCTGGGCTGCCAGAGCCACCTGGAAGAAGGAGCTGGTGCTCTGGGCTCTGTGCGTGCATCCTCAAGCTCAGCTGTCGTTTTGAGCATGTGCTGCATGGCTGTGGCAGGAAGCTGCTCTGAACAAATGGCTGTGGGTGTTCTTGTTTGCTCACTGACAGGATAATAACTTGCCTCTCTTCGTATTAGGGGGAAAAGCCCTGAAAATGCAGCTTTCTGGAAATATTTGTGCTTATTTATGTTAGTGTGTCAGTCTCGATTTAAGAAGGCAAAACAAAAATAGAAATTTCGCCTGGTCTGTGCCTGGCTTGCTCACCAGTCACATGGAGCTTATAACAATAGTCAGACTCAGTGTGTGCCTGGTCTGGGAAAGCACCAACAGGAAATGAGGATGTAATCTGAAGCATGACATCACCCCATTAAGAGAACCAGCACCCCTGGTTCATTTCTCCAGATCAAAGACAGATATTTACATATCTAAATTGAAGCTGTTTGCCAAGATAAGAATTAAATCTATAGCATTTAACACTCTATCTAAGACATTATCCACTGTTTTTTTAGAAAATAAATATGTTGTCTTTGTTTTGACCTTTGTGTGATTTTATGAGGAAGCTGTTCCTCTAGCACAGCCCTTTACCCATGGACGATGAAGAGTAGAACAAGTGAAGAAGTGAATTTTCAATCAGAAGTGAATTGAATCCTTAAAATTAGGGATACTAAGATGATTTTAAACATAACATGAGTAGGAAATTTTGTATTAATTTACCCCACAAGTGACCTTCTTCCTCTTAAGCCTAGAACAAATACAAATACAATAGCTACTAAGTCTTTTGACAATCTCATCTCAATTTTTTAAGGATCTGCCATTCAGCATTTACATTTAATCTTCTGTTTCAGAGGAAAGGTACAATTTGTTCTGGCTGGGTCTCTTTGTTTATTGAGAAGTCTTCAGAATTCAATGACAAATAAGACAAAGTCTCAATATTAAAGTTGCAAACATTCTACATTTTAAACTTTGGCAACGCCTGTTTGCCTGTTTTGTAATGTATTAAACTGTTATTTGTTTGGGGTTTTAATGCTCAGATTTCCCTAGCAGGACTAATGCAATGAAAACCCGAAGGATTTATCTTTGTTATGATAAGCCAAAATCTCCACTGAAAGAAATGAAATGAATTTCCTGAATCTCTGGACAAAAGTTACCACAAAAGTTGTAGTACAGTTTTGTTAAAGAGGCTTATTGAAAACAGACAATGGAGAATTGTCCAGTGTACTACTGCAGCACTAGAAGGTAAAAGTTCTCTGCATGCTACTAAAGATCCAGTCTTGTGGAGCAGGTCTTCAGGATCCCAGGTGAAGGTAATGGAAGCAGCTGCCTCATAGGGAGATTGCAATAGCACTGCAGGCATATTTCAATTGAACTTGAGGTTGAATTTTACCAAAACATCATGAAAAAGAATGCAGAATGTAATGGTTTTGGAGAATTGGAAAATTTTAACAGCTCCAGTTTTTCCATCTCCACACTCCCATGACTGTAGTTAGGTTTCAAACAAAAACCACTTCCTGAATTATCTGATACTGCATCTCAACTTTTCTTCTACTCATCTGGAGTTGATAATACAACTCCATCACCTTCACTTTTAAGCTGATAGGATTGCAAATAGTATCATGCCACCAGCCATAGTGAAGCACACCTTGAAGAGTCTTCCTTTTCAGTCACCACAAACTTGGAGCTGCAGATATGGTCTGCCTTAAGTTAAGACTTTCTGTTCCTTTCAGACTGCTCACATACTTATGGTAAAAAAAAAAAAAAAATTACCAATGACCTGATGCAGAGTTTCAGCTTCTTACTGTTTTTAATTTCTCTATTGCAGAGATATAAATGCAAATTGTAATGGCCTCTCAGACTCACGTGGAGGAGATGTATCACTTGCAGGTTGTGAATTAGGTTTCCTAATGTTATGTTGCAGTTTTACAGAATGGGAAGAAAATTTTAGCTCTTGCTTATGACACAAACTTTTTTTTCTTTCTCTGTTCTTTCTTCTGTCAGCTTTGACTTCTATATTATTTTTGTGGATGGCATACAAAGGTACAAACCTGTGGACTATAGTCCACTTGCAGTTGGACCTTGGAGAAGAGCATAAGGACTAATGGCTTCCAGACTCAAAAACTGAGTGACAATAGGGAGACATCAAGATTTCCAGGGGAAAGTAACCAATCTGAGCACTCATGTATGTTTACATTTATTAAATGCAAATTATCTTGGTGAAGGAGTGACATAGGAGTTGTAGGAAACAAAGAATTGATTGTTGAGATCAGTCTTGACACTGATACTGCTTCTGTAGGAGAATTGCAACTACAGGCCTCCAGGCCACAAAGGGTGTCTTTTCTCATCCAGCTAGCTTTTGAGGTTTCTGGTTCACAAATACACCACATGTATGCTGAGTAACCTAGCTGAACAGTTGGCTCATCAATATTTAGATTGGAGACCTTTATAAATAACACATCAGATTTACACACAGAGTTTTGTTAAAATAACAATTATGACTTCCACCACCAGCCCCAAGAGCTTGCCTTTGCTTTGGAGATGGATGATAGAGGCAAGTTTGTACACTGGTTGGAGGAAGATAAGGCCCAAGAACCTTTATTGGCTTTTACATCTGTAAAATCTGCCTTCAGAATTACTCTGTTGTGTCACTGCTGTGCTACATGGTTTTCTGTTGCCATTCGTCTGCTTGGAACAAATGAAAATTACCTAGTCAATGAAAAGGCTCCCTGGGTTTTAATGGTGTCAGTAAAATGAGATAATTATCTTCTGTTACCATAGAATATCCCCAGCCAGTACCCCAGTTGCTTATTCATAGAGAATAAATGATATATTTAATTTATTTAATGATTTTATTCAAGTTGATAAGAGCTCTTATTTTCCTTATGATTTGCAGGTGATTGTGATCTGTTAATATAATCATTTTCTTTTTTTCTGTATTAAATGGAAATTGCTAATCCCAGGCTGCAATTCTTCCTTTGGAAGAAGGGATGCAAAGAGCAGCATGGGTATAAATCTGGAGGGGTTGATTTGAAGGCAGCATCATTGTGCCACCTGCAATGGAGCCCTGCTTCTTGGAGTCTTTTCAGCAATGCTGAATTGCAATTTGTGTGTGTGGTATATCATCTTTGCTGTCTCTCTGTCCCTGCTTTGAAACTGATGTGCTAATTCTTGATGACTGCACTAGCACCTCCTGCTGTGTGCAAAGCTGATCAACCTTGCCTGCCCTTCCTGCTGATTTCTATTTAAGGCCTGCTGAGGAGCTCAGACACTTGCTGTGGAAATGGGGTGGAGGGAAGGGAAATAAGGAAAAACTCCCTAAGAGTGACTCTAACCCAGGGAGACCTGTCTCACTAGACTCCCTTCACTGATGAACAGAAGGGGCTCTTTTTTTTCTTGCAAACTCCTCAGAAAGCTTCAGGCACTGGGGAGTGTGCACTGAGGGGGGCTGTTGGGAGGGCAGGGTGCCTGGTGGAGTCACAGTGACCTGATGAGCACCCACCTGGACCTACTGAACCTTCTCCTGGACTGTGCTGTGAGTAAGGCTTCATAAACATCACCGCAGGACGGAGTTTAAAGAGGGATTAAAACTCTGTAGATGTTCACAGGGAACTCCTTGCAGGTAGCAATCTGAAGTGGAAAGAGAAATGCTCTCTCAGGATACTGCCTTCCTCTCATCACCTCCCTGTGGCTTTCAGAACAGGGGCACATCACATGTGCCATGTGACATTGAGGCAGACTCATGTCCTGCCATGCAAAAGGGTTGTGTGGTTTGGGAGGCAGAGGAATTAGACCTCATGACAACCAGAATCACCAGGAAGGGGTGAATGTCACATTTTGACTCAATGAGATCTTTAATGAAGTGAGAGTAATGATAACTTTGACATTTTAAGGAAATCTGCCTGCCTCTGGCAGCATTTCCACTGATGATAGAGCCACTTCTAGAGCAGAAGTGTTTGCTTATTGTAAACAACAAACAACAAGCACAGTTAGCTTGTTCAGTGCCATGTGTCTCACTGAGAACTTATCCCTTTGGAGCAAAAGATCCTACACAGCCAGTGTGCACCACAGCAAACTACATTTGGTATCATGGGCAAAAAATGAACTTCCAGCTGAAGTAGCTTTGATCACTGCTGATTGCTGTGATGTTAAATGTTGCTTGCTCCAGATCAGAAGCAGCCAAGCTTCCAGAGCATGACAGGCAATAATATAAAATGTGTGAAGGCAGAGAATCACTGATTTTATAAGCTACTCAATTTAGCATTTGGCAGGTATTTTTACATAAAAACTAATACAGACCTACTATGCAGCACCCAGTATATCTGACTTGCTCTTTCATAATTTTAATAAATGCCCAAACGTGCATTTTAGTATATTCTACTTGCTAATCTTAGTAGCATGGCTATGGCTTATTATTTAAAATAGTTACAATAATAATTCTAAAATTTTATACATAAATAGACCAGTTCTGGCCTCAATAGTTGTATCTCTGCCAGCAAATAAAGCAGGCCAGGGCTCCTTCTGCAGTCCTTACAGTAAGTGGCACAGCTTACAATCATATAAAGAAGCTGTCTTCCCCCAGTCGGGAAGGGACCTCACCAATGGTGAAAATTCCTCAACATCAAAATATGCCCTGGCATAGCCTGGAACTGTTGGCACATTTCAAACCTGGGCCAATGAACACATCAGCATTTAAACAGTGCAGATGCTCTGGTGCCAGTGATGGGATCCATGCCCTGGACCATTTCAGCTTGCTCCTGCAGTTGTAGCCACTGTGACGTAGAGGGCTGTTTGTGTCTTGTGGTGATTTTCTCAAGAGGTGGCTTGTGTTCTGCTGTGCACACCTAAAGATATGCAAAATGCAGCACCTTTTTGTAGGTGGCCTATGATAAAGTAAAAGAGTCACAGTGAAGTTGTACTCCCTTGGCTAGCCATGGAATAATAGAGCTGTCTCTCCTCTTGCCCTTGCCAACTGGTCCCCAGTCCCTGTGGAGAGCCAGCCACCATCCCTTCCCTGCTCATTTAGTTGGCAAGTCCCTGCACAGCGTGGTAACTGGAAGTTCCTGCCTTCCCTTCTCTGTCTCATGGAAGACATTTGCATCTTTGGAGAGACACAGCAGCTCTGTGGTGCTTCAGCTGCTCCTTCCCCTTGGCCAGGCCTCCCCAGCTGCCAGGCAGTGGGTGCTGTTTCCACTGCAGCACACAGAGGGATGCCCTGCAAAGCCCAGTCACCCCACCAGCTGGTCCAGCATGGACTGGTGGGCTGCACAGGCAGACACAGAAAAGGATGCCTGATATGCCAAGGAACTGCAGCAAGCTTGGGAAATTCATTTTAGCCAAGCCCTGCTGATTCCTATCTACTCCATACTACATGCCATATCATGTGAAGTGGGACATAGGAAGCCAAAAAAGCAGCAAGATCTTGCTGACCTTATCTAACCTGACCATTGCTTCCATTCAAATTACTTTTTTCATGTTTTATAGAAACTGCTTAGTAAGGTCTAAGGAGCAGCTCAGTATCGACGATGGTGGGGGGTAGAGAGACGGGGAGACCGAACAGACCCCAAAATCTGAGTCCTCTCAGAGTCCGGAATCCGTTCAGAATCCGTTTTTATTGGGAACTTACAAGAGCTTATATACTGTTTCAGGAGACCAACAATGTTTACCACAAAGATTAGGCAACAGTCAAATACACAAACTTATGCATATCACAACATTTCTTTGGCTGACAGTGGTTAATGAAATTTCCTTTTCCCAGAGAGCTGTCTGATAGGATCTTCTTGCAATCTTGACTCTGTCTCAAGAGTTCCATTTGCTTTTTCCAAGGTGTTTTGTTTATCAATTCCTTTATGCTAATAAGGTACATGGTATTATCACTCTTGTGCATGGCCACAGCTCAGGAATTTTCTGAGGGATTGATTAAGCACAATTGATGTCAGGCTTCAGCAGACTTAGCTGTTGGCTCCAGTCATGCCCACTGCAGGGGATGAGACCCCTTGGCAGGTGCTTCAGGATAACACTGCAGCACAAGCTGTCCAAGTACCTCCTGTTGCAAAAAGAATTCTAGAGGCTGCAGGATGAGTTTTGCAACTTCTGAAAAACAAGCTGCTTTCACAGAAGATGCAGTCTAACTCCACTGCTTTGAGCCCCTGATGAGGATGTGATTTAGAGGGCTCTTTGAGCAGGTACAGAGTAGGTTTTCTGCCATTTCAAATCTGGATCTCTTTAATGTGTTGGGGAGAGAAGGCAGTTCTGCTTTCGATCAAGTTAATGAACTCTCATACTGTGCTGGCTGGAGCAGACAAGGGGATACAAATATAGTCCTGTGTCTGCCTTTTCTGAGAACTCTACAAATGTTGCAGCATGTTGTATGAGAAATGTGCAACTCTGAGACCAATATACGGGATTCATAATTTAATTTCCTTTCAAAGGCCTATTAATAGTAAATCAAACATCAATTCAACATAACCAGAGCGTGGGTGCCAGCTCTCCCTTTATAGCACAGCATATGCACATCTTCAGTCAGCTTAGTTATTGCAAGGGAAGTGTTGAAGCTTGAAAGAAATCTTCCACCAGCATTATGAAGGTGGATGATCCTGTAGAAACTTACTTTTTGCTGAGCTATTCGGAGTTCACAGAAGACTTAAATTCCATAGAAAAACAAAAACCTTTTTGTTGTCCACTGAGACTTGATTGTTTGATGGCAAAAGAAAACCTGGCAAAGAACCACGGAAGTGGAAAACACCACCAGGATCTTGGGTCTGTTTGTGCCTTTTTCCCCCCTTTTTCAAGAAACAAAAGACAATGTTCTTGTCAGACAACATCAGTGCATCTTAGGGCTGATTAGAAAGTTTTGCATGTGCTCCTGATAGACTCCCCCTACCTTGCTGTCATGGTTTAAGAATGGTATTCCCCAATTTAGTGTTCCCACCAAAATACATATGAACAATTACTCCCTCCTTCCCATGCAGCAGGCTGGAGAGGAGAACGGGAGGCATAGAAGGTAAAGATCACAGGCTGAGAAGAGAACAATGTACTGGAAACAGCAATGAAATAAGAAATGAAAAGTCACAGCAATGATATTAATAAAAGAGTGTACAAGAAAGGCAAACAATTCCCACATGAGTACCTATCACAGAGAAAAGCCCCAAAAGTACTTGACCATGCCATGCTCTCCTGACTGGAACCACCAGTAAAGAGAGCATATTGCTTTTCATTTTCTGGTAGCTGATTATATGGTGCAGCCTCCTCAGTATGTGTCATGTTTGCCTCCATCTTGCCATTACTCCTAAAAACTGAATTTTCTGTCAGGTCCCTTGACTTTAATTTGCTTTATGTTAAAACCAGTCTTCAGAAGGATTTGGATTATCTTCTCCCCTTTCTCAAAACCTTCCTCAGCTTGGTTGCCTACAAAATGATGTCATCAGTGTACTGCAAGTGTTCTGGAGCCTCACCCTTTTCTAGCACAGTCTGGATCAGTCCATGGCAGATGGTGGGGCTGTTTCCATCCCTGGGGCAGTCGGTTCCAGGTGTACTGCACGCCCCGCCAGGTAAAGGCAAACTGAGGCTGCACTCTGCTGTCAGAGGAAGGGAGAAAAAGGCATCAGCCACGTCAGTGGTGGCACCACTTGGCTGCCTTGGGTTCCAGTTCATCCTGAAGTTCCAGCATGTCCAGTATGGCAGCACTCAGGGATGATGTGACTTCGATCTGGCCACAATAGTCCCCCGTCAGTGTCCACTCTCCAGTGGACTTATGCACAGACCATATGGGACTAGTGGAGGGTGGGTGAGCTTTGCTGACCATTCCCTGTGTCTCCAGCTCATGGACCAAACCATGGATGGGGGTCACAGACTGCTGGTTGGTGCAGCACTGTCAGTAGTGCACTGCTGTGGAAGCAATCAGTACCTGCTGTTCTTCCACCCTCAGCAGTCCCACCACAGAAGGGTCCTGGGAGAGAGCAGGCAAGGTATTCAGCTGTCCCATTTTCTCTCTCTCCACAGCAGCTATCCCAAAAGCCCAACCGCGATCTTGGCTTTTGGCTATCTTTAAAGAGTTTTATTTTAATAATAAACTCTTGACATGAGAGTGGCAGGAAACAAGAAAACGTGGTCTAATTGGTCAAAGAAATGTGGTCTAAATGTGGTCAAGACATAGAGGGGGTAAGCAGTTGGTGGGAGGAAATGGCCAAAGCTAAAGAAGGGATTGGTTCAGTGGTCACACAGGAAAAACAGAAGGGAAAATAATTTTGACTGGAATAAAATGTTGGTTGCCATTTGAGGGATATTTTGTTGTATTTTCACAGTGTACTTCACAGTATTTTTATTTCTAAATTCACTTCAGTATTACCAGAGATGCCTGGTGAGTCTTGTGGAGGCATCAAAGGGAGACAATAATAGAAAGCACTTCTCTCTAGCCATTTTTGATAGAAAAAAAGGAAAACTACAGATGACTAAGTGTAAATACAGAAGAATAAAAGAAACCACATGCAGCAGGGAAAGGAACAGAATGGACTCTCAGAAAAATCTGACCTAGGCCTAAGCATTAGCTTAGGGTCATGAGGAAGCTAGAGCAGGAGACAGCATGAGGTTGCATTATTTTTTTGTCTGAATCTTGTTTATGACTGTATCACCTAAAAGTCTGTGAATTTGTTTTACAGACCTTTGCACAGACCGTGTTTTCTGTGCTTCCACCTAATGTGTGAGGTTTGACAAGGTAATTGAAAATGGTTTCCCCGTCTCACAGGGCTCAGCTATACATCCATTCCCTGCAGACATGCAGCACAACTGTTTGCATGACCACCTGCAGAGCAAATCCACCTGAAGACTCACCTTGGCAGAAAATCTTTCAGCCAGATCCATTTCTCCATCTCTCAGTGGCTGAGCTGGGTTGTGTCTGTCCTGTGCACTCATCACTGTGCATGTAATATCAGGATTATACACCATGATTATACAGCACACACCCAGCAAGGGAGGAAACCCTGGTGGTGAGGAAGCATCTGTTGCTGGGGTGGTACATGCAGCACAAGTGGTGGGCAGAGAGCTGAAGGTGGCATTGTCTCTTGTGAGATTGTCTGTTGTGCCAAGATTTATCACAGGATATTTTAAGGAGCCCTGATATATAGGGTACAGAGTAAGATGCAAGCAAAAAAAACATTAAAAGTTGTCAAAAATAGTAGACTGACAAGAGTAGAAATACTAGCAAGGACTCATATTCACATGATTTTTTTAATAACTCCATTATTCTTTCAGATTTACTCTAAAAGCTGTAGTTCCTCTCTCTGTACTGGGGATGGTGTTGCTTTGGTTTTATACTAGATATGATATATTTTGATGTCCAGTTCAAGTAGAATATGGCCCTTTGCCCTAGATCACATGTGGTTTTCTTTTTGCTAGGTGGATGGTTATTTTGGTTCCATTCAGCTAGCATTATATATATACTTCACCGGGTTGTGCTCTCCTTTAAAATTTATGGGACTGAGATTGGTTTGTTACTTACATATAATATAAACTGACAGGAGCCATAATACAGGAGTATGATTATAGAGAATAATTCATAATTTTTTTCTTCTAGGCGAACAGATGCAGTTGGAAAGTATGTGTGTTTGCAAGCATGGCTGTCTTTGTTCAGTCCACAGCAAGCCTGAACCATCAAGGAGCTTTAACATGTAAGAAGGTTCAGGCAGCTGCTCTGGTCATTTTCAGACTCCCTTTTCTTCCTGCTGAATATATTAATACCTTGTTAGAGGGGAAAGCCACATGCTAAAAATAGGAAATATTGAAGGAATGAACAAAGGGAGGGGATGCTGTTTTTAAACCCTAGTGGTCTCCTTTCTTTTTCAATCCAAAATCAAGGATAAAAATATCTGTATTCTCAGAAGGGATTGAAAGCATCGAATATTTTATAAAGTATATTTAAAATTAGTCTAGGCAAAAAATAAATTAAAAAAAAAAAACCAAAACAAAAACATCCCAAACAAACATACAAATACAATCCAAGAACCAGAAAAATAATTTTATCTTCTTGGACAGAAAACCAGACAGATTCAGTGTGATTAAAAGTAGATACTAAAACATGTTAAATGATGATGGCCATTTTAAGATTCAGCTGGACAAGGTTCTGGGCTATCTTGTCTAGACCATGCTTTTGCCTACAAAGGTTGGACCAGAGGATCCTTGGAGTCCCTTCCAACCCAGCATTCTATGACTCTCTAATTCTGTGACTCTATGACTCTGTGGTCATGAGTGCTGGGAGAGCACTGGAATTTGTTGGTTGCATGTGGTACAAGGGCACTGTCTACAGAAATTAAGTGTGGATTTCTCACATCAGTGGGAATCACAGTCTAACCTGCAGCTTCTCTAGTGGCTTGATAGTTATTTTTGTCTACTCAGTGACTGCATCTCTTCATTGCTGCCAAATAAAAACCAAGAAGTGTCTGAATTTTGCTTGTAGAAAAGAGGGATGATGAGTTTTACATCCAGACTCTGTAAATGCTCATTCCCCCAGGAACTGTCACTTTAGAAGCTCATAGTTATTGTTGAAAAGGAAATTTGTGAAGCACTTTTTAAATATTCTTATTAGTTATACAATAATTTTCCTTTAGATAATGTCTCCACATATCTCTCTTAGCTAGGCCCAGACCAGTGTGAGGCACTTGAAATTGAAATATCCCTCTGCATTTGGATGAACTCTGCCATAGGACCTGCTGAGTTTTTCAGGGGTTACAGTGATGCAGAATATTCTTATTTTTTTTTCTTTTATTTTTTTTCCCCTTCCAGAAGAAGATGCTAATCCCATGCCTCCTTTACAGTTTTTTGGGACTGGGGAAGAAGTCGCAACCAGTTAGTGTGTGTTCATCACCTTGTATTGTCCCTGCAAAGTGCTAAGAACTTGGAAATGACTTCTCAGGGGAGAGAGATGGCAGGGAGGGAACAGGAGGAAGACTGGTCTCCTTGGACAGGGTCAAAGAGGTCACTGCTGCCAAATATTCCTCACCACTGCCATGCATTGCCTTCCTCTCAGCATGCAACACCCTGACCTGGACTGTGGCTCTTGGTTTTCCTCTTGGGAGGACTTGCTTAGGAAAAAAGCCTCTCTTCAGAAAAGCTATCTGAAGGGCACTGGGAAAGGAGAGCTAGCTGGGGGACCACCAAAAAGGAAGCCCCAGTCATGAATGAGATGGCAGTACAGGCTCTGTATCAGGAAGGCTGCCTGTCAGCTGTGTCCTGCTGCTGATCCCAGTCACTGGTGCTTGCTCATGCAATTAACTTCTGCAGATCCAAGAAGATGAGAGAAAGAAATTGCATGCTGTGAAGCCTTAGCTAGGAATAAGGATTAAGTGAAGGTTCAGTAAACTACTTAGCAGTGAATGCTATGGCACTTCTTTGGGAGCAAAATATGGGTGGAACAGGCAAGGGCTGGGCATGTTATCGTTTCTGGTATTAGTTTAATTGCCTTGCTGATACTCTGCAAACTGCTGACTGAGTGGCTTTTTGCTGGACTCTGCCCTTGTTGATGCCAGAGGGGAATGACTCCCAACTCTAAAAGCCTTGCTGAGAGTAGGAAATGGCTGGCAAAGGACTGGGAAGATATATGCAGATGAGATTTCTAAGTATATATGAGGGGAGATCATTCAGCAAATGAATGATAGACACTGTGTCAGGAGTTAAGTGAGATGTTTAAGAGCGTGTGAAAGAGAAGGAAGAAAATCAGTGCTGTGCAGGGAGGTGTACTCCACTGAACTGGGCTCAGCTGTAGCACCATGTTGTACTACAATTATGGTGATTCCTATTTTGCCAGGTTTACCCCTGCCTGCAGTGTGGGATATCTACCTACAGCAGCTGCTGGGCGTAAGCCAAAGTGCCAGAGCTATGAATCCATCAGTGGGGCATTTCTAAAGCTGCTTAGGAGAATGTGGTACCTTATTCCTTCCTTGTGGCATCTCAGTCTGCTCTCTCAAGTGAGCCGTCAGGGATTTTCAGGGTAGTCAGGCCTCTCATGAGCTAAAGAGAGTTTCTTTACCCTATCTTGTCACTCACCCAGAGAATCAGAAGGCAGCTTTGCTTTCCCTGATGCTCAGCCATGGATTGGCATAATTTTGTATCAGATAACACAGCCTGACTTTGTTATCATGCCAAGTAAATGAAATATGAACACCTCTGGGCAGTGAAGATGATAACAAAAGTTCTTAGTGTACAAAGCATGTTAATAATTTGAATCATACAGTTTGAACTCTACCACTGTTTTCAATAATAGCCTGACCCAGAGCCCTCTGCATCCAGTTTGGAGACTGTAATGAAACATCACTGCAACCAGCTATGGTGGGAAAAAATATTGTTGACAGTGTGTCTACTAGAGCTGAAGAACATCTGTACAGACCACATGAAAAAGGCATGCGTTACTTGCAAATTTCAGATGGAGGAAGAAGTAGCACTTCGTTGTTTGTGAACATGTGCTAAACACTCAGAGGAGGGGCCAGTGCACTGGAGTCTGAACCACCCTCACCCAAGCAAAGGGGCAAGGGAGTGCTGGGGAAATTTGGAGGCATTTGTGTTTGGACCAAAACCAAGTGTCAAACTGAACTTTGGACTGTGCAAGTTCCAACCTGGACCTAAACTAATCAGCTCAAGCCCTTTTCTGACAAAGAGATCTATACTGTATCCCTCATAAAATCATGTTCCCCCAGTTGAGTGCCTAAGAATACAAATCTCCTTGAAAGCATGTTTTTATGGAGTTAGTTTTATGGGCTGATGTGTATGGAAATCATGTTACAAAATACAGGTATAGAGATGCCCCAAAGGATATTAAAGTTTTGTTCTACAGGCACTTTAATGATGACAAGGATCAGATCTAACTCCAGCTCTGTTGAACACAGAAGCGAAGCCTCTTTACTGTCAAGAGAAAAGAGTTTTGAAAGAAAGGTCTTACAGAGGTCACCTGAGACCAGCTATGAAGTGGCAGGTGACAGCCTCATCGGTGGACATAGTATATCCTTCCTCTCTCCATAAAACACAGAATTACCTGCTTTAAAACACACTTACACACACGCAAGAAAGGAATCAATTTTATCAGTCAGATGACAATGTGATTGTTTTGCATTCCTTTTTAGTTTAAAATCATAGATGGTGTTTCAAGCAAATTCAGATGTTCTCCACTACCTGAAAGTAACTCTGAAAGGTACAAATTAAGAAGGCTGGTGCTATTTATCCAGCTAATTGTGTACTAATTAAGTAGAGTATAACAGATGCACAGTTTTGGAAGGTAAAGAGAAAGTCTAAGAAAGGGTTGCAATCCACCCTAAAGAATGTCTTGCTGAAGTATATAGGCAGGCCTTTAATAGCATTTCTCTTTTTCTTTTTGTTTGAACATGTGAGGAAAATGAGTTATTGAAGAACTCTAGATACCCTGAGATCTTGCATGTAAGCAGTTGAACCTGCATGAGATCAAAGCTGCATTGTAACCATGTAGAAGGTGACGAATGTCCTTTATTCAGCACCTCTAAGTGCCATTTATAATGGGACAAAACAAGTCTAAGCACTGCAGAGGTAGTGATCTGGGTATTTTTCATCACCTCAGAAGGAGTTTCTGTAGAAAACGGCAAGCAGTGTGGAATGAGGCCTGGGCATATTATGCAGCTTGTCACACAGCAGTGACTACACTGGGGACAGAACTGGCAGTGATGAAACACCATGGTTTATACTTAAAATTTTCATTAATGACTTCCCATGTTGAGGAAGATGGGGAGATTAGAGAGGGAGAGGGATGGTTTCCAGGACAGGAGGCTGCATGTGTGACTGCCTGTGGAGTCTGGTGAGGCTGCAGGGGATCTGGCTTTCTAGCTACACCAAGATGCAGAGGCAATAAAACTAGGTTTATTAATTTGGCAGGGGCCAGAAAGGTTAGGACAGGCTCCAGTGCTCACAAGGTCTCTGCAGGAATTTGAGATGCTTCAAATGCAGGGATCTTGCTAAATCCCCACATAAAGGAGCACTTTAACTCAGAAAGCTGAATCCTATTGCCTAAATTTTGTGATTAATTTTAGGGTTACATCTACTTTTATTGTTCACACTACTTTTATTCCTCTTGAAAACCATTGCCCATTTATACATGTTGAACAAGAGCATTTATTTGATTGTAATGATTTTCCTCTCCAACAACCATTTATTGACTTACCTTGAATTACAGTATTAGAAAACAGCTGACAGTGAGGCTATGGAAGTAAATACTGCATTGCACAATGAAGTGAAAAGTAACTGGCATTAAAAAAATCCACCCTGAGCCTTTGCTGAACGGTGCTTAGGAACTAGAATTTGTTTCTGTACAGCACAGCTGCTGTTTGACATGTCATGTGGAAGGTCAGCATGCACTTACAGCTAATGTACAGGTGCCACATTTTCCTTTGCTTGACCTTTCCTGGGTTTCAAATCTGGTTTAATCCCTCCCTCGAGGGAGCAGCATAGCAGCAATAATAACTTAATTAATGCCCACCCACAAGTGACCACAAGGGAAGTACACAAGAAAAACTTTCTATTGCTTTCACTGGGGAATAGAAGAGATTATCTGAGACAAGGAAAAAGGGGGAGAGAATAAGAAAAAAACATGCATTTTTTTTCCATGTCAGGATTGGTGTATCCTCCAGGCAGTTATTACAATAGCTAAGAGTACTTGGGCATGTCTGGCTGGCAGGGAAAAAAACACTTTGCAGACTGTAGAGAAGAAAAAACGTTTGTCTCACATTTATGAAGACTGGTATTTGGCATTTGCAATGCACCTTGCATGTGGTTTGCACCAGCTGCAGGCAGAAACAGCAACATTTCACCTGACAAGTTTCTTGTAGCAAGAGTTAGAACCCCAAACTTTTGGCAATTTCCTTTGGTTCAGTTTGCTTCAACCTACAATGAAGAGTAATTTCTGACAAAGTATTTTTTCATCTGGAACCTTTATCAGAATGAAATCTTCCAGGTAGCTCTAAAAGCACAGATGACATTAACCTCTATACTGCATTGCTCATCTAACAGATTGCTATGTAAGTTACTGGAAAGATATGCTAAAACACTGGTCATTTCTATTTTACAAGCTTTACAAGTGCTTTAAATATTACTCAACTGTGTCTCCCAACTACTGGTTTCTTTTTCCTTTTTTATTTTTCTTTTTCCTAATAATAGCTGCTTTGAAAAAGCTATTTGCAGGTTTATTGTTTGGTTTTTTGTTGTTTGTGTGTGGTTTTTTTTTGTTTTTTGTTTTTTGTTTTTTTTTTTTTTTGTGAGAGTCTTGCTCTGGCCAATTTGGAAAACAACTGCAGCCTAAAAAGCAATAATTTGCAATGTCACTGGGACATTCAGAGAATTTAAAAATATGACTTTAGTGGAGGTTACTACATGAAAAAAAATAAAAACCAAAACATTGAAGAAAAATGCCCCTTAGCTTTTAAAGTTTCAAAACAAACATGTCCTTGACAAATGCTTGGAGGGTAGCTACAAAAGAAAAAGTTGCCTTAGATAGGAAGAACTAAGCTGCTGAAAACAAGACATGCAGACACTGCACTGCAGACTCTCGCAAGATAAATAGGGAATGGTGTTTAGGACCACCTGCTTCCATTGGCAAGTTGTCCTAGAGGTCCCCCATGGAGTCAGGGCTTTCAAAGAAGTGGAAAAGCACCTAGGAAGATGTGTTAGCCCAATATCCACACCTGGGGCAAAAGCCTGATCACTGCTCCCTGCCAGTCACCTTTTGGAGCAGTATGGGGTTTCCAAGGCCAGACAGATACTATTAATTTTCATGTATGAATGTGGGGTTTTGTGAAGATATGCCTTGGCTACAGGTAATTTCTGAAAGAGAAATCATATTTAAGAAGACCTGTTTCCTGCAATGTCATGTTGAGTGATCACCCAAGGGGTGATGGTTGTAGGGGGACACAGAATGAGGAGGAGAAGAAAAGGAAGGAAAGAAAAGGAAGGAAAGAAAAGAGAAAAAAGAAAAGAAAGAAAGAAAGAAAGAAAGAAAGAAAGAAAGAAAGAAAGAAAGAAAGAAAGAAAGAAAGAAAGAAAAAGACAAACTGTGTCTTGCTCCCTTTGCTTGGAAGAAAGCTAGAAGGGGATGCTGTGGCTAATCCTCTTCCATGAAGTCAGGAGCATGACTGTCCTCCACACCCTTTTTACCAGGAAAGCTACCTCTACTGTTCTACTCCACCTCCAAATATTTTGTTTTGAGACTTACCAGGGAGCGACAGGAAGGCTCTCAAGGATTTCTCAGTCCAGCCCCCTTTCTTTCCTTCTCTCAAAATTTGCCTATTCCTGTTTTATTTTAGAATAAGGTTCACAGAGTTGGCTCAAGATAGCAATCAGCTAGCAGAGCACAGCATGAAAACTATCCCAAAGGGCCTCCAAGGGCCAACTCTGAATCCAGGAAAGTGCCAAAATCCTTGGAACAATGGCCACGAGCAGCTGCAGTGGATTTCTGCCACCTCAACATTTCTCTGTAGAGGAAGAGAATCTGGAAAAGGAGTAACTATTACTGTGACCTTGCTTACAGCTTAAATGTCATGGAATCATAATTTTTCTTTAAAAGGGACCAATTTTACTGAGATTTTAATTGGAAAGGACTGTGATACAACAGAGCAAAAATTAACCCACAGAATGCATAATTCATCTGATTTACAAAGGTTTTTATTGGTGGTCCCTTGGGCCCTAAGCATATCCCAGACTGTGCTTGGGATAAGAAATACCTGATTTCTTTTGTCTCTCATCAAATTAGGCTAGCACAGCCAGTACTTAGAAGGTTGCCATTCCCCAGAAAACTCCATGTGTGGTCCTTGTTTCTGTTCAGCAAAAATTCAAAATGTTTTCAGGCAAAAACACCTAAGGTTATCCAATCCCAGGCTATCCAATCCCAGGTTATCCAATGCCCATACATTCTTAAGGTAGAACAACGCCCTTTTGTTATGATGGAATTAGAAAAACACTGTGTAGAAATACACTCCATTGCCCATCCATAGATGATGCACATCACCTAGAAGAAAATTATTTCTTAGTCCCAGAGTGAAGTAGGAACTTCTGTCTTTCCTCTTAAGCTATGTTCTTTCCCTGGGAGTGTCATGCCAAGAATATCCTTGGAAGGCTGCCACCTTTTTCTGTGGACCTGCTATCACCATGAGAAGGTGTGGTATTGTGCAGCATGAGTCTTTCTGTGCCTTTGTTATGTGAGCAAAACAGGGTTGTCCAGGAGGCAAATGAGCAAAAGCTCCCTCCTCTTCAGTCCTCAGAATATGGATTCATATCATCGTCCTTGTTTCCTTTCAATTCCTTAAAAAACATGTTTATGAAGTGGCTTAATCCAAGCCTGATAATGTTTCCATCCTGCTCAACTCTTTTTTCTTGATCCAGAGCTGCTGTTAACTCCAGCATTTGCATGGAGATTGAGATGCTGAAGCAGGCTGCTCCTGCTCTTGTAGTGCCACAACTTTTTCTGTCATGTCCTTACTGTTTATGTAATCTGTGTCTGCCATCCACCTGTGAAATGGCTGTAATAACCTTTGACTCCCAGGTAGGATAAACTGTATATTTAAGGTCCCATGGACATGACCCTGGCTTGTAACAAACCAACAGTAGCAGCAGAGTAGCTGAAGCACCAATGCTGCAGAACATGAAGAGCAGCAGGGTGAGTGCAAAGTGCTTGGCTCCTGGCATTCAGTGCAGCACAGGTTTCTCCTGAGGTCATCATGGTGAGAGGGAAATCCTTCCACGGGAATTTTGAACAACAGAAACACGACACAGCAGCATTGTAGGGCACAGGTGGAATACCTCAGGCACAACCTCTCTACCCATTTCAGCAGTGTTTCTGCTGCTATGTGAAGCTGGAGTCCACAAGCATGGAGAGCACATCTGCTCTTCAAATATTTCAAATGTTTGGTTCTGCGTATGACTTGGCAATCTGCTCTTACTTACCAAGCTTTAGTTTGAAATACACAGTCAAACTGCTCAAAGTAAAAAGATCAAGGAAGGACTAAAGCTGGAAAAGAAGTCGAAGCTCTAATTAGCAGTCCACAGCCCATAGCAAAGTAATAACCTGGCTGTGCACCTTCTTGTTGCATCCACCTCTCTAGCTGCAGAGCTCTTGCACAGTCAGCTCATCCTTAGTCGTCCCATAATTTTTCTTGTCTTGAATTCAGTGTCTCACTGTTTCTTCCCAGCTCTTCATTCATCTGTGTTGATCAGTCAGTTAGGTGCCCAGCAAGGATAGCCACCAGTCATTTCACTGCACGCCCTCATACACAGCTCTCTTGCCTGTAAAAATTGCTGGCCCGCCCAAGCTGACACTTAAGACAGCCAGTAAAGATGTCCTCACCAGTGACTGATGAGGGGTGTTCCTGTACACACTAATGAATGCATATATTGAGACAGATGCATTTTATTACATCAGGCTTTACACCATTTCCTTTGGGATGAATTTTATAGGTGCAGTAAGGTTTTTACAGCATCTGAAAAGACTCAGGTACTGAAAGGTGGATTTATACACCCTCGAGTTTTACAAATATAGTGTACAATCAGTGGTCAGTGGAGCTCTAAATGACCACCCTAGGGTTTTTGCCCTTTTAGCTGCAGAAAAATAAGCCCTGAAGACTCCAGAAATAAAATATATAACATGATAAGAATTTTAAAAGGGGAACATTTAGGTGTTTTATAGTCATTCCTATAAACTTAATTCAGCTCTTCATTCAAAAGAGGTCTGTAGATACAATCAAAGGTTGTCATTTTAATTCATGTCATATTCATTGTGTTATGCTTTGTTATTTTTATAGTGATCGCAGATAGTTGGTTATTAACTTAAATTACTAGTGGAAGTTCATCTTTTGAAGTTATTCCTAGCTTCCTTTTGTCAGTCACAAAGTAATGAAAATTTCTTGAGCCTGACTTATTTGCCATCTAGAAAGGACAGACTTTGAGGTGGGTTGCCACTTAAGCTATTGCCAACTAAATGACATGGAAGTATAATTAATCACCAGCTTTAATGGCCTTTGAACTAGCAATGAAAACTTAGTTTTTATAGAGTCAAACCAGCCAAATTCTGCTCTACGTTTTCTGTACACGGGAGCTGAAGTACAGAGTACTTTTCTGAGGTAAATTTCTGAAACTGATAGCAAAATTTAGTCCAAGACCAGGTCAATCATTGACTTATCCAGAAGAAACAGCAGACCTGATTTGCCTTTTGTGCTGGTGTAATGTTTTGCCTTTAATAGATTAATTTCTGATTCATACAGATGTACCTAAGAGGAAAGTCTGTTTTCAAGGTGGAAGGGGAGTTTATTATGACAAATAATGAGGGAAGTTTTCAAAATCCTCTAAACAACTAATTACTAATCCTCTAAGCAACTTCCAAACATAGATGCTTCCCACACTGTTTTCTAGGACTTGCTCCAACATTATTTTAAAAGTCTCCAACAGACAGCATTTTCCCATTCCTGTGAGCAACTCCCATGCCATCTTAAAGATGGAATCATCTACAAGATACCCCGGTTACTTCCTTTAAAATGTTCCTTCTGCCCATCTCATCACCTTTGGAGCCCCATGGAATAGAGGTTATTCCCCAGTTGTTCTGCTCAGCCCCAAGGAGGGAAGTGGTGGGAGAGGACTGTCCTGACTGTCACAGCCCCAGGCTACCTGTCTGCAGCAGTGTATCACCCTGCCTCACAGAAGGTTCTCTAGATGACCCTGCTGCTCCTGGGTGGGAAAACAGATTTTGGAAGCCCTAGCCAGAAGACAGAAGTGACTTGGAAAGCAAGTTGGACCTATTGAAGGTCATGAGGAAAAAGAATCCACTGCTAAAACTCCAGAAAGAAAACAGCAGGGCATGGGCTGGTCATACACAGGGAGCACATGCAGCAGGCTTTTGCCTGAGATGAGGCAGAACCAAGCAGCCCAGGATGGAGGAGCAGGATGATGTTGGCCAGAAAAAAGTTGTCCCCTGTCCTCTGGTAGCTCCTTTTGTACCTGACAGGCAGCATCTCCTGGTGGGTTTCTACATCCCACGTAGCCATTACATTGTGAAAGAAATCTAACTGTTGGATGCACACCCGTGAAAGTTTCCGGCCTCCAGCACACGTGGTGGTCTGACAGCATCAGCAGTTCTACTAATGTTTTGCCAGAAGGTTGGATCTAATGTATGTTTCAAGTCCAGCATGTCTTATGCAGCAGCTTTAAAAACCTGCCTTTCATCTGCTTATTGCTATTCTGTCAGTTTAGCACAGGCGAACCCTCGCTTGCTCTTTGACTTAAGAGCCTCTGAGGCATCCTCTTGTCTGTGTCACCACCCTTTGTCAAGAGTCTTTCCCTTCATTAATTATTGTTCTTGGATCTCCCCAAGTGGCTGACTCTGGGGAAAGAAAAAGGAGACCCCTTGCAGGAGTAACCCACAGTTTTCATTTATGTGCCATTAAGGGACATGTCCCCTCTGTTGAGTTTTAATGGCTCCAGCTATTCTTTCTGTAGACCCCCGTACAAAGACAGAGCACTTCAAACAATGCAAAGGTCTTTGGTCATGTCCAGTCTATTTCTACAAACATATGCAGGATAAAAGATCCTCAGCTGAAGCTATCCAAGAGCTTCAGACAGTCCAGACACTTCTTCCACACAGATGTGCTTTTCATCCCACTCACGAAAACTCCCCTTCATCAGGGCTTAGATTCTGGCCCCATAGGAGCCAGTTAAGCACTTTGTTGCTGAATTCAGCAGGAGCCAGATCTCTGCCCAGATGTTCCTCCTATGCTTTAACATTTCCCTGCACTCCTGGGCTCCTATTGCCACTTTGTTGTGCTTCCCTTCACACACTTAATTCCTTTTCTTCTCCCCGACTGACAAACAACTATTTCTGGCAAGCAGTGGAAGCAGCAGAGGATGCTTGTTGGTATCCTTGCCAGATGATGTTTCCATACAAGCGGTCAGTGTTGTGACTAGTGCAATCATTCTGGGGGATACTGTGCCCTCATTCATGACAACAATCGGCCTCTCAAAACCCCTCACATAAAATAGCTGGCAGGAGCATCCTGTTATCTCTCTTTTTTGACTGTGTGTAGCTGGTACAGGCTACTCTGCCTCATGCATGCTGTGCACTGGATACAGCTATGTGAAGATTTCAATTTAGTTCTTCAATTGCTTTTTCTGCTGGGTCTGATCTAATTGCTGTCAGGATGCATAGCTGGCACTTCAAGTGGTAATGGAAATACCTAGGAAATGCTTTTGAGCTTTAAAATCTCCTTAGGACAGCTTCTTCCCCTTTGAGAAAATTTCCTAAGCTTCTAAAACTTGTAAAAATAATTGGTCAATGTGGAAGAGAACTTAGACTGTAATACTAATGTGCTAAAATTCAATCACAGTGCACACCATGGCATCACTTCAACAGATACAGCTTAGCAAGCATTAGATTTACAGCCTTTCTTTCCAGCTTGGTCTGCAGAGATAAATTCTGCAGCACTTCTCAGGACTTTCCTGGATTATTCTCAGCCAGACAGATCTCATATGTCTCCCTTTCCAGTCCTAATAGCTTTTCACATACAGCTCCATTCTCTGGATGTATTTGCCTCCTTCGGCATTTGGATCTTAGCCTTCATTTTCCCTGAAAGTTTTGGCAGTTTTCAGGGAATTCTCCTGAAAACTTATAGGTGGACAAATAGTTAATTCCAGATGAAGTGTTGCACATGTGGGAGTGTTTCTTTGAGAATGGACAACTCCTGATTAACACCTTGGGGTAATAGGACTGGCTGTTACTTGAGATGTTTGATCCCTTGGTGTTTCGAAATTGTTCAGCCAAACACCTCGTCTGCTGGCTCTGGTTCAGTTTCTGCTCCTTGTTTTGGCATTATATTGCAGGACAAACTCCAGACTGGGTAGGACTTAGATTATTGTGGTCATTCCCAGTTTCTCTTTTCTGGGTGGGTGTGGCAAGTTGATAATTTATTTTGGTACAAAGAGCAATTAATGGAGATAAATGTCGTGAACTCCTAGTTGGACCACTTAAGTGTTTCTCTGGGACCAGCTGTAACTGTTTCAGGTAATTGGAGTGTGTAATGTGTGTAATTAAACACACAACTCTTAGCAGCTAATTCCTGTACCTGCTCTTTGAACTGTGCCAATTTAGGAGCTATAATATATGCTGTACCTCTGGCAGGACTTAGCAATGAATGTCCAAGGAAACCCCTTGGACACACAGACCATAAAAATCTCAGTCTGGTCAAGGGCTATTGACACACTCAAAAGTATGACACTGATGTGATGACCTTGAGTTGAGACTCAATGTGATGAAATCAAAAACGTGAAATTTAAAAGGAATATAGCAATTTCCACTACGTAAGCATGGAAGGATGCCTTAAAGAGTGATTAATGTGGCATCCCATTAGCTTTAAGTATTCCAGAACATCTGGCATATTTCCCCCTTGACTACAAATTTCTGAGTACTCATGTTATGTCATCTCACAGTACTCATTTGCTCCCCTTCTCTATAATTCATCTCAGCAATTGTTGTTCATATGAAAGTAATTATATAAATGCACTTGATTAAATTAGCTTTCATCTAGTACAGTTTTGGGGTTTTTTAAATATGGGCATTTCCCCTCCAAAAATAACTCAGAGAAACTGATGTACATATTGTGCCACATGATGGAGATTAAAGTCCCTCTGCACTTCTAAGGCAGGACATTTCAGCACACCTAGGGCCCAAATCCTGTACCTGGGGTCAACCCACTGGGCTCCTCTCACAGAGGTACCTGGGAAAAATTTAGTTCATGAAAGCAGCCAAGTTACTAAAAATTTAGTGGAATTCTGGAAGCTGGCATTATTTGTTCAAGTTTTGCTGATTTGCAACCCTTGGAGGTTTAATCTCTCTCAAAAGTCAGTCAGAGAGTGATAAAGACCAGACTGCACGGCACAGTGACCTTGGGCTCTCTCTTCTGTTACCATGTCTTGGGTGCTTTAACACTGAGCAGATGTGTAAGAGGATAAAGTCAGAGTGATTAGGGATTTGTCCCATGACTTCAGCACTGTTGGATCCTCTTGAATGCCTTAAAAGCACTTATGAATTATGGACATAACGGTGCATGCCAACACACACTTTTGAAATGTTAATTTTTTTGATGTCTCGAAGTTGATTTTAAAAAAAACCCAAAATAACCCACCACCTCAAGGAAGCAATATGTGTTGCAATATGAATTACAGTCTTTATGACTTTCCCTGTCTCCTGCCTTATAAATGTGTATCAGAACTGTATCTGGAGGGAGCCACAGCAAGGGCAAAGAGTGGCACCCAATCCTCTCAGTCCTTTTATGACTGTGCTCATCATGCAGCCCTCCATGTCATGCTAAAGTCATTCACTTTGGAGCATTACAGAAAGAATTTTTTTTAAATACCCACCACTTGGAGCATCTCTGTCTCTCCCCCTATCTCTATTTTGAAGAACCAAAAAAAGGAAACACCTTCTGTACAGGGCTGATTGCATATCACTGCTAACCACCCACTCTCCTCTCCTCAGCATCAGCAGCTCTGCTGTGGCAGGCTGACCTGACTTCCCTTGGGTGTGAGACAAATCTCAGTGTGCAAGTGTTGCCTGGGGGAACATGAGGTGGGAGGAGGAGAGGAGATGAACATTCCAAACCTAGGATATGTTGCCACCAGTTCCTCACTGCTGCACTCACTGAAGCAGGAGTGACAGAAGGCAGGAGCATGGGGAAAAGGAGAGGGGCCCCTTCCCTCCACAGGCACTTGGAGTAACTTGTGCTTTGTTGTATTCACAGAGCAGCAATGGTGGTGCCATTGCACTAGGCAGGAAACAGTCCCACACTGTGTATTTTAAAAGGGATTTTTTGTTTCTTTGAATGCTACAGGCTGTCTTTCACCATCTTATCCCAAGTGTACTTCTAAATAGGAACAGTCCCAAGTGTACTCCTAAATAGGATCTGTTCCTGGAATGAATGAGTTGCAGGTTGTTCCTTCACACAGGCACGTGCTATGATTCCCCACTGAAAGAAAAACTGCTTCACCCTGCTCAAGCAGGAAAAACAGCTCTAGAGAGGAGCTGTCTCTCCTACTGAGCCACTTGCTTGCCTTGGCAGTGCGGTACACAAGGAAGGGTGGGGAGTAAATCACAGATAAATATAGACCACCTGAAGAATCTATTCCCTGGGTTTGTCCTGCATCTCAGCTTCTCATCCTGCAAAGTGAGGAGAATGGTGCTGCACCTTTATCTCCCTTCTGGGCTGTAAGAATGTATGCATTTCCACCTTGTCTTGTGCTCTGGGCACCAGTTAACTATATACATTACAGTGCATCCAGACAGACTGTGGTTTCTTACCTTTCTTTTTTTCCTCACAGCTGGAGTCGACAGAAATACCCTGATTTATCTTATCTGTGTATCACACACCTTTAAATAACAGTTGTAACCTTTGGTATACCTCAAGTTCAAATAGGCCCTATAAAAATGCTCTTTTCCACTGAACAGATTCTTAGCTCCAGAGGAGAAAGGGTCCCCCATGTCTTAAGAGCTGTTTTCATATTATCTAACTCATTTAACATAAATCTAGACCTACTACCAATTATACAATAAAGTCCTGTTAGGGGAGATAAAGTTTGAGATTAATTACATGTTTGGAATTCTCCATTAACTTTTTTGGTCCCTAGGTCATCCAGAGCTAGTCATGCACATTGAGCCAAAATACAGCACCAGCCACCACAAAAGTCACAAGAAATCCTACTAATAGGATATAAGATAATTAGTAGAGAGAAAACGCTGTAAGAGGTTTGGGTTTGGCTAAGCAAGCACAGGGCTGGCTGCTTATCTGAAATGTATCCAAATGACTGTTGCCTAAAAACCGTGAGCTTGGTAAGAATGAGCTTCTTAAGTTGACTTGTCCTAGCTTTTTGTTTTAGTTGGTCAAAAAGGGAAGAATGTTGGGATTCCATATTGGGAAACGGCCCAACAAAGGGATTGTTCTTTAGAAAAGACAAGCTGCTAACAAAGTTGGTTAAAGACATGGATTTTCATTTATTCTGCTCCATGTTTAGTGCACACAGACCCTTTCTATTAAAATATGTTTTCAAGGCTGCACATTCATGCACTTGTATTAGGAAATGCCCAGATTAAAATCATCCACACACCTTCAGTTGCTCCCATTCAGAGTCTAGATTCCACGGTGGTCCATGGCTTCCCAGTGCCACGCTATCTGTGTTGTGCTCAGCCCCTGAACTCAATGGACAATGCTCCCTTAGGGAGAAGCTGTGCAGCACATCTCCATGTTGGTCCTGTGCAGTCCCTTACCTTATTTACCACCCACCACTGGAGGAGAATTGCCTTTATCTTCATGAGGCCTCCTGCAAAATTTACAGTCGGCAGTGAGCTTCTTCACAGGTGCTTAGAAATACCCTCCCACAATAACTCTTAAAATGAAAAGCAATTCAGCACCTTTCTACATATAAGGAATACAAGACAAAAAGAGTTAGAGGTGGAAGCAAGCTTCCCATGTACTCGTGTTGCAGCTTTAAATGTCCAGCACTTCTGCCAGTCAGACTGAAGGGTTTTTAGGCAGAAATCAGAAAATGGAGAGCAAACAATCCCTAGCCCTGTCAGAATAGGGATTTGGGGGCATGAAGGAGGGTGTCTACTCCATTTTTCTCTGTGAAAAATGTAGATTTGAAACAGCAATATTTTTTGCATAGTGTTTGTTGTGCTGTTGCTTTTGGGTGTAAAAATCACTTTGTTGTTATTTTATTATCTTAAAAGGCAATTTTTTGTTTTAACCTGAACTCTTCCTTTAAAATTATTTGTAAAACATTAGGCAGATGTTAAACCTAAATAATAATAATAATAATAATAAATTATTAGTCACTATGCCAGTTGACAACCATGTGTGAGAAGTGTTATTGAAGGGACTAGCTTAGCACTGCACCAAGGTCCCAGACTTGGGGAGAGCTGAAATTTCTCCACAGCAGTCTTCAGTTGCCTTCAGCTTGTATTTTACAGTTTCTTCCAGTCCCCTACCTCATTGGTAATAGCTTTTCCAGCTTTCTCAGACAACAAGCACATCCAGCCATGTTTACAAGCATGCTGCTGGCTCGCCCAGGATCCTTCTCATGCAGAATAGGGTGGATGAATCCCCCTGAAACTCAGGGCAGTCTCCTTGCTGCCCTCACACTAGGTTTTGGTCCCCTGAAAGCCAAAGCAGATGAGATTAGGGAGAGGTGCAGAGCAGCATCTCACCAAGATCCTGCACTGGGTCATGGCTGAGGCATATCCTGGATGCACACCCATATCCCTCCATTCAGGTGAGCATCTAATTGCCTCTAATTTGTGCCCCTGCCATAACCTGTGTGGGCTCAGTGCAGGTGTGAGGAGGGGTGTCTGTTCCCCACTCCTCTGCCAATATTCTGATTATGGCATTTGCCTAGGCAGAGACCCTGCTAGTGTAAAACTGGGCTTTTTAACTTTTAAATCCACTCAGAGAAGTTGGGGAAAGCTGTGTTACTCCCTGCAGAGGGGACATGTTTGTTTGCAAGGCTGACTCAGTACCAGTATTTCACTCAGTAAATGATGAGACTAGGAAATAAATATTGGAGTGAAAGGGAAAGTTGCCAAGATGAAGCATTTCCTTGAGACACTGAAGGCGGGGTTTACATATTTCAAAGTGTTTCTGTCCCTTTGTTCACAGACAAGAAAAAGTCCAGGAGGACAGTTACTCTTCCTTTGGCAAACCCTCCTCCTCTCCAGACCCTCTTTCCCAGGTCCCTCCCCAGAGATGTCATATGTGTTAAAATAGGTGAAGTGCGTTGGCATTTACTGCAGGAGGTTAATATTTGGAAACAAAGCCAGGCAGACTTTGTTCCCAGGAATCAGTGCTGTTGGCAGCATGCATGCTCATTCATGGCAGCTGCAAAACAAACCCTGTTCCCGGTAGCTGTTGTTACTATAAGGATGTAAAAGCTGTTCATCCACCACAGACAAGAACTAAAAACCAGCAGGTGCTCAGTGTGGCAGCATTAGCAACACTGCCTGCACAGGCTATTCCTAAATATAGTTTAGTCTTTTTCAGGATGAGCTCCAATTCATTACATGAATGTAAAGCTCCACAGTTAATAAAACAAATCAAACCAAAACATTACCCTTTTACTTGAAAGGTGTGATGCGCCCTCACAGAGAGGAGTTTTCTAAGTCAGGAAGCTCTGCAGTGCCATGAAGGGGTGAAGAACTCCAGCTGCACACTGAGCTGTGTTGCAGCATAACAGTGAGGAAAACATGGCACATCCACCCCTGGTGTCACTCTGTGGTCCGATAGGCAACACTCTTGGGATGAACTTGCCCTAGGGAATTTAAACAGGCTCCTGACTGTGAGTGAGAATAGGAATGGATGCAGAGGTGTCCCCAGGCTGAGCACATTGCTATCCTGTAAATCACCATATCAGAACACAATCTTGTCATGTACAGCTGCCAAGTGCTGCACCTGCAGGAGGAGAGTAACATACGTGAAGTAGGTTTGTTTCCATGTGCAAGATACTGAATAATGCCTTCCTTGATGTGCATACAGAGGATGTAATGCATAGCAATAGAGCTTGGTGTCATGCAAGATGATTTGCACTTAGGAAGTGCTGTAACTATGTTTTCTCTTTCTTGTATCATTTTGCATCAGGTCATTTCACTGCCAGCAAGTGAACAGATCTGCGAGCTGAGCAGGCAGGGGAGGCAGAAAAGCGAGCGCGCATTAATAATGCTGGTAATGCCCCCATTAATGCCTGTCACTGCCAATCTCCAGCTCTGTGCAATTACCAAACGCCTGATGGGAAGAGTGATAGGCTTGTGCCATGCAGCATGCAGCTTTTGAAAAGCAATGAGGCAAGCCCAGTACGTCTGAAGGGAATTAATGGCAAATTGGCAATATTGATGGCAGCCAGGCAATATTGAAGC
The DNA here is from genome assembly GCA_013396995.1 of Dicaeum eximium. NCBI lineage: Eukaryota > Metazoa > Chordata > Aves > Passeriformes > Dicaeidae > Dicaeum > Dicaeum eximium. Next base: position 1,458,969 of record VWZP01003839.1, read on the forward strand.
GACAGCCAGAACAGCTGTTGCTGATGTTCTCCCGTTCTGTCACCTTGCCTAAGCAAAGCAGAGGCTGCCAATACATCCTGCACATGCAGGAAAACTGACCACTCTGCCTTGGCTGGCTCATTTGTTGTGGCTTCTTTGGCTTGAACCATCACTTCATTTTATTCTGAAGCTTGCTTGATTAAGCTGGCAGTTGGCTTTAATAACAGACTTCCACCTGTTGCCCTCTCTTTTCTCTCCTCATTTCAGGGTACAGTAAAAGTTATACGTAATTATTTGCCATGCCAGAGCTTAATTTTAACCCCTGACCCCCTGTCTCATGTCTCTAAAGCAATGCTGAAACAGGAAAAGTAGCAAGGCTTAGCTGAGCCAGGCCAAAGCTTTGTGTCCCTTGCTCCATGGCAAGGTACTTCTTGGGGGAAAAAGCAGGTGTCTAATCCTAGCAGCAGGGCTATACTAAATGATCCTGCGAAAAACATGGAGAAAATTTGTTGAGAGCAGATTAAAAGGTTTAATGAGCTACACAGGAACAATGTTTTATCAGAAGAAAGGAGGAATAGCTCCAGCCATCCACCCACATGTTCCTTCATGCTTTCTCTATCCAGTGAATTGGGTGGTTGTGCAGAAATCAATCTCATAAGGTCTTTTCACTGGGCAGAAAAGAGTTGCCCTCATCACCACTTTCCTCAAAGAAGCAGGACTAGTGCTTTTCTCTCATATCAGGCTGTGCAAATCCAAAATTACTCCACAGAAGGTAATTGAGTTCTGTGAATAAAGGGAAGCAGGCTAAAGTAGCTCAGCACTGAGGGTCACATCATCCTGGAAACAGATTCAGAGCAAGCCTGAGTACAGAAATCTAATTGCTAAAGTGCAATGGATGTGATGATGTACAACAGATATGAAAATGTCAGTGACTTAATGTACAACAGTCATTTTATAGCAGAACACAGATTTTTGTATCCTACTGAAACCTCAGCTGACATATAGGAGACTTCATGACAGATCTTATAGGAAATTTTATAGAGTTTAAAGTGGATTTTAGTTCTCTGTAAAGCAGTGCCCTGATTGTGGAAGTTAGTTTAATCATCCAGAGCTCCATGGTTTTATACAGCAACATAATGTCACACTATATCTCTGGGAGCAGTGCTAATAGCACAAAAACTGTTCCTTTAGATTTGTTACTATTGTTTGTTATGATGTTCCTAGCTAGCCAAAGGCTGGGCCAGGGTCCCACTGCTGTGGGAAATACGGAAATGTGTAGTAAATTACCGTTCTTGCTCTCAAAACTTTTATATCTGAAATGAGAATGTATTTTCAATCCATATTTCATGAGACTGTACTGATATAATAGTTTTCATCTCAAAGACTCTGTAATCACATCTCATTGTAGGATGTAGTCACAGTGCAGAATGCAAGTGCCTAAATATTCACTATGCAATCCAACGGTGAAGAGACTTCAGCTCAAGACAGATGAATAAAGATTTTACTTATAGGGCAAATGCAAAGAAGGATCAGTGTTCATACAGTACAAACAAGAGCAGAGCAGAGTGTTTAATATCTGGCTTGAAAGATTCATGGGTAATAAACTCCACAATTTCTGGCTTCAACCTACAAATATGGAAATGATCCTACTTGGATATGAGCATTAGCTGCTGCAGTCATGCATCTGCTTGGCCAGCATAGCCAAGGAATATCTCATTCATCCATTTCTCCCTGTCTCTGTCCAACCATATCACTTCCCTCCTACCACTGCTGAAGTTAAACAACTCTCAGCATTACCAGTCCAAATCCCTTTTCAGTGGTTTACATAACTGTACTTGCAAAAATTGACTTAAAATGCTTTGTAAGCTGTATCTTTCAAGGTCTATTACGTAGCTCACTGGTAATGTTCATGTTACAGCATAAGCCACATAAGCTGTCACAGTTTTGTTGTTCTTATTCCCTGTGTCTTGCAAACTGGGATGAAAAAGCCCAAACAGTCATTGGAGGTACCACACACAATTGGTATGAAAAAGCAGCACTGACACCAATGGCATCTTTTCTCAGCTCAGAAGAAAGCAAGGGAGCTGAGCTGAAATGCGTTTGAACTGAGTAGGCTGTTTTGTTAGTCCTGTGTTGCCCCTGGAATCTGCAGTATTGCTTACTGTGATCTTCAGCAGGAGATAGAGTTTGGCTTTCATGTTCTGCTTGTCAGAGTGGAGCAGGAATAAAAAAACCAACCTGGATTCAGTATTTCCTTGGAATATTTCTGGATGACAAATAGGTAGAGACCTTGTGAGCTGCTGTGAGGCATTCTACTTCAGACATGAAGTGCCTGATGCTTATGAGAAATGTGAAGATACACAGCAATGTGCCTTAAGATTTCCACAACACTACTCCCCTCTGCCCACCTTGTTCATTGATTTCAGCCTTTTCTCTAGAAGTGCTGACAGTATTAATCCCATCCAGACAGATGTAAAATGGTTACAAAAGGTCCAGCCTTCACCCACCTGACATGTACCTTGTCCACGTGTGCATTAAATGTCAATTCATTTCTATAGGGCCAGCAGAGGAAAGTGAGAATGGTTAAAAAGCAATGCCTTCCCTTCTCCTCTCACTGCCACCATAAGCAGATGTGTACACTTGATGCCTTTGAACTTCCCATACAGAATCAGAAAATTTTATTTCAACACAAGAACTCTGTGGGTATGGGCTCATAAATTCATGGAGGAGTCATTTAGCTTGGCAAAAACCTCTAAAATCATTGAGTCTAACCATTAACCCAGCACTGCCAAGTTCAACACTAAACCATGGCCCTAAGTGCTGTGTTACATTCTAGGCGAGCAACTGACCTTAAGCATGAAGCCTACATGTCATGGTCAGAAAACCTCCCCCTTTGGTTGACTCACAGACCTTGAATGGAAATAAGCAGTCTGAATTACAACAATTGTACAGCCTATGAGGAACAGTGCATGCTCAAATAACCATAACACCTCACTCTCTGATAATTCGTCTTACTTCAGCTCTGTCTTCTGGCAAGAGACTGGGTCACACCTGGGCAAGAAAAACCTCTCACACAACAAATCTTAAAAATCTGTATTTTTCTCCTGCTGTATGTCAGATCAAAATTTTTCGCTTCTGATAAGAGACAGTCTCTTTCCATGACATTCCCAAGTCTGAGGCATTCATCTTGGATGGTGAGGCTGCAGGTTTAAAGTCCCCATGTGTTCACAGAGGTTGTGCTGACTACAACAAAAGCTGACTTTTGGTTCTGCCCTAAAACAGGTGCTATGTTATTTACTACCCTGGCTGAGAGTGCCCTGAGTTCCTTTCTTGATGAAAATGTCAGAATCAGTGAATTTCTGCATCAATGAGCAGCGAGTTGACCAACTAATAAAAACATTTCATCAAAAAAATTCTTGAAAACATAAAAGCACCACATTCTTTAAAGTAGTTGCATATTAAAAGATTCTAAATGGCAGTATTGCAAGTTCTAGTACCCCTTTAAAAAGCTCCATTTGACTAGATGAGTTTGGATCTCAAGTGAGTGATGCAATTGAAGTAAAATACTCTATTGTACCAGCAGCCACAGGAGGTAGGAAACCCCATTTTCTTCAGCAGATCTGAAAGGCTAAAATAGTGTCCATTCTACACGTGGCAAATGTGTTCCATGCAAAAGGTGGGTCCACATACTCTTCTAAGCCAGCCTGCCCTCTGTATACTGCCAGTTCAGTTCAGATCCCATCCCGGCTTTTCCAGTTCTTTAGAAAAACCTTGAGCTAAGCCTTTCCTCCTTTGAAGGAGTAATTAGCTCCCAATGAGGAGGAAGTCCATCCTGCAGCACATTGTTGAGTTTTTTCCTATTTTGTTCAGCAGGTACAGCTGGTTTTCAGTGTGACTGAAATGCTTTGAATGGCCCTTCACTCAGGTCAGAGAACTTTCTCAGCAGGAGGTCAGGCAGCCAAGAATTTGACTGTTTGCTTTGTTTAAAAAAAAAAAACCTTTAAATCCTTTTTCCTGACTGTGGCGAATTGTTTTTGAGACCTTGGCAATTGTCTTTGTTTCTGTGTAACTTACAGTTAATGTTGACCCAGCAGCTTCCGAGCTGGCCACATCACCTAACACCAAGAAAACCCAACTGGCTGGTGAGAGGAGCTCTGGGGACACTCCTACTGTAAAGGCAATCCATTACAACTTTCAGTCCAAGTCAGAATTTGGACTCTATTTTGATACTTTTCTTTTAGACAACTGGCTTTAATTCAGGGCATAGAGAGCATGAGTAATAATCACTAACATTTGGAGCCTTCTCAAGGATCTGTGAGGTCATAGGATCTCATCTTGATGTCAAGAAACAGATAACCTTTTTTTTTTTTAAACTGCTGCTGCAATTTCCACCCTTTGTCAGTAACTTCAGCAGAAAGTTCACCACTGAATGAATGTGAAGACCAAACTGACTCCACTGGATCCTGGTGGATGGATACTGATACAGTGCCAAAGTCCTTCTCATGCACTTTCAGTGTTGGAGCTGTATTCTGGATAAATGGAAGACTGCTGAATTCATCTTCATGATTCTTAATATCATGTCAATAACTTCATTGAGATGTTTAATGCACAGTACTGAGATGAAGGCTCAGTTTTCCTTTAGCCTATTTCCATGAAGGACTAAAATACAGGTGGTGCAGATCTGTTCCCGTGTGGAGAATGGTCCTTCCCAAAGAAACCAGACAAGAATGAACTGGAACAAAAAGCAGGACACACTCTTATCTCCTGCACAGGCACAGCCATTAGATGAACCTGTTCATGCTACCTTTAATTAAGATTTAATAGTCATTGTCAGGTGTAAGAAAAAAATCCAGGCACTTGGATTTTGGGTGTTTGTCAGAGACCATGGAAGTCTTTCTTGTCCTGTCCCAGTTAAGAATATCATGCCATACACACAATACCAATGTGTGTCTCCCAGGACTGGTATTGAAAAGGCTTTTTACTTCATATGCAGACTCACAATGGAGCTGTGGTAGTTCCAAAAATTTCTCTACACTGGCCTTTAAGTTCTTTGCCTGTTCCAAATGCACATCAGAGCAATTTAACTGGAATGTCTCTCTGCAATTACCATAGCTCAGTTGATGTCCCATTTGGTAATTTGCTGCACTTTATGTTGGAGTCTTCGAGTGTAAAACTGCATCAAATGGCTTCCTTTGGAGAGTTTAAGGCTTTGTTATATTTTGTTTATCAAAAATACCTAGCTCTTAGAGGGGGCTTCAAGACAAAGTTTTATGCAGACATAAGTGAGGTGTCAGAGCAAAATTTCCCTTCAATGTACTGTTAGCAGTGTCAGAAGCCAAGAGTATGTATTTGGGGATAAATAGGCTCTCTGCAGGATGGAGCTGGCTTTTTGTGTGTCCCTGATAATCAGGACACCTGCACATGATTTTAAATCCAATGAATTATAGGAGAAGATTAAAAACACAATGATTATCCATATGTTGCCACAAGGATAGGTAGAAGGATGCTTTTTCACTCTGTAAAGCTTCTTCACTCCATAAAGTATTATATCCAATCTAGTTGATGCTCTTGCCTCCCAAGCTGGTCATTAAACCAATGACATTACAGATTGTGACACTATTTAGCACTCAGCTTAGGCTGAGACTCCAACTTACTGATTAGACCACTCCACACTATACTTTGTTGATTATCTTTCTCTCTTTCTGCAGTGCAGGCCAACAGCTGAGGAATTATAGGAGCAAGAACAGTGTACAGTTCTATTTACTTATTACCACTAGTTGTATTATACTTCCAGAAATTATCTTTCTTCTGTTTTATTCACCAAGCAGAATTGCAAACCCAAGCACTATGGCTGAGACATTTAGGCCCCAGCTGTTATTTTTAAGGGCTTTTACAAATCTTGAAGTAGCTACTCATAACTTTATGGGGAGTGTCAGTGCCACAATGGTAAAAGCAGCAGTAATTGGACTTTGTGACTCGCTGACTCCAGCAGGATAACTCTCTAAAAGCCCCAGTGTATTTCCATGCATAAAGTCTGCATGGACCTAACGATGGAACCTCCTGCATGGATCTCCAAACTGCAGAGCACAGTGGGGGTTGAGGAAATATAAGGCCTGTATTGTCATTTAAGAAAGAAAACTGGGAGAAGGAGGAGGGAAGGAGGTTGCTCCATAAGCAAACACACCACGTACATGACCAGTGGTGGTGCATTCACAGCCCATGGAGGCCACACTTTTGTCTCCCTCATCTCTTCCTCAGGAGCTGCAGCTCTCCTTGGTGCAAGGGGCTCCTCAGGTTTTATTCCTGTGTGGCAGTCCCTGCTGGGCAGGCACTTTACCTTCAGTGCTGGTATCTGTAGGAAACCCTCAGGAAAAAAGATGAGAGTTCAGTCCTTCTTTTACCCCAGAACAAGCACGACAGGGGCAGCTCTGTGATTCCATCCCCTGAAGGCATGAGAGGACAGATCAGATTCCACATGGATCACCCAGCAAATCCATTAAATCTTGCTGGAGTTTGGCAAAAAAAGGCAACATTCACCATGACTTTTTAAACCCTCCAAAGAAGCATTTCCTTCTGCAGAGCTGTTCTATATTGCCCAGAGAGCCATCAAGCACTCAATACCTGCCCCTGCCAAAAATAATGCCAAGTGGTGGTGGCAAGGTTTGTGTACCATAGTCTGTTCAAGAGAAACTTGCCCACTGACTTTGTTTTGTTAACATCTCTGTCACATGTCATGGGTACCAAAAAAACCAAACACTGACTCTGGTGGAATGGCTGATAAACTGCTCATGGCTACACTGAGGACACATTCACAGCCACAGGGAACAGATTTGGAAGGAGAAAGTACTTTGGACACCAATATGTGTCATCATTTTGCTATAGAAAGAAGCCTTCTGTAGGAAAAAAAAAATGGAGCCATATGAATGTAATGGGAAATCTGTGTGGAAAAAAAGGGGAAGGAGTTATGCTTCCCTGGAAAGTATAAAGCACATCTCTTTTTGCAGGCTGGTGATGTCAGAGAAATGCTCTGTGACCTGGGGACTAAATAAAATGTCACCAGGCTTCCAAATCCAGTGAAGCAAACCAGTAAAACAAAGTGGTTTTTCATGTGATTAAATGCATTTTCTCAAAAGTTTGTGTCTCTGTGTGTGTGTGTGTGGCAAATCAGCATGGGCACACAAGCCAGATAACACATTAATAAATAAAAAAACTTACCAGATTGTGACTGTGTATATAAATTTACCTTGTCTGATAGGATTAAGTGAGTGAGGAGTAAATCTTCTAAAAAAAAAACCAAAGTGCTGAATAGTTATTTTTAGAATTACTTCTTTTATATCCTGTTTTTTAAAATTACTCCTTCTATACTCTCCCTGCATTAGAAAATGGGAAGGGCAAAGTCTGAACTGCTCTGTGGATTGTCCTAACATGACTTACAGCATGGATCCAAAATTATGTGTTTATACTAAAGCATTTAAACATTATAATTTCAAATACTGCCTATAATCATATTCAAAACTTCAGAATGCTTCCTAATAAAACATGAACATGCTCATAAGTTGAATTCCTGAAGCTATAAGGCATCATAAATACCAACCCCCTCCTCCCCACCCCAAAAAAACCCACTCAAATATGTTACATTAAAAAAACACACTGTATTCTGGAAACCAAATTTTAATTTTGGATTGCTGCCAATCCCAGAGCTGTTAGCCTGCCTGTGAGCACTGAATTTGCAGTGAGATGTTTAGATGATGTTTAGATGAACTGTTATACTCTGAAATACTGTCTTGACGTTATTAATGTGAGAGAAATTACTTGGGCTTGGACCAAAATCAGCCTTGCCTTTAAAAGTAGCTAATAGAGGTCCATTTTTGGGATACTTTTAATAATCTAACACAACAGAGGAATCAAGTCTTGAGTAGGTCAGGGGACTGTGGTCCACAGTACTCCCCCAGGATGCAGGCACTGGGCACCAGCAGCAGTAAAGGAGAGACAGTGACCCATGGTCAGACTGTCCAGACAAAGGGAATCCTCACACATTTGATATTTTGTTCTGATAGAAGCTGCTTTCAAAAGAGCAGGGAATCTATTTAGGCTGTTTTCAAAGCCTGCTTGAATATGCTCCCGTGGTTAGATTTGGTAAATCATGAGGGCCTTGCCACCTTCAGGAGACTGCCAGAAAAACAAATTACTGCAAAGAAATCAAGTGAGAAAATGCAGTTAGTGGCAAAATAGTTTCCAAGAAGCTGTGAAATGGAAGCAAAGAAGGAAGGGAAAAACAAATGGAAGTCTATGTACAGCCCTTGCACTGCCAAGAGCACCTGCCTGCCTAAATTGAGAGCTAATGTTCTACCCCTATGCATAGCATTATACTCTTCTTAACTAAAAGCGTATTTTTATTAACCCCACCTCGAAGGAGAATGTACAGCTTTAATTTACAAATGGGGATAGGTTCATGAACTCAGCTTTTATAGAGGCCACGAGGTTAACAAAACTCCATGGGTTTCAACCATCCCTTGGACAAACATTAGCTAATTGACAGTGACATGTTTGTCTCACTCCTTATCCTGCTCCCAGAACAAGACTGTCAGGGGAAAACACCTTCCCTTGTCAGCTCAGCTCTGCTCAGGGGCACATCCCCACATCCCCCAGGTAACACAGGGGTTGGTTGGCTATGGTAACATGGAATGGAGTAGAAATAGAGAGGTGATGAGGAGCTCACTTCTGTTGAGCTGTTAGGGATATGCTTTCAGTGAGCAAAAGGCATCTCAGCCCACAGTCAGCCAGGGAGGGGCAGTTTTGTAGAGTAGGGCATGGGCACTGTTCTGGTGTCACCTGAAGGTGAAGGAGCCCCCAACACTGCTTTTGTCCCATGGGCTCTGCTCGCTAGCCCTCCCACGGGGCTTACAGAGCCCTGCAGCTCTGCTCTTTGCATCCTCTCCGGTTTGCCTGCTCGCCATCAGGGAAAGGAGGCAGGCACTAAAGCAGCCCATATGCTCATTGAGGATGCTTGCTGGGCATTTGGTCTCAAAGATAACATCAGACCTCATTAAGCCTACACTCTGAGCAAATGTTTTCCTTCAGCCCACTTGTCAGTTTTAGGATGACAGAAGCACATCTTTAAAGTTTCTTGGTAATCCCAGTGAGATAACATATGCTGGAGCAGGGGTGGCAGGGGATTTGCAACCTAACACCAGCACGCTCGCTGCTCTTTGAAGAGCGAGCTGTTCTGCTGCAGTGTTTAACACTGAGAAACATGTCCCTGCAACTAGTGACAACCCCGGACACCATTGGTCTCCTTTGTCATCTTTCTCATTTCCAGATGTAGCAAGGTTATCTCAGTCACCCAGACAAACATCTGCAAATTCTGTACCTCTGCTTTCTCGCAGAGGCTCTGAAAGCACCACGTTGTGCAGTTGGTTAATTTGGTTAAACATTTAGCAAGTTCTCTCTTCATTATTGCAGCTGTTCCTGGCTGGTCAAATCCCACAGGGCTTTTGCAGGCAAATTTAACTCAGTCTGCATTTGAAATACAGGGTTGAACCCATTATTTACAGACAAACTTCTAAGTGTCTAGTAACTCATGACAAACACAGATGCCATTTGACCTTTACCAGCTCAGTGATGTGAGAAAAAAAGTATCATCCAGAAAAGTAAGAGTACATTCTTCTCTTGGGATCTTTCTTTTCTTTCTTTCTTAAAAAAAAAAAAAAAAGAAAAAAAAAGAAAAAAAGAGAAAAAAAAAAGAGAAAAAAATAAAACAAAACAAAAAACTTCTAAAAGCCTAGAAGTGAAATGCAGAAGTATGTCTTCTTTGCAGAAGAGACCGTGGGGATATAATGTGGCTTTTGCAAAATGGCTAAGCTGCCCAGAGTGCTAACTGGAAGTACTTCAAAGAAAGCTCGACCTACAGAATTTGCCCCCAAACTGCCCTTTGAAAGATTAGACCTCCTGAAAGTATCTGCCTGGGTCACACTCACAGTGAGTCCAAAGCCTCTGCTTGCTCTTGGCTTACAAAACTAGAACATCAGCAAATTCTTGATCCTCAGCCTATATTTTCCTTTTTTCCTTTACCTCTTGTATTCCTAATTGCATCCTCAAGCATCACAATAAATACTTCTAAATCAGGAGTCATTGCCTTTTAAAGATATTTAGGCTGTTATACACTTCATTTAGGAAGCATGTAGCAGAGCTAGAAGTACTTTTTCTTATTCTTATATTTATATTTCATTTAGGAAACAGATTGCTGAGCCATGCACATTTATTCTTATTATTTTATTCCCATTATTTTATTCCCATGTGGGCTCTGGGTTTGTGAGATAACCGAGCACCTGCCTAACACTGGTCAGGCCAGTATTTTATTCAAAAACAATTGGAATCCCGAGTTTAAGTGCTCTACTAATCAATGCATCAATAGCCACTTTCAGTCTCAAATCTTTGTATCCTGAGATTGCCAGATCTTTTTCCATTCAGCATTGTGCTTTTCTTTTGTCCAGGACCCAAATGCAGGGAATGCTAAGGGCAGACACACAGTAAAGGCAGCCTCCCTAGCTCAGGGCCTGATATTTTCACTAGCATAATTGTGATTACAACAGCCCTTTCTGTAGCTTTTTTTTTTTTCTTGTAAGCTTGTAAACAACAGAATATAATTCAGTATTTCCTGTATAGGTTGCTTTAGCTTTTTTGCTGCTCATATTTCTCCCAGGCATTGAGAGTGCTATGTTTTTCCTGAAATAAATTAATACCAAAAACCAGCAATTGTGACTTGAATACAAGACTGCATTGTCCAGAAAACAAAGAGATAAACATATGTATGGTAAGCTAGCAAGTAATGAGTGTTTATGGTGTCATAAACCAAAGGAACATGAGAAATAAAGGGTAAAGTGAACTTGTTTTGGTAAGTCATTTGGAGAAAGAAGAGCAGTAGAGGCTTTGCATATTCATTTTCCACGTCCACATCAGATCTCTAAGCTCTGGGCTGAAATATGAATAGACATCTCTGCACTATTAGAGTGAGAGCTATTAACCATGCACAGCATCATTATAGAAATGTTATCTTTCCAGCTACAGACTGCAGAGCTAATCATTCAATGTCCAGTTATTCCTAGAATGACAGACAAAAACTTGCATCACTAAAAATGTAATAATGAGAAAATTATAACATTTTATATGTAGTTTTGATAACTAGTGAAGATATTACAGACAGGCCCCTCTTAGAAAGTAATTGTAGAGTTAGTGAACTAATCATGAGATACTCATAAAATCAAAGAGACATTAAAACACATTAAAGTGGTTTTTTTCCCAGTGCAAACTCTGAGAAATGTGTAGGAATGAGCTAACAAAGCCAAGTGGCCTGGACAGCCCAGTAGTTTAAATGTAAGTTTGGTGTGTCCTTAAGCCAGGACTTCAAAACCCTTAATAATTTGCAGCCTCAGCAGAGTAAAACAAACACTTGGAAAGAGGTCTGAACTTAACTGGACTAACAACTCCTTAAAAGAAAGTGTTAGGACTAAGTGTTAGACATGATTGTGCATAGAGTAGAAAAACAGATGTTAGTAGTTAATTTCCCACTTTACAATTCTATGGAATTGAACTGGTCTGATTTAATATATTTATGGATGATATTGGTTCAAAATTAATTAGTACAAAACAGAGCATGTACTGATAAAATTTTCAGGTCACCCAAAACTAAGGGCTCTGCAATATTAATGCAGGATCCAGACATCACCCAGAGAGCTGTAGATGCCTTTCAGAATGATAATAGCAAAAGAGGCTGAATTTAATTTGTATAAAGTACTGTAGATTAATAACATGAATTTTCATCCTGAGACAGAAGTTCACCACTTGAGAATGGTAAATGCAGAAGCCTGCATAATGAAAAAGTGTTAACTTTTATGTGTTTCCAAGTAAGATATTTCCAATAGAGTTACAGCAATCTAAATCCAGGACTCTGACATGCTGATACCACCTTACTTGAAAGAACTGCAGTAGTTCTGGAAGTTGGGTTTGAGAGACCACAGATTCAAACTGAAATGCGTGGCAACAAGGAATACTCGATGCACAGAGAAATGAAAGTCCCATCTTACAGAAAGAGAAGTAGAAAAACTTTGCTGGTTTGCTTTGCTAAATTAAGCCTGAGAGTGATATGATTGCTTTCCATAAGCCAGTAAACAGAAAAGATCTGGGAGCTGAACAATATTGGACAAGAATAGATGTGTATAAATTATCTATGATTAAATTGAAGAGGAAAATCAGAAGATTTCTATTCATCATAAGAGTGAGGTTCTGCATCTGTCTTCTGGCAGAAATAATTAGAATAAACAATCTCAATGGCTTCCATGAATGGGAATACAGTGGTCATCCTATCAGCAGAATGAAGTCCATTGCCCATATTCTGACTTCTGCTCACATAGAAGAAAGCAGAGTGCTCTTCAAAAATTTTCAAAACATTATTATAGATAAAGAGCCAAATATGAAATAGTGCTAAGAGAAAAACTAAACTCAAGTATGTTTACTTGTGTTGAGCATTGCTTGCCTGCAATGACTCACTTCAATGCATTTATTTCTAGTTACATTTCATTTGCTGTGAGCAATCTTTACCATAGGGGACAGTGGGCAAACTTTTTTTACCAATCTTTTCAGGGAGACAGTGGGCAAACAGTCTTGCTCCATCACACCAGCACTTCAGTACCAGACAGGCAGTATAAACCAGGTGCTGAAATAATACCAAATTAACTGCATTTTAATAGCCACTGAATTGAAGAGATAAAAGCTGTATGGTTCAAATTACAGGTTTCATTTAGGAAATCTTTGGATATTTTCTACAATGATGGAAACTGGAAAATAAACCACTGCATTTCCAGGGGACGTTTGAGTGAGTGAGTGAGTGAGTGAGTGGAGCAGTAGGGTAGAATTAGGCAGAAGGATTATTTGAACCAAATTCTTGGCCTGCAATCCTGGGCACAAACTTTCAGTATCCCATCCAAGCTGTCTGAGCTGTGGACACAGGCATGGGAGGACTAAATGAGTTTCCAATAGAGTTATGAAAATCTAAATCCAGCACCCTGAGATGCTGATATCACCTTACCTGAAATAACTGCAGTAGTTCTGGAACTCAGGCTTGAGAATGCCTTTGAAATTGCTCAAGCTTTTCTTTTTCTGGAATTTGTGTTTAACAGTTTTGCAGGGGATATCTATTTCTAAATGAGGAACAATCTGGTAGCCTGATGGCTCGAGTACTGGGAATAGCTGGACACTAAGCCTTCACTCCAATTTGTGCTTATCCACATACACAGGTCAAATATTTTTACAAGGAGATGCTGAAAAGGGCATTTTGACCTCTCTATGGCTCAGCTGGTAGGGCATTTTCGTGATAAATATGGGTTGGGAAGCCTAAGCTCAGCCTCTGTCTAGCTCCTGGCAGAAAATGTGTTTGAACCATGTCACTCTATCCTTCCTGGGTCTGCTGACACCCAAGAAACCAGAGGACAGCCACCCTTGCCTTGTCAGTTTTGCAAATCCACCCGTGAGTCTAGCTTCAAAATCAAAGCAGTTCCTTCCAAAAGTGCCAAAGCATGGAAGTTTGCAGGTCATCCTCCTCCTTATTTTGATCCAAACCAATGAATTCAAACCGAATTCACAGATACTTTTTACTGTTCCATTTGCTGGATTGAGGGATTTTGCTTTCATCAAACAATGCACTTAACCACAAACATTTGCCAAGCTTCAGCCTGGGGCTTGTTTGGATGAAAAGTCTCTTCCCAGTCAAGCCTGGATCCAAGCTTGGATCCCCTTCTGCCCTGTTCTATGTTGTATGGGCAGCCTTTGCTTGCACAGAGCTTTTTTCTTTTTGTTATCTGTCTGTGGATCCAGAGCTGATGTTCTTTTTCTTTCCATCTCAAAAGCATGTTGTGCAAAGACAGCTCTGTGCTGACAAAGTAACATGGGAAAATAGCATTATTTAAGCACAAACACCTCAAACTTTTGTCATGGTGCTCTATAAATACAACACAACAGCATCCAGTGTCTGCTCAGATCAAATGTTTGCAATGAAAGGATGTCTGCGAATCTATTTAAGGGGGATTAAGATTCTAGCTGGCTAGGTTCTGGGTCGTTGGTTTAATGTCTATATTATTCAGTACCGTAGTATCTGTCTGCTAGACAGGCTGCTTTAGCATGTCTCCTATGGCATACTGTGCTAATTATGCTTCCCATCCTCTGCAAGGCATTTTCAGTTCTGAGTGCAGAGTGCCGTGCGAGTGGAGTGCCTGCTCTGCCTGTGACACTTTTTTAGCTGCCTGGCACATCCATGGTTTTATTTGCCAGGCTAAACGGTCAGAGGATTCAGCAGCAGTCAGCAGCAGCACCACTACGGGCTGTTATTAAAGCAGCAGGAGCACAAACACACCTGGAACTGGCCCAGTAATTTTATTTTGTTGTAAGGCTCAATGAGAAAATCGAGGAGGACAGGATGTGTAGGAACATTTCAATGTTTGTGTCAGAACATTTCAATCAACTAAGCATTATTTTTTGACCTAAAACTGTTTGGGGTTTTCTGCCACGTTCAGAATATTTATTTCCTTTCTTTCTCCTTTCAGCTGTGGGTTGATTGAAAGGAGAAAAAGAAAAAAAAGAAAAAAAAGAAGACAATTTAGCACAGAAAACACAAGAACATATTTGCTGGTAGAGGTTGCCCTTCTCACAGGAGATTTAGGGGGCAAGCTATGTTTGTCAGATGCAAACTGATTTCCCACTAATAAATAACACCCCCCATACACACACAGTTGCTAAGGCTTCACTTTCCAGCAAATTTGCGGCTCACAGAAGACACCCTGGCTCTTCCTCTGCCTGCCTGAAGATTAGAGGCAGAGGTGCCTACAACCTGCATCCAGGAGCTTTTCCTGCCCCTGTAGAAGCCTCTCCTGTGCTCCTGCCCCCAACTGAGATTTCTCTGACAGAAAGGTGTGTTCTGTTGTCCTCAAAGCACAAGAACAACAGACTTGAGATGACAGAAGTGTGATAAATAGAGAATAATGTGTCCTGCTAGACAGAATAATGAGATTACATATGAGCTGCCATATCATATCAATTAAACCATTGGCCCTTTTAGTCAGGCAAATCCATCCTGCCACAGCGATCAGTGCTTCAGGGAGAATGGGGAGAGGGAGGGAGGGCAGGACTGACATAACCGGCTTAAAATAACCCAGACGTTCCCGCTGCTGCGTGCCCAGGCGGGATGGGCCGGGGCTGGCCCAGGGCACAGCCTGGCACAGGCACAGCCTGGCACAGGCACGGCTTCCAGCGGTACCAGGGCGCTCAGCCTGCGCTGACTGAGCCCAAAAACCCCAAAAGCACAGGCAGGGGGACATTGTCCCACTAAGCTGGGGCTGCAGACCCCGGAGCTGTACGTGCCAGCAGCCTGGGCAGCAGGGTCTTGTCCTTCTGCTGGGTTCTCCTTGTTCCAGGTGAGTGGAGCGTTTATCACTCCTAGGTGACAGCTGACGATGTCCTGAGTGCTCGTGGGGCCCCATCTTGCTGTGATAACTTAAGTGCATGCAACTTGTGCTTGCCTGGCCCTCTCTCCACCATGACACAGCTGTTTCCAATGGAAAATACAAGTGCCTCCTTTGACCAAACCTGTCACTGGAAGACCCAAGAGGCAGAGTGAAGCACTCAGCAGAAAAGGCCCCACAGCTCTCCAGTCACCTTCTCAGGCAGCAGCCCCAGCTGCTAATGCAAGGAGAGGAATATCCCACTGCATGGGGTGGTTGTACCCTCCAACATGTATCCTTCTCTGAGCAGCTCTGGGTTTAATTGGCTGTGTTTTGGCTGATTACTGAAGTAGCTAAGTAGTGTTCTGCCTTTCAGACACTCTTGTGGTCATGAGCTAGCCATGTACATGGTTTTGCTCTAGCAATAGGATGAGATGTCAAATCTTCCTGAACTTTCTCCAGCAGTTTTCAATGTATCCCTAGTCTAGAAAGATTTAGCAGATTGTTCCAAAGGCATTAAAAAACCAAAGCCTGTTTCCCTATTCTTTTCAGTCCTGTGGCTGAATTAACTGATATCTAACAAGACACAAGCTGCCCATTATTTTTTCTCTGGGTCAAGTGCTCTTAGTGTCCCTTTCCCATGTGAGTCCATTGGTGACACTGGGATAAGCTGCCACACCAAATATGTCCACAAAATTCACATTCTTCCACCTTCCACCCACTTTCACCAGCAGTACTGGCGAAAACCTTCTGTGGATTTGGTGAGCTGTCTCCAGGCAGGCCGTGTGAGACTGACCCTACATCCCACCTGGATTTCCTGCACCATGATATGCAATTCCCCATGCCTTGCAGGTGGCCATGACTGGTTCCTCTGCTGTGATCATGGGTACACTGGCCACCAAAGTCCCCTACCCACATGATATATGGGACCTGCCCCTGTGCCCACACTTTTGGGCAGAAGTGAGTGTCTGGCAGTCAGAGGCAGAGGAGCAGAAAGCAGAGGGGAGTGAGGAGCATGCAGAAGATTAAACAGCAGAAAAAGAGTTGGAATATAAGCAGATGGGAAGCAACCTGCAGCAAAGGGCAAGAGAAGAAAGATGAAGGGAATCAAAGATAATTCCTAAAGGAAACAGAAGGTGAAAAGATGAGCTCTTCCAAAGAGAGGAAAACACCATTTCTCAAGTGGGTTAACTGGTGCCAGGGACAAAGCTCTCACTCCCTGATGTTAGGTGTAACTGAACAAAGGTTACAGCTACATGGCAAAGATGCAGAAATGACATTGATTTCTAAGCCAAGGTTTTTTGTTACCTGAAATGGCAGCATTACTTCAAAAATTCAGTAATATTTTCTGCATTGCTTTTTAAACACAGTTTGTACACAGTTTAAAACACAACCACCAACTACAATAAAATAGAGTTGCAAAAATTTATCCTTTATCTGGGGAGGAACAGTGCAATAGAGGCAATTTAAAAATGCAGTAATTGCTAAGATACCCCGTTAATATCAGAAGGTAAAAAAGGCTATTTGGGTTAGAACAAAAGTTTGCCTTCTTACTCGGCTTCTGACAGCAGCCCAGAGCAAATGCTGTGGAAAACAGTGCCAGAATGGTGCCAGGACACAGCCATCACTGCCTGGCATGGGTCTTTTGCAAATCCATGTGCTGCTGCTGCTGGGGCAGCTCATGATATTGTTGGGTTTGTATTGTTGCATAACTCAACAAAAGTGGAGCTACAGGCTCTGGAGTGGTGAGGCCCTTTGACTGTGCTTCAGTGAAGCCTGGGAATGGAAATTTGGGAAGACTGGCTCTTCTTCACATGGACCAGGGGTTCAGCCCCTACAAAGGGCACCTCAGAGCATCAATTCTACTGGCAATTTACTTCTGAGAAGTGGTATTAGCATGGAGAAATATGTTTTTTCCAGCACATTTAATTTGGTGGGGGAAAGGTGTTTTAGGCTAGGGGATTGCTGGTGGAGAAAAGAGGCTGTCTTTTCAAAGTGCTCTTTAGAGGAGAGGCAGAGCTGGTGAGAGGCAGTAGTGGGCATTGAATGTGAGCTCCTGGGAGGCTGCAGCATCAAGGACAGGGTCCTCAAGATTCATATGAGCTAGTGAATTATTTTCCTCCCCTTTGGCAACCAGAGGAACTTTGCAATATTTAAGAGCTTGGCTGGAGCAGAAATGAAGGGCTGAGTCACATTCTGGGCCCTGTGCACAGGCATCTGAGAAGATGCCTTCAGTGCTCGTTGCAACAGCCTTCAAAAGGACTCGGCTCCCCTGAAGCTGATAATGTCTGTGCAGTTTCAAAGCAGACCACCAGTAAGGTAATGAAGGAAGCCAGAGGAAAAGTACTGGCAAGAGATAACAGATTCATCTGAAAAGCCTTGCCCCCCTCCAAAAAAATTGCTTAGAAGTGGGGAAGAAAAGGTCTTCATTTGATTCAGTGTTGTGCATCAAGTCAAAAATGCCTATGACATTTTGGAAATGTGGACAGCTTGGGGAAATGGAGTGACTTGCCACGACCTCCGTCCTGCTTCTCCCAGCAGGGATGAAAGGAAAAGCCCCATAACATTTCTGGAATTGTTAATACTGCTGCTCTGCAAAGGATTGAGCATGCTGGGCTGCAGTGTGTGCTGAGGCACTGGCTGGCCAGGAGGGTTTGGCTTGGAGGCACATGAAGGCAATCCCTCATATGGTGAAAGCTCATATCCCAGCAGCATCCCATCTTGGAAGAAAGGGGACTGGAAGGACCTCTACTGTACCACTGCCAGCCATGGGGGCTCATACCTGGCTGCTCTACACAGGAAAGAAAAGAGCTGACAATGAGCAAGAGGCTGAAAATCATGTTTACTTTTGCTCCAAGGCTTAGTCCTCAGAGGACAAGATATGAAGTGTTATTTTATGAAATGATTGTGTGGATGAGTATGTCTGCATCAGTGCTCTGCCTTGCCTCACTCTGAGTCATGGTGCAGCAGGGCTGAATAAAGATGGGCCCAGGCTACACTGTTCCGATGCAGACAAAGGCTCGTGGCTCTCCACTGTGAATGGCTTGAGATTAGCAAGTAACACAAGTTTTTGTGGAGATACTTGCAGGAGCAGAGGAAAGGGCAGCTCTGTGCCCAGCCTGGCAGAAGAGAAACAGGGTCCCATGCCTAGAGGGAGCCAGCCCAGCCCCTATTACATGAGGTTGGTAACTCTGTAGGCAGTGGGTTGTGGTGTTTGAAGAGCCCTGCTGGCAGCATAGGAGCATCCTGTGGCTGGGCTAGGCATTCACTCGAGTGGGAGTGCTCAGCTGGGGTGGGGGAGCTGCAGCTTCAAGCTCCTCACCTGCCTGGTGCAGATCTGGGACTTGGGTTTATTACATCCAGAGTGAGTCTATATTTCATATATCTGAACAGATCTACAGCAAGGATTTGTGTCAAAAGCAAGTCTTCTAATGAACAAAAAAGTATTTCAGCAGAAACCTGAAACCAGGTCTTTGGCAGGCTCACCCAGGAGAGAATGGGACATGCTCATTGCCCCAGCTGGCTCTGCAGCTCTCGATGCTGTAATAAACAAATCCCTCAAGCCAATCTTTCCTTTGCTTTATCCCTGTGACAGCTCTGCATGCTCTGCAGGCCAAGGAGGGCTGGCAGAGACCAGGGATATTCCCATCCCACAGAGTGTGGAGGTACCCCAGCAGCCCCAGATGCACACAGCCAGCATCCAAACCCAGAGCACTTGGGGAGAGGGGAAAGTGCAGTTGGAAGTGCTGATTTATTCTGGGGGAGGTTTTCTCCTTGGAGGCAGAGACATGCAGTACCTTGAATGGTGCATAGCAGTGGCATTGCAGCCATCAGAGCAAATTCCTTCCTCGATGTAAGAAAGGAGTTGTGAAATTCTGTTTCTAAAATTAGGGAGAAATTTCTACGTCATCCAGAGTCATTCGGTGAGCATGTTACAAATGATTGCCCAAGCTGTGAGCAGAATAAGCAGTGACATTATAAAAGTCAAGACTGCTGTGCTGTCTGTCCCTACCTGACCTCCTTAAAATCTGAGAAATACAAAAACTTGGGGAACTAATCTAGACCTTCAAGGGAATGCTGCTCTGAGTCGTGACCAGCAGGACCTTGTTTTACCAGAGGAAAGAGAGTGGAAAAACTTGCTGGCACCTGTGTGACCCCAGCAGTGCTGCCCAGAGCATCCTTTGCCAAGGCATCAGCTTCATGATGGCTGCTGCAAAAGGGGCCAGGAATTAGCCAGGAAGTTGTTTAACTATCTATTACTTTTTTTTTTGCTTATGTGATTTTTTGGAGCAGTCAAGACAGGCTGGGACACATCCACAAGCCACAGGGAGTTTATAGTAACAGTAGGACAGAATAACAGCATATTAAGGTTTCCCTTTTTTTAAAAAAATTTAATAGTTCTGAAGTTCTTTTTTATTCAATAATAATTTTTATAAAACTGAAGTTACAACCAGCTTAGCATAAAACAGTTAACTTCTAAAACCAAGATTTACCAACCAGTCTTTTTTTATATCATTTGGATGTTATATTGGTCTGCTATGTTTCCCTTTTGGAGCAGTTAGGATTTTAATATCATTAGCCTAATATTTAGTCAGAATACATATTTTATATCCTAGTAAAAATTAATTACAGTGAGGCACTCACCTCATAAGTCATGATATGTCAGTCCTTTGAGACATTACACATTATTACCAGGCTTGAGGAAACTAGACATTATAAGATGTAGCACCACATCAAATTTCAGAATAGTTAAATCCTGTACCTCACACTCAAATGAGAGATATTTTAATGGGTGTTGAATGGCCTTTGGGTGTTGAAGGTTTGCATATATTGGGAAGAGGATGCTATACAGTTCACAATTTAATATTGCTTTATGCTTAGGGACCAATTTAAGGCTTGGCCTAGGAAAAAATAAGATTTTCCATTTTCTACCTCTGTTCCTCACCTCTCCTCCTCTCACAGCCTGTCTCAGGTTCCCTGCTCCCATCCCTTTCCTAGCCCTAAACACTGGCTGACCTCTCTCCTCTGGGAGGGGAGATATGGAGCTGGATGGCTTCCATATGAGGGTCCAGCCTTGCCCCATGCACTGTTGCTGTTCAGAAGTAACCTCATGCAGTGCTTCCCTCTAGATTTTATTGTGACTGCATTATAAGACAAAAGAAATTATAATTGCCTTTCATCTTAGAAGTAGACAGCCTCAGAAATTACCCTGAAAGGCCTTGAATCAGTAAACAGCAATTACGTGAGCTCTCTCTCTGAGGGAGAAGGTGATGTCATGGTAATTTTGAATAAATAAAAGCACTTGAACATTTTAAGAGCCGAAGCAATTTTACGCTGTCATCCTTTCAGATTTGACTATTCATATGTTGCATTTCAGCTCATTAAGGCTGTTTCAGAGGGAGCTGACTGCAATGATTTGTGTCTTTGGCCTCTTCCTTGCCGTTCCTCTGAGCTGTTAGGTCCAATCCACCGTGCATGACATTGACCCCCCCCAGACACTTTGCTTGGCCTTCACACTTCCATGACATCTCAAATTCCCAGCTTTGCCTTTTCTGGCAGGCTTTTCCATCTTCAAAGAACAGGCAAGCAGCTGTCCCATCAGAGCTGGTCTCTGCCCCACGGCCTGTGGCTATCTCTTTGGGTTGCCACATGGACCTTCTCTGCATGACTCCTCCTTCCCTCCCTGACCATGACTCTCACCCTGCCCACGGTGCTCCCTCACCCCACAGCACAGTCTCTGGGTTTCTCCCACCTTGGTGTCTCCTGAGCCCCACAGACAGCTAACCCAGATACTCACTTAGGCAATCACTCTCTACCTGCCTAAACTCCTGGTTTTCACCACAACTGCCCATTTGCCTCCTCTGCATATCTGCCTTCTGCTAAAGGGGACACATCCGTGTGAGCCTCCTCGGCAATCCATTTCTCCGTTACCATCTTGCGGGCCTCTGACCACAGCAGCTAAATTTCTTGATTGCTCATAGATTATATTGCTGGATGTGATTGCTGTGACCATCTGCTCTGATCTCCAGTATAATTTAGGCCACAGGTCTTCTCTGAATTATTTCCTGCTCTCTTTTTTATAAATAGACATTCAAAAATGGCAGCTCTTAGCTCGTTCTTTCCGATTATGGAGCAGCCACCAAAAGTGTTAGCTGTTTGTTGCTCTGCTTGCTGCTTACTATTAAAAATACATGCTTTATTTCTAGACTGAATTTGTCAGCTTCAACTTCCAGCTGTTAGATCCAGTTACATCTTTATCTGAAGAGCCCTCTTTCCAATTTCTGTTCCTCAAATAGATGCTATGATTAATTCATCTCTTAATCTTTGTGTTGTTAAAATTAACTGTCTGAGCTCCTCTGTACTTCTGCTGTGTTTTCCTACCTCTGGCTTCTCTCTAGGGCCTTTGCTTCATATTATTCTTGCACTGAGTGCACCACAGAAGGGTACAATAATGTAAATATCTAGTCCTAATTGATATTCTGTATATTGAAAGACAATGTTTACTATTCTTTGTGTCAGCAAGGCTTGGAATAGATGTTCCCCCCTCTTCAGGGAGCTACAATATTTAAGAGTGATCCAGCAACCACAGATAAAAAAGATCTTTTATCTTTGCCCTTGCAAGATGTAAATCACCTTGAAGACTTCAGATACATATCAGTGATGCATCCTGCTTCTTGTTCCCACACTATCACCTAAACTACAGCTGAAAAGTCTTTCAATGATGTTTTCTACATTCATTCAACACATCATGAGTCCCAGCTCATTTTTAAATACACTGTTATTATATAAATACAACTTGTACTCTTTTCCTGTATATGTAGGACTTTATAGCTGGTAATATTTTGACAGGTATTTTTTCTTGAATCCAGCTTACAAGTGATACAAATCAGTCTCTAGTTACCACATTTTGAGGTTCTTACTGTTTCATTAACATTGTGAGAGATTATTCTACATTTTCTTCCAGACCAGTGGCAATTGTTTTGAATAACATATGTACAAAAACTAAGTTTCATGGAACATCTGCAAATCCAGGCCTCTGTGTAAATGTCTTCCCATCTACAACTGCATTTTCAGATCTCCAAATTAACTAGTTTCTCACATCTTTCATCTATTACAAGGATTTTGTGCCTTCCTGGTTTCTTACTCAAAATGCTAAGAGGTGCCACCTGAACATCTTTCAGAACACTTATTTCAACCTTATTCTCCATCAGTTGGAGTTTAACGGATTTTTAAAGAATAAAATCACATTTTAAAATTTTTTTAAACCGGTGTGAGTTTTTACTAATTGTACCTTTCTCTTTCTTCTTTCTTTCTTTCTTTTCTTTCTTTCTTTCTTTCTTTCTTTCTTTCTTTCTTTCTTTCTTTCTTTCTTTCTTTTTCTTTCTTTCATGAATTCACTGTCACCTATTTGATGATTCTGCAAAACATTAGTTCAGTTTCACAGGACTGGCACCATGGGATCTTCTCATTTGCCTTTTTTAATATTTCCATATTTTTGGCTTCCCTCCAGTGCCCCAGATTTTCCCCAGTGTTTCAAGATGCATTGAAAATTGACATTACTGATGCAGAGAGCCATTCATCAGCTCTTCTGAAGCTGTTGATTACAAGTTTTCAAGATTTTAGAACCCAGACAGAATAACTGCTGTTTAACATTTTCCTTGGTTACTTTTGGAATAAAAGGTATTCTATGCAGCTTAAAAAATCACTTTGGGTCTGTCTTTTTCTAGATACAGAACAGAAGATACAGCTATTAAATGCCTATTTTTGCATTCCTTCTGCTG
Organism: Dicaeum eximium; assembly: GCA_013396995.1. NCBI lineage: Eukaryota > Metazoa > Chordata > Aves > Passeriformes > Dicaeidae > Dicaeum > Dicaeum eximium. The sequence continues at coordinate 1,482,217 of VWZP01003839.1, forward strand.
CTGGGCCAGGACAGTGGTTAAGATTCCTTACAATCTCTGCCTTGTTTCCATTGTTTCCCACTTTCTGAAGAGGCAAACCTGCTGTAATTGTGGAGTTTATTTGGCTAGAAATCTGGCACATACATCCTAGCTCTTGGGGGACAGTGATACCTACATTTAATGCTAATGAACTTACTGATCAGCTTAGCTCTGAAGTTCAGATCAGTCCAATTTGAATCAAGAAACCTCCATAGACTGATTTTTGGAAAGGGATTTCTGGTGGCTAAAAAAAAAAAGAAGCAAAATAATATTTATTTTTCCAAAGGAATTTTTCTGAAATGGTTCTTTTTGTTGAAAACTATGTTGTTGGCCAATGCTCTACCTTTATTCATCTATATTATGTGTTTTGCATATTCCTACAATACAATGTTGGCAAGTATTAAATATTCATCTTTGCTCCTAAGGAAAGCTGTCTGAAAAGAATTTGGTTAAATCTCTGCTCTGCTTAAAGCTTGCACTGTCTCTAAATGAAAAGTAAATTCAAGACTAATATGTCATGTAGCCATGTAGCACCACTGTCATCCTCAGGGACTACAGGCAAAAAATACAACTCTCTCTTTTAAATGGTTTCTGAATCATTTTGAAGTATTGCATCATATGTTCCCATCAGGAGCAGCATAAGTCTCAGAACAGTCTTTGCTTATGGAAGGTTCACATCTGAATTGCTGGGCCATTTGGATTAAATTGCATTTAACTGCTTAGCAGAGCCAATGAAGGTGCTAAGGGAGTTGCTAAAAATCTTTACGGCTGTAGGAGTTTGCTCCACTGTGTCTAAATTGCTAGCATCAAAATCCTCACACCACTCATGGAAACATGCCTGGTTAAAAGGAGCTATGGATAATGGATTTTATGAACAACCAATCCAATTGAGAGCAGCTATTTTGTTGCCTAACAGCCATCACATATTTGTTAAACTAGACCTGCGAGTTATAAGGAGTTTCTTCTCTGTGACGAGTGATAGGAATCAGCAAAATAGAGATATTGCTGGGGAAAAAAACCCAAAAAACCTCCTGGAGTTTTTTAGTGTTTTGTGGGGTTTTTTTTATATGGGTGAGGATTTTTTATTCTGCTTTCAAAACTAATGGTCATGGTAAGACATGCAATAGAACTGGAAATTTCACAATTTGAGCGGCAGTGGCAAAAGAGCAGATTGTAATAGAAAATCTGCACAGCCTGACATGCAGCTCTAATGACAGCTCAAGAACTTGTGTGGCAGAATTGTGTGCCTGCACACCTACCTTTTATCAGTGTTTTATTTTTATTCTATTTTCATGGTGAAGTCCCACATCAAAGCCCCAGCTGCAACCAGTCTGTATGCAATGTGCTCACATGTACAATCAGACAGATATTCTGCCGTGATGCTGGTTAAAATAGACAGCAGAGGAGGCAGAGTGGATAACAAAGGAGTGGAGAGAAGCTGCTGGTTTGGCTCACCTCCCGAGACAGAAGCAGGAGCTTCTCTGCACAGGCAACACTGGATGCTGAGGGGAATGATCATTACCTGCCAGGAGCTCGTGAGAAAAGAGTCTCAGGATATAAAAAGAAGAGAACAGAATCTGTATCTTTTTATTTAAGCAGAGTCCAGCACAGTGAATCTCCCCTCTGTAATTCTTGTGCCCCATAACAACGTGAATGTTTACCACTATTGCTGGTCACCATAACTCTGGCCACAGAAGTTTGCAGCAACTGAGAGCTTACAGTGGCCACTCCATAAAGTGATCAGAATTTTACAGTCTCTGGAGTGTATCTGCTGATTATGGGAATGTGAAATACTGCACCTTGGTGCCTTTACGAGAGGCCCAGACTGAAGGAAGTTCCTCATCCTTCACTGGCAGGTGGTAGCCTGAAATCAAAAATATAAATTCAAATTAAACAGAAATGTCTCTTTCAAAGAGACTTAGCCTAGGCATCCACCTGGATGATGGGGCTCCCTTTCAACCTGGTGTTGTGCAACTGTAGTTGATAAGAGCAGACCCAGACACACATGGCAGCAGAGGAAGAGGAGGCAGCAAGCTTTCAAGCCTGGGCTTGGAACAGTGTGGAAGATCAGATGTTGCATCTATCAGGTCACCTGACAGAGAGACCTCATTTCTCTAGTAGCAGCAAAAATAGTGTGGGCCTTCCAGAGCCAGGACTAGGCAGGGGCACTTCTGTGGGCACACTCTTGGGTGTAAGAGCTAGAGGGGTAAGGTCACTGAGAAACCAAATTACAGAGAAACTCAATACGAGAGATATAAAGATGTATGGTGAGAGCTGAGACATCAGAATGAGCAACAGATTAGAGGCATGATGATGGGTTTTGTTCACTTGCAAGGATGGTGAGGAAGTTCCACAAATAAATCACTATCTTCTGAAACAAATTGTAATTTCTTGGTATGAGAGAGTTAGGGGCCTTTCATTCAGTCTTGTGTTCCAGACATCAAGACATCCTTCTCAGGTTGAATTTTTCTGTATAATGTGTGCTGCTCTCCAGAATGCAGGTTCTCTTCCTGCAATCCAGCAATCCCTCCTTAACTTTCCATGGAGTGTTTCTGAAGGCAACATTTTCTCACACAGACAACTAATTTTAAGAATTCAATCACCAATTCTGTACTATCTGTAGAAGCTCACGGTTGAAAATGTTGGCCTTTGGGCTTTGCCTTCTCTCTAAGAGTAAAATACTATTTAATCTGTCATATATTTGTGGGGCCGAATATCTGCAAATGCCCTCAATATTAGAAAATCTGCAGCTCACAATATTGCAAATATCCCAGATATTAAAGAGCTGAGATGATTACATTATTATTTAAAACACCGAAGCATGTGATCCTACAGTCTTATTCAGAAGCCTTGGTGTTCTGCATCCAGATTTGCTGCAAATCAAATAAGAAGGGCTATGAATGTGTGTTAAGCCATCATGAATTGCTGCTGTGGAGATAGCTATTTATCACCGCCTCCCACTGTGAGAGTGGAATAAGCAGTCTGAATGTCACATATACTGTATTTATAATGCTGTTTTAAGGTCATCTCCATGTGCAGATGCTCTAGACAGAGGAACTTAAAAGTACAGATGTGTCTGTTGCAAGGAGCTAAATAGATTTGAGATAATTATTTAGTGAAAGCTGTATTTTAGCCAGAAACACTGCTGCAGCCACCCTGTCCCTGGCAACTTTCCAGTCACCAACAACTGGCAATTAGCACTTACACAAAGATGCCTAAACATTGTCCAGCCAAAGGCTTCAGTGGCAACTTGCCTGGAGCTTGAGGGCTGCACCTATTTTACATAAAATGGAGCAGATTGTGGCTGATTTAATCTTTCCAGTGTAGCTATGGCCCACAAAAGCTTCTGCTTCTGGCATGCTTTGCTGTACCCTGATCAAACCATTGCCCTGTTGTGGAATTCAGTGGGCCACATTTAGCCTCAAGGTTGTATTCTGGTTTTCCATGAATTATGTTAGCTCCTGACAAAGCCTTTCAATCCAAGTGTGGAAAGGCAGCAGCTAATCACATCTCTTTGCACTCAAAGAGGGAAAAGACTTTGCCAAGATATAATAGAAGTTCCGATGATATAATTTTAACAGTAACTATGAACAGACTGCTCATCATTTGTGCTGAACATTATGCAAGAGAGAAAGTTTCTGACCTGAAAATGTACAAACTCATTATAAGGCAAGAAAATACTTTTATGAGTCTAATTTGACTCATAAAACTTCCTGGGGAAGAAAAAATGCCAGTCACTGTGAAAGACAGATGGTGATGTCAGTCTCCACCTGGAAGAGAAAGGGATGATCCTTTCTGGGACTGTGCTCGACACTGGTGATCGTGGGGCTGGGTTCACCCTCCCAGGCTGGAGATGGACTGGATCCATGGCTCCTGCTGGCTGCATGGGTGGTGTATTGCTCTTCCCCTGTTTGAAGTGAGGTGTGGGCGCTCTGCCCTAGCCATATTTTTGCAGAAAAGACTGGCACTCCTCCTCCATCCCTCCCCCAGCTGTCCTGTTGGAAGGGTTGCTTAGCTATCTAATGCAAAGGAGAATTACAGACTGTGAATCCTGGTCTGACAGATTGACTTCCCTGCAGTCTGGAAATAGATGTCTGAACTCCTAAGAGGGGTATGATTTGAGAAGCAGCCTTTTCCTCAGTGTGTCCCAGTGGCTAGCCCAGACACCTCCTGGTCACAGTGCAGGCTGCTGGGATGTGCCTCAGGGACTGCTGGCTCTGCACATGGTCCTAATTCCTGGCAGCCAAGAAGTTCATGCAGGGCAGGAGCCCAAGCTTGGCAACCCCAGGCTCTGTTTGTGTTCTTAGAAAATCCATCACCACGCAGAAGGGTAAGCCCAGACACGTGGCCGTGATGTTTAAGACAGGCTGGATGTTTAGGGATTCTCACCTGACTTTTGCTTGGTTTGGCAGATGTGCTTTTTTTACACAGCCACTTCTCCCTTTACAGTGCTAAAATATATACAGACACTATATTCAGTGCTGATAAATGTAAATTAGTGTGCAAGGAAGAGTGCACAAGATTCATTCCATGTGCCTGACAATTGACTACAGACTATTTCTACCTTTCAGGAGTGAGACCTTGAGGACAGGGAGAGAGCACTTCTGAAATGGCAGCTCAATATTTGAAGAGGTCAAGAAAGTAAATAGAGCATAAGGAACTAAGAAGAAAGGAAAAAGATAAGAAATCATGATCCATTTTTATTCTCCTGAATAAATACAGGATGTACTTACATTTTTTTAAACTGATGGCCCCAACAGCCATGTCAGAAAAGGGAAGATTGCAGTAAGAGAAGCGGAGATGAATCAGTGTATGAAAAGGATGTGTGAAGACACGTTATGTATAAGGGGACTCCTAGCCTAGAAAAGGAGTGGCCCCAGGAGAACATTACAGCAGTCTGTAAAATCATCAGGTCACTCAAATGGGACATTTGTGGAACTCATCACTTCAGTCACTTCATAATGTCCTTGACAACAAAAAAATTAGACAAATTCACAAAAGGTGAGTCTATTGTGGGTTACCAAATACAAGGATACCATTTGTCACTCCTGAAGTATTGAAGGTGCAGGTCACTAGGAATGAGAATGAAAAATCAAGGCTCTAGCTCTGCACATCTGTCCTGATCCTGCATTCTTCCTCTAAGTATTCCTTGCTAGGAGTTGTGACACTAACAGCAATGGACACAGAGCTGAACCCAATTTATAATAAGCCTCCAATTTTCTTTTGTCTTTCTTGGAAAGGCTTCAAAGGGGAGAAAAATATCAGCTGAGACAGCTGCTTGCATCTCTTCCCACATAAAGGAAGGGGTTATTCTCTAGACATGTTCACCTTTGCTCAAATGTATTGGCCTTGTGCATTGTTTTCTAAGGCAGATACTTCAGAAAACACTTCTACGTACAAAAAAGCCACATGATTTTCTTTCTTCCTTGCTTGCAACAATTGAATATGTAAAAATGATCCCACAAAAGCTTACCAAAACCAGATCCCCCTATTCCATGAGAGACAGAGGTTTAGGACAGGAAGATAAATAGGGTGACAGGAAGAGTCAAGTACTTGCCCAAGCTCATGCATGCTCTGCAGCAAAACAGAGAACTCCAGAAATCCTGAGAGTCTTTACTAATGTCACCACTGCCTCTTCACCACCACCACAAGCAATCCACTTATCTTCCATCCCTCTAGCTGGAATAGACAGACATTTGTTTTGTTACCAAATGTGACCACAGGTTCAGACTACCAGTGCCTCAGATGGATCCTTGCTGCAGCACAGGTGGTAATTGCAGGACAGCTCTCTCCATGCACCCCCTGCTCTCCAGAGCCAGGAGCAGTTGCTGCTGCCACTGTGCCCAGGGCACCCTCACCAGCATGGGGCAGAAAGCCCATACCAGAGCACCTACAGCTGCTGGCATTAAAACCTCACCTTCCTGCTGTCAGCAGGATACCTAAATTACCTCTGCAGCTGGAAGAGGTACGATGTGAGCCTTTTGTGATCAGTGCTGATTTAACTCTTGGAGGCGAAGAGAAGCTCAGAGTCAAGCAGAAGAAGATTTTTTTCTCTTGTAAATCAGTGTGTTGGTAGAAGGAAAATGAATATTTTAATAAATTATTCACAACCTATCTCCCCCCTGAAATGGGCTAAGGAGTGGAAATAGGCTTCCTGCTGAACAGGTTGAAAAGAACTCTGTTTTTCAGAAGGACTGAGCCACCTTTCTGCTGAGCACAAGTAATTCAATGCCGGGACGTGCTTTAAAAGCATAGTGGTAAAAGGGGGGTGGGGGGAGAAAAGTTAGTTGCTAGCAGTACACATCTTAAAGAAAAATAGCAACCAGATGATGATGCAAAGTGTAAAAAATGTGTGAATAGAAACCCTCATAGCTTCACATGCTGAGATTATTTTATCAACAGTTGGAAGAAAATGCATTGCCTTGTCCTGATGAAGGGCTAAAATCCTTGCAGGGACTCCATTCTTCCACTAAAACTGACTTTCAGAGACCTGCTCGTACCATGACTTCTCAGGGACAAGCTGAGGGCAATGGTGGCTTTTCTGTGGGATGGGAAGGGTGTAACAGGGGCACTCTGGAAGCTGAATTCCTGGAGTAGAGACAGGCTGCACAGGCTCAGCCTCTTGTACCGAGCTGTCACAGTGATCTAATTACTGGAAGTGAAGTGTGTGACATCTGGAGAAGTGCCCAAGCTCCAGAGTGACTTAGGCAGGCAGTGAACCATGCCCTGCACCAGCTCACCGCTGCTGCACTCACCCGCCCATCGTCAGCTGCAAACACACGTTTGGTCAGCAGCCGTCGGGCTGGGTGTTGCTTTTGGCTGAAAATGCAGTGTATGGTGCTTGTGACAAAAACCAACCTCTGTGCAGGATTGTCCCATGCACACCAGTAGGGAGGCATTAATTGATGAAGGGCACACGCTTTGGTGTGACGGGGCTGCTGACACCTTCCATGCAGCCAGGAGTAAGACACTATTAGGGTTTCTCAAAATTGCAGGAGAAAATTTCTGCACATCTCAGGAAAGGTACTGCAGTCACCATGAGATAACCCTCTTTTGGATCTCATTAGGATGGGTGAAGATGAATTAATCACTTGTCTGGAAGCGCTGGTTGCCTAGGGATCAGTGATCATGACCTGATTGCATTCACTGTGGGTAGACAAAAGATGGTTGCTGTTTGGGTCTTCAAAAGGGCTAATTTCCCAAAGTTAAAGAAAATTACCAGTGAAATTAATTGGGATGAAAGGTGTAGAGAGAGAAATGGGAATCCTTTAAGAGAACTAATTAGCTGGCCAGAAAGCCACACTTTCACACTCCAGAGATAGGAGAGCTCTGGCTAACAGACCTTGGCTCATCTGCAAAGAGAATGCAATTAGAAATAACAAACCAATATATCACACACAGAAAATTGATAGCAAGGGGTACAAATAAGTAGCTATTTAAAGCACAAGGCAAGGGACAAAGGGAAGAACTAGAAATATAACAGAAACAAACGTGTAGACAAGAATAAAGCCACTTGCTAGATAGGGATGATAAAATTGTTAGCAATAATGTGGAAGAGGCAAAAAGGGGAATAAACAGTCTGCAGGGAAAAAAGCAGAAAATGGATACATATTACATGAAGCTGAGTCATTTAACAGAGTTGTCAGGTGTTGTGTCAACATTTTTTTTGGCAGATTTAATATTAAATCTTCACAGAATATGAGGGAAGAAGCCACAGAAACAATTTGAAGGCTTAGCTACAAGAGCTATTTTATTACAAAATGTTTTCTTCTTTTGCAGGCATGAAAGTGATATTTATTTGGCAGAAAAACATGAACCAATGGCTGGAAACTGAGTACAAAGTGCATCTTTTTAACAGTGAGTGTAATTAACCATTGAGAGAACTAGAGAAAATCAGTGACCTTCTGGAAAACAGGTTTTGGCCCCAGCCATATTTGCTCTTCAGCACCTGGCCAATACTTGTGAGGAGCTGGTGAGCAAAGGAAGACTGCTGGGTTCCATCAAAATATCAAGGAGGAAATAGCTTTCTCCAGAAGCAGAGGGAGAGTTGGTTGTGGATTTTAGTTGTGTGGACTGACTTATGTCAGTGACCACAAGCAGAGATCCTGAAACTAGAACGTCTGTAAGAACAAAGAGAAAAATCAGCTTTCCCCTGGGAAAACCAGGAGCTCAAAGCTGCAGGTAATTTGGGAGGGCATGGATAATTGTTTAAAAGGTGCATTTTTCTTTCAGTAGCACCTAGTGTACTAGGCACTGTGATGGAAATGTTCATTTAAGTAGAAATAAAGAAAGTCACAGCTGTGATTTGACTAATTGTAAAATGTAGCAAGAAACTGGCTGGGGACAGGCCAATGCCACAGTACACCTTGCACCATTTGAAACTTCATCCTTCCTCATCAAAGGCTTGATGATGCCAATACATTTCTGGGTGTTCCTAGCTTGCTGGAACCAGGTCTTAAAGATCTGGGCTTGGTTGCAACCGAACCTGGTTCAGTACAAAGAGCATATCTACTCCTAGTGCTAAACCAATCTGGCAGTAAAAACATTTTCTCCTCCTTGTCAAGGCTAGAGGGCACAAATTAACTCCAGTCTTTAAGTATTTCTTGTCATCTTCAACAAACATCTGTACTGAACAGGAGCATTGTATGCTTACCCCCAACAATTATGAAATGTGGGGGTTTTATACCTGAGGAATACAAGCAGGCTCTGGCTACTGATCACAGTCCTGCTCATGAGCTGGCTGGGGACAGCATCAGCTTCTCTCTGGGCAGTGCTGTCAGCAACCTGCACAATTCATAGGCCATGGTTTTACAACAGCATTATCAAAATTAGGAAAATACCTCACCATCTTATTCTCATTTTAGGAGAAGAAGAGGAGACAAAGTCTGATCTAAATGACATTGATGTTTCTAAGAGCTTTTCTAGTCAATTAAGTTGGAAACAGATAAGGCACAAGAACAGGCACAGAATGCAAAACAAGAAGTATTCAGCTGAATGAAAGGGGAAACCTGATAAGGAAAGGCAGAGGGTGAATCATATTAAGTGCTCTTCAAGGTGGAAAAAAATGGGCTGCTAGTTAGCCAGTGGGAGCATGAGAATTTTTTTGGTTTGTAATGGTATTTTGTCATTTTATATTGAAGTGTGTTTTCTCACAATAGAAGCATCATATAGCAATGCACAAATATACAAATATAAAAAAAGCAAAGTGCCTACTGCTTCTAAAACAGGAAACCAGCCTAGCAAGGCTATGTCACAAATGACCCAGGAACAGGACCAGTAACTGCCTGTATTTAGAATGGATCCAGTGTGAGTAAGGATCTTAGACAAAGTAATGTAAAAGCATGTAATTAGAAAACATGCAGAATAAAATTCTAACCTTTCCTCTTCTAATCTCTGCAGTGCTTTGGAGAGGCATAGGAAAACCTGTCATCAGTTTTGCATGTTCACAAAGACTCAGGGTACTATATACTACAGCCTCTAGCGCTGATTTCTACAGCACAAAAAAAGTTAGTGCCCTGGCATTGAAACCATTGCACAGGTTACAGCTTAGTAGTGGATCAGAATGCTGCAGTTTCCAAATGCAAAATATCAACATAATTCAAAATATTTTCTAGACTGACACTGAAAAGTGCTTTGCAAACCTATATGGCCTGATTATTATTAAAAATTTATTAAAGCCTCTGCTTTATGGATGGGTGAGTGACTCCTGGGGAATGGAAGACCACACGTACAGAAATTTGTATTCTGATGATGACTTGCAGTCCCTTGTTCTAATTGCTGGATCAGGCTTCCTGTGATGGGTGCAGCACGGTGGCTTTGTGCAATCAATGGCCCTGTGATTAGGAAAATGTTCAACATTCTGGGAAATAGGCACACCTTTTCTGAAGAGATTTCTCTCATGGGTGTCACTGAGTTTAATTCACATCATCTGAAATCACCCCAAACCCAGCCTGAATTTGATCTCATGAGTATCTTCATCTGCAGAGCTTCGGCAGTTTCTTTCATCAGTCATTGCAGGAGGAGTTACATTCGTGCAAGGGTGTCAGCACTTGGCCTGTGATAAGATGCAGCAAGGAAGTGAAATGAGGTGCAGTTATTGGCTGATAATAGCGCTCTGGACAATATATTACTGTGGTGTGGACAAATGAAATATGTTCTGTGAAAATGGGCTACTGTCCAGCACTTTAAAAGTGTTTGAAGTGCTAGTAGACCTGCTCTATAAAATACCCCAAGACTGTGCAAGGAATGCCAATCCATACTGGCCATCAGGACAAAAAATACCCCAAAAAAACTAAAGGCCATGAACATTTTGTGAGTGTGGGAGGAAAAGCTGTTTTACAGCAATATTGTTTCCTCAGTTGAGAGTGGTCTGTGTTGCATACATAGTTTTCCTCAAGTTTCAGAATCAACTGCTCCTTTACATTGAACCTGTCAGTTCAATTACACATCCATCTCATCATGCTAAGCCAAATTTAAAAGGGCTCACCAGGGTGTGCTGATGAATAAGTTTGGTTTTTTTGCAGGGCAGTAGTGCCTGCAGTAACTCCACTGTTTTGTCAGTGTGTCTTACTACAGTGCATATATCCTGACATATATTAATAATGGTTCATGTTTAAACAAGCCACACTAGACCCCTAAAAAGAGTGTGTAGTTGCATATTCTGCATCAAGTTAAGCGCACATAGAACCAGAGATCACAGAGGCCATGAACTGCTTGAAAATAGACACATTTGCTCTGTCTGCAGAGAGCTTTTCCCTGAAGACCAATGATCATATCCAAGAGTGTTTCTTCCAGACCCTCCCAACTTAAATTAGTAAATACAGAATCAGGCTAGACAACAGTGCTACTACACTCAGAGAGCTGCTTCCTCTGGCATGGAATCACTATCAGTGGAGAGAAGTGAAGGGAAATTTCATTTTTAGAATACAAGATTTTGTTTCATAAAAAGAAATTTTAAAATGCAAAGTTATTCCAACTATCGCAACTATGTCACAAAACCTGTGTTTCTAAAGATGCATTGAGTCTGCAATACTGTCAGTAATAGTAAGCTGGAGAGACTTGGAGAGCTATGCTCTTCTTTATCTCTTTAACAGGCAGAGCTTCATTGACTGCTGCAATTATTTCTGATTGACACCTAAGTGAATTAGAAACATGGGCTGCACATCTTAACTGCACATGAATTACTGCACTGTGCTAAGAAAAAAAACTTGGAATGCCCCCTTTTTCACCTCATGGGCCTTTTTGTTGTTCCTTGAGGCCATGAACTGAATTTATAAGTTCCCACATGTGAAACCACATCAGCTGTTGTAACATCTAAATGGATTTTGGACTATTTTTTAAAGTGATTTTTTAAAGGGATTTTGGTTCAGTGGGATTTTTTTTTCCTTTGTTTTGCTTGGTTTTGTTGTTNTTTGGTTTTTTTTTTTTTTTTTTTTTGTTTTTTTTTTTGTTTTTTTTTGTCGTTGCTTTGGATTTTGCGGGTTTTTTGTGGTTTTTTTTTTTAATGGGTTTTTTTGTTGGTTTTTTTTTTTAATTATTATTTTTTGGATTTGCCCAACCTCAGAAAATATCTGAAAATGGATGCTGTGGGCAGACAGTCACAATGTCACTTTGTGAGCACCGTGTGCTGCGAGTTTCATGATTTCAGACACCAAGAGCTTTTTACCTCAGGAGCTGAGCACTGGCTCACACTCAGCTTGTCAGCCCAGCTTCATGCCCATCAGCCATGTGTGCCTGTGCCTGGGACAAAGTATGACAATCCCACCCAAGGAAGCCATGGGGTGTCTGTAGCCCCCAGCAGCAGCAGGTCTCAGCTGCAGAGCAGAGAGCCAGTCCAAGGTCCAAGGGGAGGAACGGCTCTCCTACACTGCAGAGTTAGCACAGCTGGAATGGAGGCCCCCTGGGGTCCATCCCCATGCACAGGATTGCCCCTTTGGGCTGGCAGGGAGCTGCAAGCTTCAGCAGCTGCCTGGTGGAGCTCCACCTCTGGCAGCAGTCCCAGCATACAGCCATGTGACATTAATCCCTTCCCTCATCCTGGCTGGTGATGCTTCCCATCATCCCACACTATTGGACAGGTAAATACAAGGCTAATACAGGAGAAACTTTGTGCTATCCTGGGAAACTCCTGCACCCAGGAAGCATGGGCAGAGTGAAAAATCTTCACGGCTGGGCTGTGACAAGAGAGCCTGGTGGCTTCTGTCCTACCACAGGTGCAGCACCAGGTGGTGCCAAGCTCCTCTGCCATCCCCAGCACCACCCTGTCTGCCTGTGCTGCTCCTTGCAGGTGGAGAAATGCTGTGCAGGTGCAGGTGCAGGTGCAGGTCACACTTCTCCTCTGAGCACTTTTGGGTGGCCTTGCTAGCTTCTGCTGCCCCGGGTCCCTCAGGTCCAGGCTGCTGTCACCTCACGTGTGGAGGTCCTGCTCAGCAGGAACTCTCTGTCTGGGCTCTGAGCTTTGCTCCTCTATGGGGTATATTCTGTATTTATCTTCTTGGTGAAATAAAAGGTATTTGTTATCTTGCCATTTTCCATCTGACCCATAATTCATAACAGACCATAGACAGTTCAGCTGGGCCCTTAGGATGTCTGAAACCTTTATGGTAAAAAAAAAAAAATCAAACATATTTGAATGTCTGGTGAGGACACTTAAAATCAGCCACAATGATTTGATGAAATGTATTTAAACAGTCAAAGAAAATTTAGCGTATGGCATGTTTTTTTAAACACACATTCGCCAAAAATATTTTTCAATTATTGTGAAATTGGGGAGGGAAAAAAAAAAAACAACAAAAAAAACCCAAAACAATAAGAAGAACAAAACAACAAGCCAGTTTGTTTTAAATGGAGAATTAAGGGGGAAAATGGATTAATTTCATTCTGGTATTTTTTAATTAAAGATTCTGATGTTTATTCTGGAGTACAGTTTTAATTTAGAAACTAATTCCATTTTAATGATTATATTTTAAAAGGATTAAATCAAACAAGGTTTATATAGGCCCAAGATATAGCTTTTGCCCATAGCAAAAGTAAACAGATTTTCAGTGTAAATAAAGTAATTTTTAAAATTTTACGTAACAAAAATCCCTGAACATTTTTCATATGCCATCATTGCAATTAATTTTCTCTTCTTCTTTTTGTTTTTTACAATTATGAATCTGAAAAATCAGCTATTTGCTGAGCTATGCTGAACAGGGCAACACATACTTTGGTTTTTTCCCCATACGTGTACCTAGGTATTTTTCTCTAATTTTACATAATCTATACTCATGCACAATCTTCATTGTTTCTGTAGGAAGTTAGTCTGCATTAGGAAAGTAGGAGCAAGACCAGTGGCTGAAGGAAGCTTCTGAAACTGAAAATGTTGACAGTGTTCTGGACCATTTTCAGACCTCCTTTCACAACGTGTCTGTGTAGCCATCATCTCACAAAGAGCTTTTTGTGCTTTATACCTAGAGGTGCCACTCGAATCAGTGATGCTACCCAGGGGGAGGTTGAGATGTTTTCAAAATGGTGTAGATGTGTATTTTAATATGACCTACATATAAAAGAAGAACTAAGTGATAGAAGTGTCATGCTGAGAGGCCTTATTTCAATGGAGTTTTCTCTCTTTAGGGAGAAACATTTAACGTATTTATTTCTATAAGGTCATACCACAGGAAGTTCAGCTTGGGGAAATGTGAAAACTAACTTCAGGTTTTAAATCAAATTTCAGTCCTTGTGACTTCAGTTCTGCCAATCTGTGTCTGAATAACAGGACCCAACACCCTGTACAGCCCAAATGGAAATATACTCAAAGCTGACAGTTCCTACTAGTTTACAGCCACAGGCTTGTCAGATTGAACTTGAAACCTGACCCAAGCATACTCAAAATTCATCCCAAGCTCTCCTAATGCTGCCTGATGAATTTTGCCTGGCAGCAGTTTTTATTACAAGGGGATTTCTTGAAGTATGAGAAGTAGCTCCAAGCCATCTCAAAAGCAGTAATTATTTCAATGTTTCCTGGTTGCTAGATAGAATCCCAGATCCTTGGAACAGTGCAAAAAAATTACCAGTTTTGTGTCAAGTCAGCATGAAAATGCTTTAGATTTGTCACAGAAAGAGGCCTTGTGTAAAATGTGTTCAAGATTCAATGAAACACTTTGTCCAGCCCAAAACAAAATGTTTTCTTTCATGCAGGGCAGTTTTTATTCTTGCAAAATGAATGTGGGTCAGTGGTATTTAGCAAATCTTGTTTCATAAGGTAACAGAACAATTTCCCTTAGTTTCCCAAAGCTTTCCACAGGAGGGAAAACTGGGAGGTGTGTGTGAAACTTTAACAAATTTGATTGCATTTGTAAACAGTTTCCTTTCATCTGAAGCTGTTTATTTTTTAGGTGAATAAACACTTCTACCAAACTGTTTCAGTCAGCTCTATTTGGAGTCAATATGCTGTGCAAGCATTCCTCACTCTGCCTCCAGTGACTGCCTGCCCCGTGGGGTTGACCTGGGCTATCAATGATGTGTATGTGGCAGATGTGCCAGAGGACTGCTAATTGCCTGATTAAAGCTCCTGTCCTGATTTTTGGGTCGAAATGGATGATCAAGCCTAAAAGGCTTGTGGTGTGAGGAAAGAAGAGCAAGCTTTCTTGGGGCTGCCTTATACCCAGCTCATGGCCTCACAGACTCACTCCTTCAGAGGCTGATAGGGGAATGAATATCTAAGGAATGAAGAACAACTTTGGGCTTTGCTATTTCTTCTTTTGCTTCCAATGGACTAGGCTTTATTTCAGACTAAAATGTTGGTCTCAAGGAGCTCACTGTGGCAAGGGCAGAAGTACACAAGCATGTGAGAGTTCTCTGTCAAGTTTAGAAAGTATTAGTGGCATTTCATGGGTTTTATTTAAACAGTTACCTTGCTAGGAGATTTATTTAGCAAAGTACCTCCCATGTGGAAGAACTGCAGAAGAAAGCATAAATCTGCCCTCCTTTCAGGTTGAAGGGGCTTTTGAAATCATTTCAGCTCAAGCAGCTGCATTTTGGTGGAGAATGAGGACAGGGTGTTGTGGACCATACCTCTCCTTGGGGCAGGATGACTGGAGGCAGCTGACTGGGAGCCAGCTCGTGGCTGGTGAGCAAGTTCCCAGCAGAGCCACAAAAGGTAGAAACCTCCTCTCTCTCAGACACGTTACTGAGGATCTTCAGTTTCACCCCATTGTATCAAAATGAGCAGCTGGTGAAAAGCAACACGTATTTGGCTTTGCTTTCTGATTTTGCCAACAATGTAAATAACAAATTTATTTACATACAAAAAATAATACTGATGCTCAGAAGAACCAGATAAAACTCTCTCAAAGGTTCATAGTAAACAATATTTATACCTTTTTTCAGATGTTTCATTAAGCACAGTTTCTGCAGCTTTTTAAGCATCTTGCAAGTCTCTGAGGTTGACAAGTGAAAAGGATGAAAAACAATTCTAAGAGATCTATTCTTGTCTTTCTCTAATGGCTTATAGATCCTGCTATTTCCATAAATGCTCTTTGAAGGGAAACTGTGTGGGATTTTAATGGCTTTTCGAGTTCATGTGGGTGTCACTTGCTTTGATGTATGCCAGATAGAAAATAACAGTATGTCTGAAAGCAACAATCAATGGGGTTTAAGGCGAGTGGCAAGTACCATGTGCAGGAATACACTTACCTTGGGGTTATTGCACCCTAATCACAGGAATAGCACTGAGTTACCACTGTTTTGTGTGTAAAGAAGAGTCTCTTTACTGCATTCTAGAGGGCATATTAAAGATGTATTATGCTTTTATATGCAAGATATTTTTTCCCATTCGTGATGTGTTGCTTACTACCTCAAGTTTAAAAGAAGTGTTTTGGGACAATGATTTTACTCAAATCTATCTTAAAGCCAGATTTTCACAAGCCTTTTGACAGGAAAAAGTCATCTGGATTTATCTGGCTAAGGGAGAGAAAGGTTCTATAAAAGTGTTTTACTGTTGCAATATTCAAAATAAGCCTTAGTTGTAACACCTGTGGGAGAAGCTCTAAGCTCTAAGGTAAAATGATATTTGGAATGATTCTCGAATAATATTCTGTGAGGAAATAATTAAGTCAGGGTTTCTCTTTCAGTCTACTTTCTGGTTAGGAGCGACTTCAGCTCTTTCTTACTGTGTCCTTCACAGTATGTCACCAGTGACTCTCCTGCTCCAGCCCAGCTGTGCCACTGCCCCACTGGGCACCACTGCACCATGTACTCACTTCTTCCAGACTAGCCTTGTCCACGAGCATTTACCTCCCTGTATAAAAAGTCTCTCTTATTTAAACCTAGGTCCATTATCTAATTTTTGTTATCAAAATTGTGGGCCAGGACTTTGAGGACTGTGCAAAAAAAGCACTGGAAAACCAGTGAAAAGACAGTGCCTATGGTCCACAGAGAGCTGGATGTTTCATCTGCTTGACACAGAAGGTGAAACTTTGGGAAAAGTACTATCTTGCAAAAGCTACTATTTTTGTTGAAACATATCCTCCCATATTAGGTGTCCATGTATCAGGAACATCCAGACTCTGGTTGACAGCCTCAGTACTTTTAAAGTGTCCTGCAGCAGTTTTGTCTTTAAAAAGGAGTTAGATGTAACTAGATCAGGGGATATGTGTCCCTTATAGGACAAATGGGAGCAAGCAGAAGAGTTCTGTTTTCAGCTGAATATGCTTAACCAGGCTAGACTTTAAAGGTGGGCCCAAGTAGGCACCAGAAAGCAATTGTTGGGGTCACAAACAGCAAATTTTCAAGCTCACTGTAGTGATAATCTACTAAATATAATTGCTTTACAAATGTAACAAATGGAGAAATCTATACACACTGATAAGCAGAAGTGTAAAATGCCAACTCAGATCAAATCACTGAGCCAAAAGGAGTTTTTGCTACCTGCGTTGGCAGGGAAATGTCCCTATTGCTCTTGGATAAGGACCAAAAATGTTTTTTACATGAGTTTTCTTGTTGTAAGGGGTATACTGAGAAGAGCAATCTCTGTATTTGGGTTGTGGCTACTGACAGACACATTCTTGAAATTCACCTTGACTAGCAAATTATTTGAGTATTTAATCTTTACAGACTCTTGCTAAAAAGAGAACACTGATCTTTTTGTATAGAGGAGGAAAGGTATTTTGACACACTTTGTGCAGATGGCTCAGCTGTTACTATATCCATTGAAGGACAGAAAGTCATCTGTGAGAATTAACTAAATTTGGGCTGTGATTTATGACTTCTGACAACAGCCCTAAACAAAGCTGACGTGGCATATGATCAACCTGGACTGACTGATCCATTAGTAACAAAGAACTTTTGACCCAGGGAAAAATGTTGATTACATGAAGAGGACACTAAAAGATAGCCCAGTACATCAGCACTGACATCCATTCTAGCAGATCCTGAGGAAAGGTGAACTTTTCCATCTTTCCTGGACAGCTTTTTATGCAGGTGGAGCTCAATGCATCTTCCTCTTGTTTAGCTCTTACTGTAGATGCTACTGGATTCCTGATTCTCACAAGGCTCTGTACTGCCTATCTGAATTTCAGTAGCTGAAATAAATATTGTTCCTTGCTCTCTGCCAGAGCTGAGAATTGAATACTGCCAGGAAATATTAGCTTCATTTCCATTAGTTTTAGTACCCCTTCCATTCAACCCATTCATAGTTTTATCATGCCACGGGCTTGAGGGGAAGAGAGGAATGAAGAGCAGTGTAGCTGTGAACAGGTGATGGGCAGAAGACCCTCCCAGGAAATAAATGCCCTGCTTTTAAATGGTCTGTATTTCATAGCAGCTGTGCTGCTTCTGATCTGGAGTATGTGGGTTGATTTTTCCACACACAGAGCAGCACATGCCCAAAGACCCTGCAGGCGCTGGGCTTTGGGTGACCTGCCTCAGTAGCTTGGCTTGCTGGAGCACTGGAGGAGAGCTGTAGGGTGAGGCCAGGCACGACAAGGCCTGTTCTCATGTGGTATGACACAAATTCACTGCACAGGCCCAAACCTGTGTGGCTTTGACACCCAGCTTCAGCTGGGAGACAGCAGAAGGCCCGTGAAGAGGTTTGAGAGAAAAAGGAGTTAGCACTGCCTGTCCTGTTAGAAAGAGCATTGATGTGCCATTAAGAGAGTGTCCTCCTGCTTACTAAAGGAAAATTTCCAGGAGTCAGTGGTGGGACAGTGATGGGCTAGGACAGTTTGGAAAGAGGGAGTCTGGTCATGACACCATGGCAAGGTGCTCCCCGCCAGCACCTGTCTGAAGGGTGCTGTTCCCTGGGACAGCAGAGTTCCTAAGCTGGAACTGGAAGTCAACATTGTACCAAACAACTGCAGGTGATTTTTGTCCCTGTATCCTCATGGCTGCAGGGAATAGGGGAATTAAAGCCTCTGTCCTTCCTCAGAATCTGCAATACATACTTGAGGATGACACCCAAGCTGGAAGAGGGCTGAGCAAAGCTGAGCAGCTCCTGGGGAGAGCACATTTCCCCTTGCTATGTGAAGTTTAGAGAAGTACATTGGCTTGGACAACATCATTACCAAGGAAAAGTCCTTTTTCATCCTTACTTATACCTTGTCCATAAGCAGCAGTTGGTCTCTTGCTTGGAAAGTTTCCACCTTCTAATTTCCATGAAGTCCCACCCATACCTGGAAACTTGCAAGGACACCCTGGGGACAAATGATACCAATGGCCCGAAGGATCTGTATCCAAGAAGGGAGAGGCTGGTTGAGCCCTGCTACCAGTCATAGTTCCTGTCTCCAGCTGTCTCAGTGGCAGGACCTGGCTGCAGCAGCAAGACCTGCACATGTGCTCTCCCACCACAAACTTACCCAATTTGTATTAGAGACAAAAAGTCCACTGGAGTATTAATTATGTTGCCACTGTCAGTCACTGCAGCAAAATTTAACTGATGAGCTGAGAGGGAAAAGGCTTTGTCTTTTGCACTTGCAGGTGGGCTCAGTGCAGGCAAAGGACAGGTCTGTGGTAGCTGTTGCAATGATTCTTCATGTTGTAATGGGTCTGGAGAAACTCTGACAAAGATCCTGCTGATTAACAGCCCCTGTACAGATGTTGGCTGCCACAGACCCATGTGCAGCATCAATCCCAGGTGCCAGCTGCCCTGTGAAACAGGGCTTTGTGAGCTTTGTGAGCTGTACAGCTTTGTGAGAAGCTCTGCAGGGCATGAAATCAGCAGGAGTTACAGAAATGCTCCACACACTGATATGGAGATGGGGAGTATTTACTGGAAGGTCTAGAATAAAGATCAGAGTGAATCTCTAACACAGAAGTTTCCCAGACTTTAGTTCAGGCAGGCCTCAGCTATTCTGCTGTTACCTCCTCTCATTCTCTGCTCCACTCCCCGCTCCTGGAGGCAGCCTGAAGCCTCCAAAGCCCTGCAATAGGGTGAAGTGGGTGGAAGAGATGACCCACACGGTGATACTACACCTTTTCTTTCTTTACTCTTATACTCACATTCCAGACTCGGCATTTCTTTCATGAGAGGCAGCCCATTTGAGCCAGGCTGGAAGAATAAGAAATTGTGACAGACAGAAAGGAATCCCATTTCTTGCAATTCACCCCTCAGCATGAGTGAGGTGTGGAGGAGACAGCAGCACTGCTGCCTGAGGCAAGTGTTTTCCCCAGCCACATGCAACAAGGATCCCCATCACTCCTGTGCCCCTCATCCAAGGGACAAGAGCAAGTTTTCAGGGTGCTCTGACATTATAGGAAGGTAGACAGTCACACAGGATGGTTCTGTAGCTAGTGATTTTACATTAGATAAATGTGTCATTGCAGGTGTTGGAAGTGATCCACACTCACATGGATCTGGGGCATGAAAGTGGGGCAGGAGTATTTGTTTCAAACATTTCAGAAATGGTCCTGCTGCTTCTGTGGTGGTGCTGCTGAGGAGTGGTGGGTCTCCTGGAAAAACCTGGGGCTGGAACTATTTGTAGGGTAAGGGAATGGGGCTTTGTTGCAGGAGATGGGTTTGCTCCTGCCCAGGGATGGAAACTCAGCAGCAGTTCATTCTTTCCTTCCTCTCCTGTTGCCAAAGGCAGACGCTAAGCTCCTCTGGGGAGCTGTAAATGAGTATAATTCAATACAGGGCCTTAAGTGAGCAGCAGCACACTTGGCTTAAAGCTATTCCTGTTATGGCCAGAGGCAGACATCTGGGATGGGTGGACAGATGATCTGATCTTGTGTGGAAATCTCATTGTGCTCCACTTCACTGTAATAAAAAGTAATTTCATCAAATATTTTTGCACATTATTCTTCTGTTAGAATAATTATTCAATGCATGCCAGCTGCAGAGTTCTTGCACCTTTTTCCTATACAGTGGTTGGGACTGGCTTCTCACACTCCTCTTCATCTGGATACTGGAGAGGCTCCTGCACTGGCAACTGCTGTGGCTGTGCAACAGAAGAGAGAATAATGTGGTTGTGTAATAGAAGAGAGAAACGCTCTTCTTTTTCAAGGTGCACAGGAGCTAATTTATGCCCAAAATTTTAAACAGAGGATATGCAAATAAAGGAAACCCTAAAATGTTTTTCCACCTGTTCTTGTTCACTCTGGGGAACAGAATTCCCTTTGCTCATTTTATATCTAACGTCTGGGTTAAATTAAACATAAGCAAACTGACAAGAGAAGTGCAGTTACTCCACCATACTCTTCCCCAATGATTTCATGAGGACAAGACAAATCTCTGCCCCATTTTAAATCACCATAAACTCTTGCAATATTGTAGATGGATCAGAATTGGTTTTTATTATTAATAATATACCACAACACGTCCATTTTGTGAAGGTGCACATGTTGGGCTCGCTGCCTTAGCATGCTTCTTAAATTGAGGTTTAGAGGGTTTTTTTGCCCCCAGCCTTTCCTCCACCCACCCAAAGAATGGTGGCCTATGGTGCAGAGTGATTATTCCTAATTGCATGTTGATAGGCAAGGAGCACAAAATGTACTTTGTCCTTGCTCCTGCAGCTGGTCTCTATGAAACAAAAACCCTGAGTTGCTTATCTTGGAGAAGCTTGCTCTTTTTCCTAGAGAGAAAATAATTTATGGTCTAACTGGTCTGAGCACTAAATCCGAGTAACAAGGATCCAGCCAGAGATTCCTATTAAAGGGTTAGTATCCATCAAAATTGGCTGATGGGGTGTTTTGAAACTCATTAATCACTGTGCTGGCAGCAATCAAGTTAGAAACTCTGTGTTCTGCCGCTGACTTCCCATTTCACTGAGTGAGTTAAATGCAAAGCATGTGTTACTGGCATCAGCGATTTCAAAAGTGGGTGTTCCTCTGGATGTAAATGGTACTTAATAATGTTCCACCTTTGACTGAAACTAGGGCACGCCCTGCCATGAGGTTCTCATCATCTAATTACACTTACTCAATCTGAATTCAGATCATGCAATTCAAGCTGGGTCTACCTGCCAGATTACCTCTTCAGCTTGTCTTGACAGAAAAGCCATACCCCAGGATCTCAGAGTCACCTAGCAGGTTGCTGGGAGAGCTGTCTATGCCACCTGCTCCATGGCTGGTGCCCTCTCAGCCAGGACTCTGTTTTCCCACCCATGGCAGTTATTGTGAAGAAAGTGGGGCTCAGTTTCTTGCAGGAGCCCCGTGTTCTGTGCAGACCTCAGGGGAACAGTGCCACGGGGTAGACACTTGGAACCAACAGCTAACAGCCCTTGAGCATCATATCTTGGGCTTACCCACAGAAGGGAAAGCAAAATGAGATTAAAGTCTCTTTCCAGCTCTAGCAGGACATTTTGAATAGATAAGAGACTAGTCTGTGTTCCATGCCTCCTCTGGCCACAGTCCCTGTGTTCAGCCTCCCAGCAGCTCTCTATACAAATAAATATCTCACCCCAGAGACCATTTTTGTACTCTGAGGCAAACTGAGGTATTACAGTTCATTGCTTGTGCTGCTGAATTTTCTCAGTCCTTAAAACAGGATTACATTCCCCCCATCTTATGTTCTCCCCAGCTGCTGCTTGGTGGGGACTAGCTGTCATGGGCCAAAATCATGTCAGTCAGCAGGCTCAAAATATGGTGATGTGGAAGCTCAGAGGTTAGAGCCAATGCTCATGCCCTACTCTGCTTTGTTTCCAGGTGCAGATGCAGCTAGTGGTGCCAGATGTGGCTGGGTTCTTCACCATCCTCAGTATTCACACAGCTATGGTGATGCTTCCCTAGGGAGGAGTATGCAAAGGGGCTCAGGGAAGAAGCAGTGTCTCCTCCTGTGGAGCAGGATGAGATACCAATACTCAGCTTCACTTTGCTTTGCTTTTGTAACTTAAAATCTGTTCAGGGTGAAGTAATGCAGAGGTACAGTTCCACCCCCCCAAATATTCAAGAGATGCCTTGGGCATACTGCTCGGAGCTGCATTTCCACCCTCAGACAAGGAAAAAGTGCTCTTTATCCGCTTACTCCAACACACTGATAATGGTGCTTTGAGCAAGTCCTGCTCTTGCTCTCAAAGCTTTTTTTGTACCAGCAGTTTGGGATGCCAGAGAGGAGAGAGGAGCCCAAATGAGAGCAGTATGTGTCTCATAACCATGGATGACACTTTGATAAGAGTCTTCTTTGGTCTTCATCTTGTATTTCAGCTGTTACTTATGAAGCTAATGAAAACCGTGGTTCACACAGTGAGCAGGCAGGTTCTCCAGAGATTTCCTTCCCTCTTAATGGCTCTTGGTGAGTAAATGCCTTGTCACTGAAAGTCCTCATGTCCTGGAGCACAGGAGGAGAGGGTCCCTCTTGCCATGCACAGCAGTGCTGCTGGCCACATAAGAAATAAGGCAGCACACATCAAGCTTAGCCCCCCAGCCTCTCAGTTCCTAATTCCTAAGGAGTGAAAGATCTTGACAAAAAGGAGCAAAGCTGGAAGCTGTCCCTCTTGGATCACTTCAGTTTTAGCCACACTATCACCATAATAATGCTTCATAATTACATCTTGCATTTTCATCTCTATATTTCAGCTGAAGTTATGAATGTTTAATTACACAAGTCTCATAAATACCTTTTGGGGCAGGTCAGCATTCAGATGATATCTGTTTTCATGAGGCAATTGCAGGGACATTCAATCTCAGGGAAAATCAGCCCTGCAGGGCGGTGCAGCAGTAGCCCCAGTTAAGGCAAGGAGGTCTGGTCTGTGCACAGCCTCATTGCCTGGGGGAGCCTGAAATGGTGTAACCCCTTTGTGGGGAGTAGCCTGCACCTCTCAAAGTGTCACCCTCACAGAAAGGGCCAAACTCTGCCTCCCTCCTGACACACCTTTGCTGCCACCCCCGGTGTGTATCAAATACTGCCTGGTGCTGGCAGGATTCCCAAGCGTGTAGGGGGAGGAGTGTCAGGGACTGCAAAGCCACCCAAGAGATCTGCCAAGCCCACTGTGCCTCTGAGGCTTGTTGGTATGTGTGTGTGTTGGCCAAGTATAACATAGAAGATGCCTCTCCTGCAGGATTAAGTGCCCCATGTTAGACAGCAAACCATCCATCAGCCTTTAATTTTTCACTCATTCTTTTGTTTGCAGCAATTTTCACAACCGTATGACAGAGGGCTGTCACTGCTGTCACTGCTGTCACTTTTGTGTCTCTTCTGTATTTCACCTTGAATAGTTGAAAAAGGGTTATTACTATCCTCATTTCTACTGCTGAGGAGGACACCATATCTTTGCCCAAGAAAAATCCTTTGGTAGGTACACACTGCAGCCACACTGCACTGGAGCAGATGGGGTATCAAACAGCAGGTCTGTATTAAGATGGCTAAGGAATATAGACAGGCTGTGGGGTTTTTTGGTTTATTTTTTCCTGCAAGTTCATATGTATTGTGAGAAAGGATGGTTCATGTCAAATATTTGTTGGCATTTTTAATGTGAAAGAGCTAATGAGCCCATCTTGTCATCTGCTCTGTAGTGCACAGAGAGTGAGGAGAGCCTCAGCTTGCTCATTACACAGATCACCAGGGTGTAAAAGGCTCAAAGGAGCTGGCAGGGCTGCCTTGCCTTCCTGGGCACAAGCAGAACTGTATTGGCGTGCTCTGCAGAAGTGCCCAGGGCTTTATTTAAACCAGGACTGTCTTGCATTCATTTCAGCAGAGGCTCAGCTGCAGCAGGTAGGCACTGGGCCAAAGAAGGAGCTTTTATTACCATATGATGAAAGTTAAGCTCTGATGCCTCTTGACCCCTAGCCATGGGCTGGCAACTGTGACACTGGGAGAAACCCACTGCAAAGAAACTGGGAACTTGCAGTGGAAGAGAAGAATTTTACTTACACAGGTAAACATGGAATGCAATGAGCACAGAGCAATGAAATAGAGCTAATGGCATGCAGAAATCACAGGCAACAATGACACAGAAATCAATAATTGTGTGATTATGTGGATAACAAGCTAGAGAGACAAAACATTCCTTTTCAAAACTGAAATCTGTGATACAGGATATGTGTAGGTGGGCAGCCTACCAGGAGAAAAATCCTACCCAACAAATTTTAGAGATTGTTTCAGAGAGGATCTCAGGGCATGTACAGGTGTAAGTTTCAATATGGGTGGACACCCATTCCTACAACCTCAGTGTGAGCCAAAGCCTCTCCTATAATCTTATTTCTTCCTATCTCATACTAATACAAAATCATTTTAATGTCTCCAGAAAGTTCTGCTGCTTTTAATTTCAAATACTCTACAGCTGTAAAGGTAATCAGTGTTAGTGTTCATATTAAATAACTTTGAACTGTACACAGTTATATTATCCTGTATGAAGTGACAAATTAATCTACTGGCCATTTGTGATAAGACTGTTGTGTTAAACACTGCTCACAGAAAACCCAAAGTTTACTTCTTAATCTTCCCATCTCCAATGCTTTTCTGATCCCCTGGTTTCCTACATCATAACTAAATCTAAGGTGGGAAAATATTGCCTATATATTTATTCCAGTCTTGCTAAACCACAGTTTACATACAACTTCTAAAGACATTGTTAATCATCTTTAGTAAACAAGTATCTTAACAGGCTTAATCTGCCTTGTTTGTTTAGCAAACTACAGCCTACTAGAACAGTTAAGATTAAATCACATTTTTACGAAGGGTCAGAAAACATTTCCTTGCTGGAGTGTAAACCAGTGGCAGGAGAGGAGTCAGAGGCTCCTGGCAGCAGCCCCACTGCACAGACAAGCTGGGAGGTGCTGGCTGTGCTCAGAGAAGGCAACCTCAAGCTGCCCTGCCCCAGTGCCAGCTGCCCCTCCAAGAGGAGCCCTCGCAGGCAGTGGCTGAGTGCCAGGGGGACACGCCTGAGGGTGCCTGGCTCTGTAGGCAGGCACTAAGGTCAAGGTCCCTGGGGCTCCCAAGGGCCTCTGGCAGACCACACTCATATTTTTACCACAGTACTGAAAGTTTTGAGATCTGCTACCACACCCAGTGCTTTGCACCTTCCAAACCCACCTCTGCTTGAGTTATTTTTCACATAAACACGCTGTCATAATCAAGCCCAGGAAATGCAGCTGGAATCATTTGTGCTGACATCCTGCTCTCTGTTTTACCAGCACATGAAAACAGCATTTCTAATACTCCCTTTATAGTCTGAACCAAGATTACACTGAGCAATGGTCGTGACCTCTACTCATGGCAGCAATGCTTGTTTCCTTCTCTTTCAACATGAGCACACACATTTTAAGAAGGAGTGTAAACTCCACAAAGCAACATGCTTTGTACCTGGTGTCTGCTCAGATATTTCTATGCTAGGGCATCTATGTCATGTCTCTGTTAGACTATTGCAGGGCCTGAGTGGGTCTGCTGACCTGGACCACTGGTGCTGAGGATCCAGGGATCACGTTAGACATCCTGATGCCTCCGCTTCACACTAGGCATGGTCCTGTAGTCACTGACAGTGGGAGCACATCCTACTGCCTGGTTCCATCTGAGAGGGGTCTCATGGGCCCTGAGACCTCTTTGCAACATAAACCAAATAACAAGCTGTAGCCAGGACCAGGAGATTTGCTTTAAAAGCACATTTCTGCCCTGGATTAAAATATTTAGGAGGATACATCTATAGATTTAGGCCAAAGCTAACCTGTAAACCAGCTCTAGATCTAAACCCAGACTTGGGCCAATCTCCAATTTTAGTGTTGAGAATTCAGGAGGACGAAGAAGGCATCAGAAGCTGTCTCACTGGTGTTTTTAGAGTACTCATGAAATTTACTGAGATGTACTGAAAAATTATTGTCAGAACTTTTTCAATAATTTAGCAAAAAACTACTGCATCAGAGAAGGTTTAGGTCAGATATCAAGAAAAAGTATTTTCACTCGAAGGGTGACTGAGCACTGGCTCACTGAACAGGTTCCCCAGGGAAGCGGTCGCAGCATTAGCCTGACAGTTCAAGAGGCATTTGGACAATGCTCTCAGGCACGTGGTGTGATTCTTGTGATATCCTGTGCAGACCAAGAGTTGGACTTGATGATCCTGATGGATGCCTTCTAACTCAGTATATTCTATGATTTCATTACACTTATTTGTAGACCTAGTAGATAGACTTGTTACCTGTTACCTTCAGTATGAATTGCTGGGTTCTGAGTTCAGTTCAACTGCTTTATGGAGTTAGCCTAGACCTGTGTTTAGTGGGCAGAAAAGTTCAGTCAGAACTCCTAGTAGGACTGCCATGTGCACTTTTAGAACGTTTTGCTTTCCATCAGAATATGGTATAATGACAGACTCCTTGGATCCCCGGTATTTCTGTTACTGCCCTTTTAATGAATTCCAGCCATTAATTTGAAATTGAACCTGCCTCATCTTAACTCCACTTCTATGCATTTTAAGTGTACTTCAAAGTTCATTAATGAGTAGCCTTAATAAACCCAGGCTGTGCCATAATGACAAATGTCTAAACCACTCACTCTGAGTAGTTCAGATCTTTGCATTCAAGTGCAGATGCTCAAAGGCTCACTGCTGTGTAGAGATGCAACCACACAGGTCCATATTCATTTCTAGAACTCCTTTCATGGTACTTGTGGATTAGAATGAACCCTGAGCCATGAGGTTGTTTTAGTGGAAACACAGATGAAATCATCTTTCACCTCTAGGTCACCAGTGTGATTCCATCAGAAAACAGCACTGCTGACTGAAAGTTTTCAGTTGGACACTGGGAGCTTAAGAAACCTCATGATCTCAGCACAGCTGTTAATAGAAAGCAAACTTAGCACTAACTCATGTCACTTTTGGCAGCCACAGCAGAAAGGCCAAACTCCCAAATCAGCATGGGGGCTGCACGGCTCTTTTAGCCCAGAGGTAGCTTCACAGTGGGCAGTACATTATCCTGGCAGGGTGGAGATTGGAAAAACTTGTATGGCAACCCTTTGGACTATTCCTGTCCCTGGGTTAAGAAGTGGTCACTTTTCATCTTGTTCCATAGGCTCCCTATTTATAGAAAAGGAAAAATATAGGAAAGAGCCGAGAAGAGTCACTTCCAACTTCTATTGCATGTACTAGAACAAACCAAATTCTGAAATAAGGGTTTGAACCTCCTGGGGCTGTACCTGAAACCTATTTATTTCATTCAACCTGTGCTCAGGTAGAAATTCTCAGTGATCTGAGTAGGAACTGTGTCTCTGCAAGAGCTAAGGACTTACAAAAATCTTAGGAGTTTGGACACTGCACAACAGAATTTGCCTTCACATTTCACTGCCAAGGCATCTTGTCTTCTCTCATTCATTTTGCTGATGTGCAAAAACTATTCCTCTTCTTTTAACTAATCCATCCACACTCTTTGCTTGAAAATCAGGGCAAAAATTAAATGACCATTCCTCTGCTTACCAGACTTTTGCAGAAGGAGAAGAGAGATCCACTGATTGTGATGCTCACAGAAAAAGCTACCAACTTGTAATGATGATGCAGGCATAAGGAGCATGAATTTGCAAATCTGGCCTCTCCAAGAGTCTGCACAAGGTGTAGATGCCAGCAGTTTTCTTCAGCTGGCTGAATGTAAAGGTGAAACAAATGTGACAACCTTTCACTCTCAAGGGAGGGAAGGTAAGAGTTAGAGAGATGCATTATTCATCAGGGAGTTTATTTTCAGGCCACATTCAGATCCATCCAGGCACCTAGTTATCACAGAGTTGACAAAACAAATGGCATTGGAACACGGAAGGAAGCCAGGGAGGACTGGAAGAGCTGAATCTACAGAGTTAGGGAGTAGGATGGGAGTCAAGGTCTGTAAGAACTCAAACAAGAACTTTTTGAGTGCCAGATTGAAGGACTGATCTCTTACAGATGTTCAGCTCAAGGCTGGCCATACCCTTGGGTAGCTAATATGCAAGTCACCGAATTACTGTATTTTCATAACATCTGAAAGAAGTTTTTCAGCATTTATAAGGGCCCTTTCTAAAGTGTAGTCGCTGATAACTAATACAGGGTGATCTCACACTGCAACTCACTCAGGTCCCTAGTCTTTTTCTCAGAAGTCAGTTTCCACAAAACCTGTGAAAACTTTAGACTTTAATCTGTTAAATGTTGCTGTAACCAGCCAATAGCTTGAAAAGTCTATAGGGACATGCACGCATACACATAAAACAAGGCACAGCCTAAGCCTTGTTTCCAAAGAAAATGAGGTTTAAAAAACTTCAGGATGTAAAAATGAAAATTCTAAGTCATAAAGCATGAAGGTATTTGGTTTCCCTGTTGGGTCATAGGATTTGAGACATCTTGGCCATGTCCTGAGCCATGCCAGCTCTTTTTTTGCTTCTTTCCTTGGGCCTCAGTCAGACAGCAGTTCCCATCATGTGTCTAATAACACAAGCAGCTGAGTTTATTTAGGTTTCATATCTTAGAGGAAGGTCTTTTACATCTTAAGAGAGGAAATGACTTTGTGTGAAGCTTGACAGTGAAGAGGTTGCTTAATGGCTAACCTGTTTGATCAATATGAGTTTTACTATGAGCACATTGTTTGGAGAATTCTGTGGAGGGAATGCTGCAAACAACTCCCAAAAGGCTGGGCTTTCATGTGGGCTAAGCCCTTTGGATGAGGGAGGGGTTGGTATTCATGGATGAGCCTGCAATGAATGTGCCTCTCTGATGCTGGCCTTGTTGAAGGCCAATTCAGAGCTGAATAACTTTTGCTAAAGTGAATGGCAATGTAATTGCTTCCTGAGGAAAAGCATCTGTGTAGGTGGTGGGAAGAGTGGAGAGGATGATCTCAAATAGGGCAGGTTAATGGTAGTTTTGCTCCATTGTCCAACCTGACAAGTTCACAGTGAAGTTAAGGGTGTGATTGGGCTGAAGCTTCCCAAGAGGTAGAGACAATATATTAAACTGTGTCAAATGGCTATCTTCAAATGTGATGGGTAGTCTCCAGTGCTCAGGCCCCTGCAGCTGCAGAAAGGCTGGGAGGTGGCAAGGTGAGGGGAAGAAGTGTATGACATCTTAGGGTAACTCTTTTTGTAGGACTTACGGGGCTTTGCTGTTCATCAATCCAACAGGTCCTCAGTGTTGGCTGACTCATCTGAGAGAAGGGTTAGCAATACGTGGCAGGCAAGGCAGTAACACTGTGCTGCAGCTGGGTGCCTTTTTGTCCAAGTAGTCCCTTGGTGATCCCAGGTAATGGGAACAAGTCACCAGGATGCTTGCATTACTGAGTTTTGGTGTTGATCCAGACTGGAGAAGTTAAAGTAATATAGTGGCAGCTGCACACTTGAATGTACCTACTTTACTTACTAGTACAGGATAAATGAGACAAAAGTTCTACAGGATTATTCGTGGCTGCTTTTCTCAGCAAACTTGCTCTTCCAGCCCAGTATTACTTCCTCCTGCACTTCCTTCTCACCATGTTTTGTTCTCTCTACCAGGTCTTGATAATTTTAAAGCCATATTCAAGCCCTACCAAGATGAAGGAAAGGAGCTGAAGTGGCCATCCATGGGAGGGGTGCTGTACTTAAGGGAAGAGTCACTTTAGGCAATGCTGGGTTTGGGGATTTTTTTCTTTGTCCATGGGTGACTATCAAGGGCAAAGGGAAGATACTTTCCCTGCAATGAGGTGTACCACTGCTCCACCACCCTCAGAAGGTTTTGTTCATCTCCTTTGCTGTCAGTTACTTCAGTGCTTGTGTGTTCTTTGCTGTCTGCCAGGAAATCCTTCAAATACTGTGACAAGGGCATTGGTGATGCACAAACTACCTCTTAACAATTTGGAGAGGGGGAAACACACAGAAAAAGAAAAATAAATAGTGACTGAGCCTTTACTGGGTCTTTTTCTCACCTATAGTTGAAGAAGTTGGATCTGAATGAGTGATCTTTGCCTAAGAATTCAGGAGAAGATGAAGGTGAATCCAAGGACCCTGTATATTCTGCTGGTGGTTTCTGTATAAATCACTTGACCAGCCTCTGTAAAAGCATTGTATTTCCCTCTGGCTCCTGCAGACATCATGCCTTAGGGCTACATTGCCAGGAGAGCATGCACTTTCTTCATGCCATAAGCTCTGGCCTTAATTTCCAGACATACAGGGACCTATATTGTCCTTTCAGATAGGAAAACACACTCCCGTCCTCAGGCACCCAGGAGTGCCAAATTGCTGACTCAGCCCAGACAGTTCTGGACCAGAAACCCCTGCTGGGCCCAGCACATATCAAGTGTGCAAGATTCCAGCCTGTTGTGGCACTATTTCTGTCGGACTGTTTTCTTCACTGCCAGCTTGGAAAAAAATGTAAATAAAAAGGCCTCGAGCAGAGTCCAGCTCATGGAAGGGCTGGCAACTCTGATAACCATGTTCATTCTTGCCATTCACATGCAGAAAACCTGTTCCTACATGTCATACAGTCGTTTCCACCACAGCCATGAGAAAATAAAGTCTCTGCCTGCTGGTGTGTGACAGACGCCTTGCACTGTAGTATATGTGGTGTTTGGAGAGGGGTGGGAACATGGCTGGCAAAACGTCTCTAAGTAGTCTCCTCCAACAAGATGTTTTGGGAGGCTCAGAAATGTTGGGTTTTTTTGGTCCCCACAAGTGTGGGAACGCAACCCCCCGGGCCCTTTGGAGGGGGTTCCCACTGCTGAGTTCTTTTCCAAGGGTGAAGAACGAGCAGGACTCTCTTTCTCTTGGTCTTCAGGGTTTTGGTTTATTCTTATCTTATCTTAAGTTCAGCACACCATCTGCACACACCAGACTTGTCATGTGAGAAGCCAAGTACAAAATGGACAAAATGAGCACCCAAAACCAAGGTCTTTTAAAGCTGTTTAACCCAATTACATTCTAACACCTACTTTGGTTCTACTTTTCTAACTATAACTTCTACTAATCTATGCACGTAATTTCCACATTACTTCTTACACTAACCAATGACTTTCTGCCACAAGTACTACAGAAAATGGAAGAGAAGAGGGACAAGAAGGAAGAAGGGACAGCACCCAAAATCCTCCATCTTGTCTCCTATTCACTCTCATATTAAAATCCTAAAACCCTAAATTCTTCACTCTGTGATACACTACCACCACTACTACATATTACTACCTGTGTGCTCTAACTCATCCCAAAGTTTTGGCAATTTTTCCCAGGGACGAAGGTTAAAAGCAGTGTTCTGCTGAGGGTCAGAGTCTCTTAAAACAGGCAGAGAGACATTCTCTATGCTCTGGATTCCAACAGAGAAGAAGCAAGAGGAGGATCTGTTTCATATGATGCCTTGGTAAATTGCATATCACTACCACATGTTGTAAACCTCTAGCATCTAGTATATGAGTCCAAAAAAAAAAACAATTGGGGAAGCACAGGAGGAAAAGGGATGATGTGAGGAACCCAAATACCAAGAATTTACTTCGGGATCTGGAAATACCAGAGCCCCAAGCTGAGTTTGAGAGAATATGCACAGAAAGAACCTCTGCATGTCTTCTTCCTAGCTAGGTATCTGCAACTGCTGTGTAAGACACTGGCTGGATGAGCATTTGGCTATCCTTGTGTTAACATTTTTATGCAAAAAGCTGTCTTTGAATGACAAAATCCACAAAATTAAGGTGACAG
This sequence comes from Dicaeum eximium, assembly GCA_013396995.1. Taxonomy (NCBI): domain Eukaryota; kingdom Metazoa; phylum Chordata; class Aves; order Passeriformes; family Dicaeidae; genus Dicaeum; species Dicaeum eximium. The sequence goes on from VWZP01003839.1 coordinate 1,514,234, forward strand.
CCTCTTTACAGTGGGTTGCTTCTATTTTCCCAAAGTATTGAGAATTTGAGCCAGAGGAGAGAGAAAAGCTGAGCTTTCTATTGCCCTGCATATGTAATTGCTGGGTATAGTAACCTAATGAAAAGAACCAGTGCAGGAGTTTAAAAGGATTAGCAACCTTAAATGCCATTTACAGTGACCCATGAAATGCTGAGAACTCTGCACACAATAACACCAGAACAGCAGTCTCTGGGTCTCTGGAGAAAACCTCCTGGCCTGTCTAAGAGCAAATCCTGGAAATTCCTGTATGCTTAGTAAACAGGTCTGCTCACGACGTGCCATCCTGCTTGTTCATGGGGTGTTGGAGATAGGGAGTGGTAGATACTGAACTCATTGGGATAAAATAACATGCCTGGCATTTGGGGGGGGAGGGGGGGTGATGTTGCAGAAACTCCCCTTTCCCCAAGTGAGGGGTGAGCCATGCTTCAGTGCAAATACACCATGCAATAGGTCTAGTAGCCTGTGTTGGTGGACTTTTGTGACCCTGCCAAGCACATGGCAGAGCTGCCAGCTTTGCATTCAGGGTCCTTGGAAAGCCCCATCACATGGCTGAAGCAGTTTTGGACCCTTCTCTCATGAATACCAAAGCAGCATGTGTAGAGAGGTCAGGATATGGGTAGTTTATGTGACATGCAAAGCTTCAAAGTGGCCTTAGTTTGGACATGAGAGGAAGGGCCAAATCCAGTAAAGTAGGTTTAAAAACATAACTGAATAATTTTTTTCAGAGTTGTAATCTGCTGATTTCAGAGTGGAGTGGTGCACAAAGGTACTCAACTTTCTGAACAGAGGGATAGTGTTAGAGTGGGCTTGCAGTGGCAGGCTGATACATCCTCCCACTCTCTTGAGCCCTCTGCTGCCTTTGAGGGGTGGATAGAGGAGCTGGTAGAAGTCCTCCAGACTGAAATAAAGAGTAGTTAAAATGAAGGCACACAGCAAGAAAATGCTTTATTTATATTGTGTTTGCAGTCTCTAGGTAACCCCATCACTACTTGCACAGAAGAAGCAGGCTGAGGTGCCATTTTACCACCACAGAAGTTGTGTGCAGCATCAGCTGTCACAGCAGAATTATTTTGTGGTTTCTTTGAGATCACAAGCTCTTCAGTTCTCCCTCTGGTTGGCTGGGGGACCTGAATCACTAGTCCAATACACTCTCAGGTGAAAAGAGAAAACAGAGGACAGCGGGCAATATGATGGGAAGGGCAAAGATCAAAGACAGCTCTGAAACCTGACCCCTGCCTCAAAGAGACCAGTTATCCAAGCTGAGTGGGGCAAATCCTCAGCACCCATGAGGAGAGGTCACAGCAGCTCACAGCTGGAGCCTGAGTCATCTCAGAAGCCATTCCTTCATCTGTTAGTTGCACTATCTGTAAATGAAGTATCTTGTACAAGGCTTGTACAACACGCCAGGGTTCGTGGTAATCAGCTATGGGGCACATGCTGCATGTAAAGACTAATCTTAACAATAATGCAGCTCATTAAAGCAGTTGGCATATTCTGTGTTTTGTAGGACATGTTTGCTGCCATACAGTTATAATATATTTATCACAAGCAAGCATATTGTTTCTGTAGCTTTTCCTCTGCACTATAGCACTGTTCCTGACAGTTAGTGCATAAATCCATTTTTTATGCATCAGAATTTCCAGTATTTAATTTCTCTGCAGCCCGAGAGGAGCCAGGATATAAAGCACCAGGCTGTGGAGGCTGCTAAGACAGACCTGTGTGAGAAGAGTTCCTGCAGTGGGAATCCTTCAGGGCTTTTACTTGGACATCATAACTGGAGGAAGAGCAGTTGAATGCTTTGGTTGTGCTCTGCAAAATAGGTATTCTGAAGCCTAGTCCCATCTCAGGGAGCAGCTTGAAGACCGGCTTCTTAATCTTTGAAAGGAAATTTATAAAATTATTAAGTCTTTTTGATTAAAAACCCTTCAGATATAAGGTATTATTTAATGTTATACAGTCATAGAGATTTAATTGAAGTTATTTAACTGCAGTGGCTGTAAAACAATTGAAATTATACTCGACCTCCTCTTTGGAGCAATGCTTTTAGACAGATTAATAAGGTAAGTAACACTCAAATTCTTTGTGTCTTTCCTGAGGTTTTCTCCAATACACTTAATGGAGTTTTCACAATGCAGCCAGATTGGCAGGTATAAGGAATTCTAGTAATTATGCCCCCTAAATTCCTTGTACTTCTTTCCAACTGAGTACCTCTAGGATCAAAGTAAAGATGATAACAACTGTGTGTAAATTACATTCTCTGGAATGACGTACAGAGAATCTGACCCGTAAAAGAAATCAAAGAATAAGTGATTTTCCCAGTAAATCAGGGCCAAGACAGACTCTCAGTAGATGCTTACATGCAAACCCCTACATGTGCATGTTTACAGGTTATTTATTCAGTCACAGGTGTAGATATTCATGTGGTTCCCCCAGCTTAATAAGTTATAATAGACCAGCCAAAAAGGATTGTTAATTTAGTCTAGATGCTAATCTGAACTTCAACTGAACCTACTTGCTCAAGCAATCTACCCAGCAATCTCCAGGAAAAGAGACTTTTTCTCATGTAGAGCCAGCCTAACAAAAATACCAGCTAACCTCTGACTGAGATGCTTATGGAGAAGATGTGTTCCCTGTGGGCAATTTATGTGGGCACATGTGGAGGAGCAAGCAGACACCTAAACAGTGTCTTTTTATTAGGGGAGTTCCTTGCCCAATATCATGAATGAGTGTTTTAAGATCACTTAAAGAATCACTGGCAAAGGTATCAGTAGAAACAGGCTTAATATAAAAGCAACAGCACAACAAAGTTCATTGGCAAAGTTCACTCCACTACTAGGAAAAGCAAACAAAAGTCCAGAGTCAGTCAAACCACACTGAAGTAAAATCAAAATGGGGCAGGGGCGGAAATGATAGAAATGGTAAGGATAAAAGGGAACAGGCCTGAAGGTCCAACAGCACTTAATGCTTAACCTGACCAGCAGCTTAACTTCACAGCATTTAACTTCACCTATAAGTTAAACAATTTAGCAAAGGATTCATATAGGATTTGCTATACCACAATGGTGACTTACTTACAGGCCTAATTTACAAATCTGAAGTACTTAAGAACCTAGGAGAGCAGCATTTGTCCCACATTTGCTATAACATATATACCCTTGCATAGGTATCTTTTAAAGTACCTGAGCCCCCAAAGTGATCCAGAGACACCTCCCTGTCTGATGACAAATTGCACTGTGGAAGTACTGGGGTGGCTGAGGTCAAGAGCTGGTCCTTGAGCCCCAAACTTTCCTTTCCTGATGGTCGCAGTGCTCCTCCTTGAGCAGCATGTAAATTTAGGAAGGGTTTCTGGGGCTTGCCAGGTGTCATGCAGGAGATATGACCAAAGCCCCTGACAGACCATATTCACAGTCCCAAGGGTCTCCCAGAGGAACATTATCCCTTTGCTGTACAAATATTAAACTGAGCTCTTGCAGTGTAGGTTAGAGGCAAAGCTGCCATGGATGGCAGTAAGGCAGGGCAAGGCCAGAATCACCTACTGAACTTTGAGAACTGGTCACAGACAACATGACAGATGTCGCCTCTCCCCAGGGTTAAGGGTGGTGGAGTAATTTGTTGGTGCATTCTTGGAATGGTTTTGATGAATTTTGCAAAGACGTGTTTAAATAAAACATTAGATACATTTTTTCTTAAGGTTTGAGGAGGGGTTGTGATTGTTTTTACTCTCAGTCACACATCTAAGAATAATCCCTTACTCAGTCATCCTTGGCAGGAAGGGAAGCAATATACTGGCTTTAGAGGCTAAAGAACTACCTGTTTATTTTGAAATAAATGTTTCTCTGTGCTATTTCTGACAGAACATCAGCTTTCCTGTTCCACCCTTACCATTTACTGTAGGAGGGTCATGCACTTTTGTCCTAGTTAACACAAGTCCTGCAACTGTGTAAGTTTGTGACATTTTATTTCATCTTTTTTTAGGTCAGACGAGTTGTATGTGACTGTTTATGTAAATAAGCAGTTGACCAAATGCCACTTATCTTCATGTACAGGAGGCATGTGAGGCAATGGGAGTTGTTCAGCTGTTTGTCCAGCATTACTTGTGAAGTCATTATTGCATTTCTCCTGCCGTCCACACTTGGGGCCAAATGTTGCCTTGCTCCTGACTTGCAAAATGAAAGGAAACAGAGGACATTAGGGGCAGGGAAATGAGTATTTGCTCATTCATCTGGCACAGATCCACAGGGCAGGCTTTCTGCTGTATCACGGTTATGCGCAAAGATGGGAATTGGGTCTGTTCCTGGCCCTGTCACGGGCTCTGGGGACCCATTTCCTGGAGGCCTGGAAACTCACAGGTTCACCTTTCTCTAGAGGAGGTAGCAAAGGTGCCATTCACTGCACGCTCCTGGTGAGCAATATTCCCATGAAACTAAGGCACCCAGTTCCCCTTTCTGGCACCACATGCTACCAGAGGCTTGCAGGCTTCACTGCTGTGTTTACAGCCTACCTCACTGTGCAGCTTCCACATCTGCCTGTATCCTCTCCTGAAGAGAACTTTGATTATCTCGTGAAACTATGGACAGAGCTTGTACAAAGGCTTATAGTTTAAAAGTACATGCTTGAACAAGTGGCAAACTGTCGGGGAAGGAGAAAGCCCTTGGTTAGATTAATTTGATGACTTGTAAGTTTTGCTGCCTTTACCTGATTGGTAACAGGAATAGTCTAAATGTTTTCTACCCTCCTCTTTCTCCTCTACCTTTTCCTGCCTGATGCTTTTTCTCGCTCTGCTCTAGCAACTCACTGCTAAACTCAGTGGGCACACAGCAGTCAGTGAGCATTTCTCCAGCATGGCAGTGTGTCTGCCTCACTCCTGCCCTGCTGCTGTGTCTGCTTGCTGACACCTTAGCATGTGAGCAAGAGTCATGTTCTCCTGTCTGCTAAGAGAGCAGTGGTAAGCTGTTCTGTGGGACTGCGTGCAAGTGAGAGGCCGTGCCCAATGTCATTTCTCACCACACCAGAGTCAGAAGAGGAACACAACCTTCTTCTGTCAAAAAAAGCAAGAGCTCAAAAATTTTCCCTGCTTCTGCTTGGGATGAAATGAAAAGGTTTCCAGGTATCTTCCCTTCCTGGAATGAGGCAGAAGCCTGCTGGCTGGGGCACTAGCTAGGGAGGCAGGAGACACATGCACAAATCATCTGTGTACATGATTCAGTCCTGGGCTGGAGCTTGGCTTTCCCACATCTAAGGTGAATGCTCTAAACAGTGAATCTTCTACAGTGACTAAATTTTGGTTTGACCTTCTTGGATCCTTGGTGAATATTGGTACGATCAGAGATCCTTTGTTTTGCTGACTCCTAATAAATAATTTTCCTGATCGGTGTTTTGTGCTCTCTCTTGGTTTTGCACCAATATGATTGCTCAACTGGATAGTTTCTTCCCATTACCAGCACTTATGTGGTTAGTTGCAGCATAAATATTTGTCAGACTCCACCCAAAGCATCAGATATTCAGGTAAAGCTCAGGTATTTGAGTTTTCCACCACAAATCTTTGCAGTAGGCTTTCATGCCAGTGCCTGCACAGCACCCAGTTCCTGACTGTGGCTTGGCACACTGAGGTTTGCTCTCATCCGGCACTAAAGGAACAGGGATCGTGGTCCTGCTGTCATCTACCACACCTTTTGTCATCTTTGTTCTTCAGCTGTCTTGACTAAAAGGCAGCAAGACATAGCCTCTTTCTCAAAAGCTGTGTACATAAAGCAGCAAGAAGTGTCAAACTTGAAAGTGTTTAGCTAATTGGGGATCACAGTTTTCTTTAAGAACTTTAACAAGTCTGTGCTCCAGCTGAATTTCAAGTTCATGTGGTACATCAATGGCTTTTCTAGAAAAAATTACCCATATCAGTTAGTGTCTGTATTAGCTTTAACTGAATTGTCTGAAATAGCCCTCCCATCATCTAAATTTAGACTTTAAAATACAACTAAAGAATGCATGCTAGCCTAATGAATAGCTAGCCAGTCTTTCACAGGATTCTGCCTCTGAAAATTAAATAGCATGTGAGCATTAATACTACATCTCAAAACCTCATTCAGCTGCAGCCCTGGTAAGAATACATTGGTTTTGGCTATTTTGTTTCCCTGGTCTATTTGTCCCCAAGACCTTTTTAATGCTGTAAAATATGACAAGATATTTTATTGTGAAGTGATTTTTAGTTTTGGCTTAGGTAATGATAGCTGTATATCCTGAGAGGTGACAGTATTATGTAAAATGGAACATATACATTATTTGGCAAGGAAAAAAAATGGCCATCTTTCATCTCTCCCTTCACAACTCAAATTCTAATAGATGTCATGCATTTAAATTCCTTTATAGCAATACAGAATGAACTACAGAAAAGCAAGGCATATGTTATATATTGTAAGATTCCTTTGTTTCCCTGATGACTGGAAATATTCATGGAGTACTACAAAGAAGAGGTCTATATTGGAAGCAACATGACACTTGCCTCTGCAGAAATTCAACAGCTAAAACAAAAATGAAAGGGTATAGACCTACCAGCTGCTTAGATTCAGCAGTTCCACTACTCACATGCTGTTCAGTAAGTTTCCAAAGAAACATGGGCTGGGATTTCTGTGAAATTTATCTCGCTCAGATTATGAGGGAGGTTGGGAAAGAAGGATGAAAATCAGAATTGCCTGCCAAATAACTCCTTCTCCTCTTCCCTGCCCCATCCCAGCAACACGAGATATCAGTGGCAGAAGGTCATGCAGATAACTGCAACATTATCTCCTGTGCCTTGAGAACTTGGGTCCTCTCAGTGGGAGGGTGATAATAAAAAGTTGTCAAAATTCCATTCATGGAAAACTCCAACTAAATCATAAATCTAGAACCAGGGCAGTAAACTCCAGAACTTCATGGAGAAAATAAGTTCTGGAATTTTAAGTTTTTTCCAAAGTTAAATGCTTCTCCCTGGCTGAATTCCACGTGTTGGTTTTTGAGTTTGTTTTTTTTTCCCTTAAAAAAATCAACTTGTACAACAACAGCTTGTGCCTTGTTCCTACTAGCCTGAGAACCTTAAACTCTGAAACCCCTGGCCTGAGCTGGCTCTGCAAGTTTCAAGGCTCCCTGAAGTGCAGCTGTGAGTCTGAAATGCCTGAATGACACTTTTCTGTGGTGGGGTCTCCATGAGACCAGGTACTCTGGAGGCATGGCTTCCCCATCACCCTGCCTCAGGGACTAGCAAGAAACTTAACTAAATGGAATTTTGTCAACAGAACCTTCTCAAAACTGAACTACTACTACAAAAACTTCTTCGTTTTGAGTGTTCAGATTGGGAATTTCTGAGCAGATGTAGTTCAGATCTTTCAGTGACTTCAGTCGGTTGAGTGCAATTTGCATGGCCAGGACTTAGATCTGTCTTTGGGTTCTTGATGTCCTCCTTAGGGTATTTTGCCTCTTTCATGTATTAAGTCCTACTTCACACATTCTACAAACTGTACCTATTCTCCAACTAAATGCATGCTGGTTTTCAATGGTAAAAAGACAGATAAAGGTATTTATCATCATAAAGCATAAGACTGGAGTTGCATACAAGTTCCTTACTGGGGTATAGAACTGCATATAGTTCCTTACTGGTGCTATTTGGTATTACCTGAGAAACTGAGGCTTGCAATAAGTGTGAGTGGGGGATAACATGTTATTTCAGTAAATGGTTGGGAGAGCTTAAAACCCATTAGTGTTTTTGATTTGGTGAAGTGTAGTTGTCACTGTCACTGGCAATTCCAGCTTTTACCAAACACATATCTGTTCCTTCTCCATTCACTCCCAGGATACATACCAAATGCTGCCCAACATTGTAGTGCTCCAGAGCACCACGTTTTAATGTGTCCTTCTGTAAATGCCAGTAAATACAACAGTATTTGTGTTAATTTCTTTTCTCCCCCTAAATCAACAAGCAAGATATCACCATAATAGAAAAATTATACAGCACTTGGTCTGGGGCTCAGATGCTTTCTGTGATGGTAAATCAATTGAAATGCATCAATGCTGAAATTACAGCAGGAAACATCTCTATAAACTTTGTGTGTTACTGAAGCACATTCCTGTAAATTAGCCCCACTGGCAGTCATTGTACCAATTCCGTTTTAAATGTCAGATCAAAATGTTGCCCTTGATGGTGATATTTGGAAGGCAGGATCCTCTACAGCAGGCTTTTTAGACATATTCAGCAAATTGGTAGGCAATGGTTTCTAGATCCATATTAAAACAGAGGTGACTTTTCTTGTAAATAAGCATTCCTGTTTGAATGATGACATGAAATGTAATGACTTAAATTAGTTGCCCCAGCCAGCTTTCATTAATAATCTACATATAACTTTTTGCCATATGAACTATGACTATACTTGTGTCATCTCCATAAACCACTTCAAAGTTTTCTTAAAAACCCTTTTCCTTCAGAAGGATATTAGCCAGGTCCTGGAATGGCAGAAGGAGAAAACAAAAAGGTGTTCCAACTCTGCCAGCCAAGAAGCAGCAACTTGAGTACAACAGGCATCCAGTCTGGCATGGGCAAGTCCCAGGAGCAAGGGTGCAAGAAGAGGGGTGGTGTTGGCCATGTGGCACTATCCAGGAGAGCCAAGTAGGGAGACAGTGTCCTCCTCATTCCTTGGCAGATGGTGGGGTGCTCATGTGCTGACTCTGCACAAGGCATGAGCTCTTCAGCTCAGCGCAGGTCTCCATGAGGCTGCTCTGCCTGTGTCTGCCCTGCCAAGACAAAACCCCAGGAATGGTCACACTCTCCTCCTGCTTACTGCAGCTTTGCAGTCAGCCCTCTCCCTCTTCTTTCAACAAAAGGCTGTATTTACACATACCCACTCCCATCTGGCCTTCAGCAATTAATCTCTGTGGCTCAAACTGCAACACATTGTGTGATAATTCGTTATGTTAATCCCATGTGTCAGCGATCCATTTAGAGATTGCCCTGCTTATCTTTTGGAATAAACCTGGGTTTTCCAGCCCTGAACACAAAGAAACAACCACATTCTCTGTCCTTCATATATACAAGGCTAAAATTTGAATGTTTCTGTGCCTATGGTACTGTGTTCTTACCTGCTGTCGAATTTCAGGGAAAAATAATTAGGGTAACCTAACTACAAATTCCAATCTGCAAGCTCCCTTCTTCTTTTAAATGCAAATTTCTAGGACAGAAGCAGTAAGGTGTTAAACATATTTATACCATTATTAGCCACTCTGTGAACAGCAGAGCTAATGAAGCTTGTTTTTGTCCTGACTGGACCCAGCTGCAGAAGCTACTGAATCTTTCAGGAACACCTTTGAGACCATTTCTGCCTTGGGTGGTATTTAAGATCACCCAGCCAACAAAAATGTTGCTGAGGGAGCATGTGAATGACAGACAGACAGAAGGGGAGGTAGTGAAATTAATAACACATCTCTTCTCATAGAAGGAAGTTGGAACCCCTCGCTAAATGCAGCAAATTCAGTCCTAATCCACCTTGTTTATAAAACCTGGATTCAGCTTCTCTTCCCGTTCCTTTCCCATTTAATGGGGTTACAGTGAGCGTGGGGGCAGTTTTTAAGATGGTGTGTTCTGGTTGTGGGCATCAAAGAGATTTAGGACAGATAAACCAGTACAGTGTGAAATAGGGCTGTGTTTTCCTGGCACTGATGGGAAGAGCTCGCTGCTGCTCTTGGCAGGTTTCCCACAGGCAACACCTCAGTCTCCTGCAGGTACAAAGAGCAGTGTGGTGCTGATCCACCTCGTGAGCACACGTTTAAAGAAGGGGGAGAGGGAAGAGGATCCTGAACATGTACTGAGAATGGTTTGTACTCGGTCCCTGCAGCCAGAGGCTCAAGATACAGATACAGCTGCAGATACAAAGCCTGAGAGGGAAGCAGCTTCAACAGCCCACAATTGCCTGAGTACCTCTGAGGATCTGGAGTGAAATGCCCACAGTGTCTCTCCCAGAGCTAAAACCAGCTCTCCTGAAGCCTGCAGCAAGCCATGGATGTCCTTCAGCTGAGTCACATCAGCTTTAGATCACAACTAACAATTGTTTTCTTTGGGTTCTCCATGTAGCTGAATGCCACCACTCTCGGGTCTGTGATCAAACAAAAACAAAAACAAAAACAAAAACAAAACAAAAAAAAAGCTAATCCAGTTTATTTTATTTCCCTTTTAAAATATTTTCCTCTCTCTGCTTTCAAATTTCAATTTTGCTACAATTCATTATAAAATAAATTGGGCGCATTTGAATGCTGAAATGATGGTTCAGTTTTCCTCCTTTTCTTTTCAACTAGATTAGTTGGGCCACATTCTGACTGTAATGAAAAATATTTTCAAGTATCCCAAACTTGCTGTTTTTCTCCTTTTTAACAGAATGAAATATTTCTCTGGTATAGTATTAACCAAATACAGCTAGGCAATACAACAGCACATTTCATTTATTTCAGGTAGCCATTGGCATCAAGACACAGTTAAGGATTTCTGTGCAACCACCTCTGTGTTTTTGTTTTTAAATTAAGCTTTGTTCCTTAGGGCTATTGCAGCATTGGTGTTCCTCAGACTGGAAAGAATTGAATGGAGGACTATGGAAACCCGAGAAATTGCAGGAGGAGCCGTGGGCTGAATAATATGTTCCAAATATGCTCTGTAATATCATAAGAGTAGCAGCTTTTTAACTCAGAATGAGGACTGGATTTGCCAAAAGCACTAAGCTTGGGCCCAAAAGCTGAAGTCCAGACACAATTAAAATATCAAGGCTCCAAGCTTTCCTGCAATCAGCCTGCAACTTCAACCCTTGCTACTTTTAGCTTAATGTCAAGCTTCCCTACCAAGTGTTTACATGTCACTCTGCTAATCAGGCTAACACAGAGGCTGCAAATCAAAGAGCTGCATCCCTGCTATCAGTGTCTAGCACAATAAATCCAGTCTGTCCACTTCAAATGGCTCTAGGTCTGCTTCCCCAGCCTCCTCCTCATCTCCTCCTCAGGGCTTCTCAATCTCAATGCAAAAGCAATAACAGCCTATTCCTTAAGGCATGTTTCCTTAGCCTATCCTCCCTCCAGCCAAAGCACTGCTTCTCTGCTTTGTTTTAAAACAAGCAATAACCTAGTGAACAGAAGGGCTCATTAATCTGGGGAGAGGCTGGATGCCCAACAGGGACACAGAGCAGGCTGGGTGGCTCCCTGGTCAGCCTCATGGAGGCCTCAAAGACCAAGAGTCCACTGCCCTAAGCAGGGGTCCCTTTGTGCCAGGGGTTCAGCTGGAAACCTTGCTGGCTGAGAGGGCTCATCTGCCTACAACAGCAGATGGGGAAAGGACTTGAGACAGAAGCTTGCTCAGGGCCACTGAAGCATGAGGTGCAAGCAGGTTTTGTGAAACGCCGTTCTCCCTTGGAACTTTTCAGCCTTAAACTGAGGCAGCTGATGAAGCTGAAGAGGAAAGCAAAAGGGACAGATAGCACTCGCCTGTGCTTCTCTGAGCATGCCTAAATGCTCTGGTAAGCACAGCTTTGAATCTAGTCCTGACTAGAGCTCTTCCACCGTCTGGGGTAGCACTAAGGCTGGCACTGGTGCCAACGTCAGGCTGGGCACTCCTCAGGCTGCTTCAGAGGCAAACAGCAGGGACAGGGCTCAACCTGCTGCCACCTGGATTCAGGGCACCCACACCTCCCAAGCCTGGTGCCTGTGCCCTCAATGACTATGGTGGTGTGCACCTTGCTGGGAGAGTGATACTGACTGCTGCCAAGGAACAGCAACGCCCAGAGGGTGAAGGCAAACCATCAGCACCATACTCACATCTCTGTCTGACCCACCAGGCAAGGATGGACAAAAAGATTGGTTGGATAGGTTCAATAGTCAGTAATGAAGACCTGTGCTTGTTAATGAGCTGAAAAGAGGGTTTTCTCCCATTTTTAGCAAGAAACAAAAGTCAGCAAGATATTTCAATACAGGTTGTAAAAAGACCAGTACATGCGTGGTGTGGGTTTCTTGGTGTCCAGCCTCTGTAAACACTGCTGACAGTGCATCATCTGATATATGAAGAAAGCCAACATCAGATGTTTTTTGGCATTCTGAATGCTATCTAGACTTTTCTGGCTTTCATGCATGAGAAATTGAAGGTTTGGATCGCAACTTCAAGAGGTTGGCAGAGAGCCATAAACCTACACAGACCAGTAGACAGGAATGAAGTCATAACTTGTAATGATGCTGAGTATTGCAAGATCTTCCAATCAACAGGCAAAAGAGCACACTGGAAGGAAGAGATGGTACAGGAATGAACCCTGAGATGGAAACACAAACAAAAGCCAGATTTCTAAGAGCACAATAATGTTTGTCTGCTGAGGACTCAGTCCTGACTGACCATTCTTGTTTGTTTTTTCATGACTTAATTGCTTTTATAGAGCAGATTTCAGAGAAGTCTGACACTTCTTCTTTGGGAAAGCAGGAAGATTTATGCTGAGATTATTGCAGGCAGCAGTTATGATTTCATTATACAATACTAAGATTGTAATTTTGTGTGCTTACACAGAATGTTTAATGAGCGCATTAAGCTAGATGCATTTTATTTCAGTTTGTATAGCAGCCTAAATGGCAAAACTGTATGATACACTTGTTTATTTGGCATTAAAGCTCGGATTCAGTGCTTAAGCATCTTGCTGAATTGGGGGACCGTGGTGTGATTTAATGGTTCAAATAAGAGCCTTGTTAGTGATCAAAACTCAGGGATCTGTAAACTCAGAAGATTTTCTGACTGGTGGGAAATAACATTCTACCAGCATGGTAACCTTTCAGACTTTTCCAATACAAAAGATGGTAATTTTATTGAGGCTATAGATACTCTCACATTTTTCATGTTTGGTCAGTTTACATACTGATAATGGGAAGGTTATAGAGTGAATTGTACAATTTTTAGGGTGGAATTTACTGTCACAAACACAAAGTGCTTCAGAAGATTTAGATTTCTCCTAATTTTTATTTCCTTTCATATTATTTGAAGATAGATTCCTCCCCATTTAAAACCGACTTGCTGCAAAAAATAGATGTTGAAACTGGGTTATTTAATTCCAAAGCTTACTAAATATCTGAGCTGATGGGGCTTTGCAAATAGTAGGACTGTATTGCTCTGGTTACTAATAACACAGCTACTATTTGGGCTGAGCAAAAGACAGCTGTTTAAGAACACAGAAGAGATTCAGCTTTTGATAGCTTATTTTCATAACTCGCTAGTATAAAATGTGATGTGTTGCACTTCATAATGTTGACTTTGTATCTAAAATAGATCCTTGGATCAGGATAACCTGTTTTAAGGAAATGAATTAATTTAGTATTGTGGGGAAAAGCATATAACAGGCAAAGCAGATTCTTGCTGTGCACTGGCTGTGTGTTTGAACTCCAGGGTTACTGCAATCCCTCAGCTGAAGGCTCAACTCTCTTCCCTTCCCCCTAGCTATGCAGTGGTAAAGGACAGTACTGACTGCAATAAATTAAAATTTAAAAGCCTGGACAAGGGATCCCTCTACCCTTTCTTGTTCAGACTGGCTGCCCTGAAGGGTCAGTAGAAAATTCAGCATCTGAGGATTACAGAAATTTAACTATGCAATGCAAAGAACTATTTGAATGTGACGACTCCAGCAGGATCAAAATGATTTAACAGAAAAAAAAAAAAAAAGAGTTCTAACAAAAGACAAGGTTTCTTTTTTCCCTTGTGTCAATTATATTATGAACATCTATGGATGACTGGTTCTCCCTGGACTGCTTCTCCTCAAGACTGTGTGGAGGTGTCTCTTTTAGCTCCCAGGCCCTCAGTTTAGCTAAGACTTAACTGTCCTTTCAGCTGCTTCAGAAAGGTTGCTTCCTTATTTAAATAACAATGCTGCTGTTATTTAAATATCTTGCCTGTGTATTTTTCCCTTACCTTTAGGCTGATTTCGCCATCACTGAAAATCTTGCTGTGACTACTGCTCGGGATGCACCCGTAAGATGCACTTACCCACTTACCAGGGGCTTTGTGGTTTGATTTAAAAGCTAGGTACTAGTTATTTAGGCTGTGAGACACTTCCAGACCTGTAAAACCACACCTGATAGCTCTCCCGAGGCTACTCATTGTTCATGTCCAGCCTGTGCTCACCCCATAGGACATCTCTGTCTACAAAGGGCTGTTGTCAGCAGAGTTGCTCCTGCCTTGCTGTGAGCTATGATAGCTCCATCCAGACCTATTTTTTTTGGTGACCTGAAACTTGGGGGAATGGTTATCTATTGCCCTCAACAACAGTAAGGGTGCTGGGAGAATATTCAAGAATTCCAAAGCATTCTTCCCTATTGAACCCTGTTCTGCCTGGGGAGGAAAGAGAGGTGCAACCCGTTCTGCAGGACATTCCTACTCTGCTGTCAGGAGATGCCTGCCAGCTTTTCCCCTGAGGACAAGATCAGGATAGAATGATTTGAATGACATTACTGATATGATAATGACTTTCCTTACTTCCCTGACACCCCCTTTTCCATTTTGTGTGAAGATTCCTGTTCAGCCCTTCTGACTCTACCTAGCAACCTATTTCCCAGAGCAAATTGTCAAATTCAAGGCTGGTTACAACACAAAGGACTTCCAGCCTACCTGTCTCCACTCCTTCACTTGCCCCTGGCCCCTCAGCTGGGCAGTTCAGGAAATGGAGGCTTCACATATGCAGATGGTAGACACTACCCAAGGGCATGCATGTAATTCAATTTAGGAGGATGTCAGGATGGCATCTGTGCCCAGAGATCAGCTTCCCAAGCTGCTCCTAAGCCTGGACCATGACAGCAATATGGGGTTTCTTCTGTGATTCCAACTATGACTTATGGCTTCTCAGTGGTTCCAGCTCCCTAAGCTCCTATTATATTATGCAGCATATACAGTTCATAACTTAATGTAATGAAGCTACTGGGTAACTATTTATTTTTGTAATTAGCTTTTATACTTCCTCACAAGCTTTTAATTACTGAATTATCCACATAGTTCTTTATTTCAATTTGTTTTGACCTTTCAGTTAGTGGAAAAATAAAAGAAAGGTGAAATCTGTGTTATGCCACTATATTCTGGCATTCACAGCTAGAGAAGAGGCTGGGCAGCAATGAGCAGGGACACATGGGCTGTGCTAGAAAAATATGGCAGGACAAGAGCACTGGTTCCCATGAAGAAAATGGAGTATTTTAGCTTCTCAGAGGAAAAGGTTTTGACATTCCTCCTGCTCACCCAGTGATATATATCTCTTAGCCCTAGATACACTTTTTGTTCTCATTTTTTTCCTCAGAAAGTAGAGGATTGTCACTGAAGTTTTTGCTATCCCTGCCAACACAGGCAGCTCTAGCTGTGCTCCAACTGTGAATACATAACATATAAGCAGGGCCCTGTGCAAACCTGCCATACTAGTCAGAGCTGTGGGGCAAGGGACCGCAGAAAAAATAAGCCCCTGAGACATGGAGAGCAGGGAGAGGGTGCTGATGTTATACAACAACCATCCCCAGCTGTTTGGGGAACTAATAGTTGGCTTACCCTTGAGGATAACCAATGTGCCAGGTCCAGCAATGTCTGTGCCAAGCAGATGTTTGGGATTCCACAAAGAATATTTGATCCACGTCCAGCCAACCCAGAGGGCTCTGCATCCACTTGGAGTATTTGCACTGCGAGGTGCCAGATTAATGATTAGAGAGATTAACCACTACAGGTGCAGCCTGGGTTGTGCCAATGAAATCTCCACTTGGCTCTGCCAGCAGACCTGAACATGAGTCCAAAGGGCCAAAAGGGTGAAGCAAATCCAGAGGTCCACGTTTAAGGGTCGAGCTGCTGGCTGCTCTGTCGGTTGTTCAGCACTTGGCTTTTCTGCTGAGAATAGCCCCGAGGTAACACTCAGTGCAGGCTGGATGACTGACCTTGGGATCTGTCCTAAACCAGGCTGGTTATGCCAGTTTTACTTTCATTGTGTCTTGATGCAGGGGGCCAGAAAGGCCCAGGGGAGGACATCAGCAGCAACAAGAGGAGAGCTTGGATTTTTGTGCAGGTCCAGGATGTATAGTTAGTCAGAGTACTCAGGGAGGTGAGGATCCTTTGCTGGCTGGTTCTGCTCCCATCTCCTTCACTCTGCATTGGTGAATCACCAGAAAGCAATTGCAATGAGTCTGATAGTGAGGCCAACAGGCACTGATAGGAGCAGAGGAGCTATTAAGATTTCTTAGGAGATTTTCTGAAATTAGTTGTTTAAACAGACATGGGCAGCATTCACATGGATACACTCCATATCACATCAGCAGAGACTGACATGAATTCCTTCCTTGTCATGCAAGGACCCCCTATTATTAACAGACTTTTGAGTGTTATTTCTTTCCCAAGAAATTCAAACCCAGTATGTTACTTTAAATGGGTTTGGGTCTGGTGATGTCAAATCTATTTTAAATAAATTGGTCTGGACCATAAAGTTTCAGTAAAAATCTGCCTTTAAACAGGATCCTTCTGTTTTCCAGATTGTGCTATCAGGATCTAAGCTCGTTTCAGTTTTTTCTTACTATACTTATGAATTCTGAATATCTGAAGTAGTTTCAATTCATACAATAACTTAATTCTTTTTTATACAGGCATACAAAGTATGAATAATGAATTGAAAGAATTGGAAAGAAAGAGCCTTAAAATTAATAGTAACTCTGGTTTCTCAAATATTGTCCTAAGTCTGTCTCTAAGGAATAGAGGAAATATTCCAACTCCACATGACGGAAAACTTTAATGCAGAGAACTCTCCACAGGACTGTTTTCATTTTGTAGTGTATTTTAAACATATGGACAGGGCAGACTGTTAATTATTTCTTCTCCTTTTGGCTCAGTTCCACATACAACTCAGCAAAAGCAGAGCTCTACAGACTATTCAGAGGACAATCAATGGCTCTGCATTTGCTGAGTGCTGAACAAAATCGATGAAAGGGTGTTGTGACTAGCTCTTGAGGCACTTGTTGGCCTGCAAAAAAACCCCATCCATGCCCTTTCTGTCCCCAGCTGCTGCATCTTGCTCCTTCCCTGTTAGTTCAGAGGGGAAACACTTTGAGAAGAGATGGTTTAATGATCCTACACATAATGCAGAAAAGATTATTCAGTGGGGTGAGGGGAAAGACTCGGCAGCTAATGAGTTCCATGTCCTTAAATGCTGCTGGATGCAACTTGAGCGACACGTGATGTGACCAGCGGGTATCCCTGGCTCCCGAGTGACACATGTAGGAAGATCTGGCTGCAGGAGCTGGAGATGTGGCAGCCCATGGCTGTGTGCAGGGCTCTTTGCTGCGCGCTGTTGGCTCTTGAGTGGTGGCAGCAGCAGAGGACCCGGACGGTGTCTCTGCTGCCTCCAGCTGCGCCTTGGCCGCCAGCAATGGCACTGCCATCGGCAGGTGTGGGCCAGGAGGCTGCAGAAGCAGCTCTTACACCCATCTCTGCCTCAGCTGGGCTACTTTGCACCATGTCTGCAGGCACGAGGTGACAATACTAAATAACAATAATAACAACAATGGCAAAATCAACAAAAAAATATCATCATATACAGAGAGGGTGACAATATTAATAAACACCAAAGGTGAACTCTGGGGATGCCCTTACCCACAGGGTCTGTTCCTCGCACAAAGGAGCAGTTTGTGCTGGTCTTTCCCAGTTTCTCCTCCCTATGGTCTCTCTCTGACAATCACTTCAACACCTTCTGTTTCTCCTCTCCCATCAGGGCATGGTGTGTGCTGCAGCAGACTGGTGCTTATCCTTGTATCAGAGGACCAAGTAATGCATCTACTTTTACCACTAAATCCTAAAATTCAATGAATATTTAATTACTACAGTGTTCTGTTACCAATCTTTTTATTCTGTTGCAAACATTTTTCACATATAGTGGGGGTAAGGTCTCTGCCTGATATAGTTTGTAGTCTGAACATAATCTGGAGAAAAGGAATGAAAAGAACAAAGTGTTGGAGTAATGGTTTCAAGATGACATAAAGAAACACTCAAAGGTTCCTGTGCTTTGTGGCTGAGAAGAGAACACATCAAGAAGGAAGGGAGAGCCACAGATTATGGAGCTATTACTCATTATTAAATATATATTTTGCACTGTTACAACCACCCTGAGATCTAAGCATACCTTGCAACCAACAACAAATTAAGCTGCATGCTGGCCCTTTGATAGTAATGACGGAAGATGGAGGATTATGTACCCCTGGCCAGAAGAGACTATGGTTTGCTTTCAAAGAACTGTGGGGAAGGTTAATGTCAAGTTTAACATAATTGTCCAAATTAGATGCATTAGTGGGATGGTGATAAGCATGACTCACAATGCTCAGATCTGCCTCACAGATACCATCCCTTCTCTCTCCTGAGTTTTAAGTCAGAAAGAAGTGGTAGCCATGTCAGATTCAAATCTTTCAGGGTAGCTGAGTCTCCAAAAAATATTCTCTGTGGCTTTCCTTTCCAAAAAACTAAATGTGACTTTAAATAAAGTGGATGAAATCCCTTCCCCTGTCTTCCTTTCATCTGATCTAGTTCTAGACTGAGCTCTTGATGATATGCCTGTACTCACTGCTGCTGCCTGGCATGTACCTGGCATAACAACAGCAGTTTTCCAAGGATCTCATGCCCAGGAAGGTAAGACCATGTTTGATCATCATAGGCACCCCAAACCCCTCCTGCCACCTCTCCAGACTGCATTGGCCATGATGAGCTGGCACCATGATCCACAGGGACCAAAGGGAAGAGCACCAGGATGATCTCCATCCTGCAGAGAAGGGCAGAGCAACTTCCCTGGAGCAATGCCAGTCCCAGCCCTGGGGCCCTCTCTCAATGATGCTTACTGGCTGCTGACAAAATGGCAGGGGAAAGACACTGAAAAATCTAGTGGATGTGCAAAGTCCCCAGTCTTGTTGATGCATCAAGGAGTCTCCTGCACCCCTCCTCAGCAGCAGCTACTGACATACATCACCTCATGCATACCTGCAAATGTATTTCCATGCCTAACTAACTGAAAAATTTCTACAATGGCAGCTATGAGAAAGGTTCACATGCTTGTTCTGCTTGGCTTTTGAGTCAGACATAACTCCTAAATGCACAAGAGATGGACCCTGTTCAGTGATGTGTCAGGCTGTTTTCCCCCATAAATGAGTACTGAATAGTTGACTCTCACAATTAGAGGGTAAATATTATGTATATAGATATGTTTCCCCTTTTTCCTTTTGTTCTTGAGGGATGGCTGGGGAAGCTGGTGCATTTGGAGGGTCGACTCTCGTTACTATGGCAACATCTAACCTCCAATCAAGATGTCAGGAAGTGATTTCCACCACTTGACTGCGAAGAAGGAGTTGATAAAAAGGGGGAACATCCATTTTGAGGTTGAGCACATGGTAGGGAAAACCTTGCTCCCAGTGCCATGTTTCATTTTCTTTATTCAGTCTTCAGCTGTAATTTTTGATGAAGTTTTTAATAAACCTTTTTTTAAAATTTTGAAAGTAAGGATCATTTTCTCACACCCCAGCACCAAGCAGAAAGAGCAGTCTGATTTCAGCTGCACAGGATCACCTACTTATCCTTTAGGAAAAAAAATCCCTCACTTTGTCAAGGGATCTTGGAGAGTACACACGGTGTTTCCTAGCTGGGACTGCAGCAATGCTAATGTGATTTACTGAAAATGTTGATCTTTCCTCCCATGGTCTTTCTTGTAGGATTTCAGTGTGAAGTAACAAATGAGAGGGGTTTAGGACTGGGTTCTCCTTCCCCTCCCTGGCAGAGCTGGCTGCAAGGCAGGCTGTGTCCTCCGTGTCTGGGTAGGTCAGAGCACAGCAGAGCACAGCACAGCTGGGGTGCCTGCCAGAGGGGGATGCACATGGGGAAGCACTCGCAGCGTAACATCATGCCCTCAGATCATCACAGCCAGACACGCCAGTGATTTGCAGTCCTGTTCTTCACTACACTTTAACATCTCACCCCTCCAGAGATTTGAAGGGAGAATAAAAATCCAAAGCCTGAGTGCTGGCAGGCAAAGCTGGCAGTGCTGAGCAGCTGCCCGGCAGTCTGCAGCACTGTCCCTTCCCCCAGCCGCCGCCAGCTGATGTGCCAGTCTCATTGTGATGCTGCCTGTGTTTAGATTTCACCTTTATTTCCCCCCCCCCATTTTTTTACCCTTAGGCAAAATTTAGCTCTTGCATTTGTGTGAGGCTGAACTCTCCCCAGTCCCAGCAGCTGGAGGGTGCAGCCCTCAGCCCCAGGACTTCTGTCACCATTCCTGATGAGAGGCAATCACTCAAGGGGCTTCCAAATATGCAGAGCAAGACATTTGTATCAGCAACAAAAACATTTAATGCAAGCTTGAATGCATATTAGTTTGGAACACTGATTAGATCAAGAAATAAAGGAATCGATTAGCCAAATGTTTTGGGGAGCCAGCATTTTGTATCATTTATCATTCCTCAGCTAGCTTGAGTTGGAAGAGAAACTGATTGAATAATTGAGCATCACTTTGTCGCATACCAGTCCTGTTTGTGTCAGAGGTTTTGGCTTAGGGTCTACAAATGATTTGGCAAGTAATCCAGCTAGCTAAATATGACCTTTTCCTAAAAGGTGGCCAGGAAGTACTACTAAGGGCATCACAGTATGTGTGAGGGAAGCTGTTCCTGTTTCTCCACAGTGCTTTGGCTGCATAGTCCTGACTTGAGTGTTGGCCCCAGATAGTGCAAAAGCATTATTCTGTAAGTTTAAAATGAGGAGACTCAAACAGGAAACTCTAGTCCAGTGAAGGGAATCCCCAGGTAAAGGGGACTCCACAAACTCATGGGGAGGTAGGAGTCACTGAAGAGATGGCATGCCTGATGCAGATGGGGAGCAAGGGCTCCAGTGGAAGAGAGAGAGGCTGGAAATGCAAGAGACCAGCAGCAGCAGACACACAACACTACCCAGAGCCATCTTCAAGGAAAGAAATCTCTCCCCCTTTCCTTTAGAAATTGGAACTCAAAACCCTTGCCTGCCTACATATAATGTTGGGCTGGAAAAACATGTTGAGGTCTACAGAAGTTCACTATAGAATGATTTCTCTGCTAGAGAAATGTAGATGTAAAGGCAATGCAGGAAAAGGCCTGGTTTTGATGCAAGGCTGTTGCATGGGTGCCCTCTCCCTGGGCTTTGCCTGCCCCCTCCCTCCCTCCCTGCACAGCCCCTGAACACATGTTGCTTCCTGGATCTTTCTAAGGATTATCATTTATCTGCCTCTCCACCAGCTTCTGCAGAGCCCACCCAGAGCAAGGCTGCCACACCAGTTATTGTTATCGCCCCCTGGAAACAAGGGGTGTGGGTGACTTTCCTATTTATATCCAGAGTTTGTCACTTTGAAAACATCCTTCACACCTCTCATTAAAGTGTCATTGGATGAGCACCAGTGCTGCTGTGACACTGGGCCATCTCAGCCTGTCAGTCCTAAACTATTAGGATATCCTGGTGAGAAAAAAGGGTGATTGCAGCTGAGCTTTGCCTGGTTTGTGGTACTGTACTGTACTCTAAATCACTGGAGGCAAAACTACTCTTGGTTTCAATATTAATTTCTTTTGTCTAAAAAAGGAAAGATATTGGTGAACAGCAAGAGCTAACTGTTCATAGACTAAAGAAAAGGAAGGTGATGTATAATGCACTCTAGGATGTAATTATTCATGTGATAGTAACTTGAGTAGTTTCTGTCCTCTGTAAGACTCATTTTCCAGTAAACTGGAAGAAAATTTATTGAAGTCCATCCAAATAAATCAGTGGATTTATGCAATAATTTCACAATAAATCGATGTGTTATGATGCATGTGCACTGCAGTATGCCTATGGGAGCCAGCATTCCAGTCTGTACTTCACTGGACTCTCAGGTAACTAAGCCATCACCTTTACTTCAGAAGGTTTCAGGTGTAAGGTCCCTGTCCTGCAAACTATCAGATGGCAGCTTTCTAGTCAAGGCTGGGGCGAGAGGCAGTGAGGCCTGTCAGAATTCCATCCTGAGCCCAGTACCTACACTGTGACAGCTAAATGATTCCACAGGCATCCCATCCTGCTGCCTCTCACTTCTTCCAACCAAGAGAATGATATTGCACAGCTGATTAAGACAGGTCAGGAGATTGCAGTGAAGAGGAGAATAAATGCTTCTGCTGGCATCCTTAACAAGTACTGGGTTTAGCAGAGAAGACAGACTGCTATGGAAGAGATTCCAGCATAATTTTCTATCTAAAGTTGTTCCACTGGTCTTCAGCATATGCTAATGTGATCCCAATATTTATCATCACAGATTATTTATTCCGTTCTATGTAAAAGAATATTTGCTTCTAATAGTACACATAAGGCAAAAGGGTGTAAAATCAATCTTAAAAAAGAGATTTTTATCAGCATATTCTAAAGGATACAGAGTACACTTAATGATACACTTGCAGATGGGGTGTTTAAAGCATCATGTACAGGCACCTTGCATTAAACAACTCTGGCAAAGGGATGGAGGCAAGCAGGATGCATAGATCCACCTTCTTTAGATTCCTTTGCCAGGTAGCTGGACCAGCTTAGAACAGGACTTTCAAACTCTGCAATCATATCTACATCCTTCATTCCTGCAGAAGCCTGTCAGATTAAGGGATGTGATATAGACTCTTCTGTCATAATAGAAAAGGGTTTATATGGGTTTTGCATTAAAGATATGATAAAGCTTTAAAAGGTTTGTACAACTGTATGCTAATCCTCGGCAAACAGATCAATATCAAGGTAAAAGGCATAATGTTTTTGCAGAAGGATGGATCAAGATGGATGTACTCAGATGAGAGGCAAGGCTACAACCAAGCTGCCAGGTGATGCTTGTAGAACAAAATCAAATAAGGAAAGATTTCTTTTTGCAGGCATGGTAAAATTGTTTCTGTTCATCAGGAGCCATGTTAAACCTGGAACAGTCACATTTGATCATCTGACCTATCTGAATTGTTTAGCACATCAGGTTTCTGAGTAGCTTATTGCTCAGTGTTGCTTCATGGAAATTTATATTCCCTGGGAGAACACTGATATACACTTATGAACATCATTAAAAAATTAAATAACATTTAATCATGTATGTCATGCAGAATTTATCAGTGGCAGTGGATATTTCACTGAGTAGGTTTTCCTCTGCTGTAAATCAGTACACAGGAGCAGAATAAAATACACTAAGATGAGAATGACTGTCTAATGTGGAGAGAGCATAGCAATCAGAAATGATGGTTCCTCAACTAAAAACAATTGGATTTTGCAGACATGCAGAGAATCTGCTATATACTTGTGTCCTTGAAAAATATATTGATGGGATTACTGACTAGTCACAGCTTGCAAATAAGAATATTTCTGATCTATTCCACGGGGAAAAGGAGGGAGCAGGAGGACCTGGTGTGGATAAGGCACTTAATGAGTTATGCAATTGCACAGAGGAGCCTGACAAACACAGTGATGAGAAGAATGGGGGCATATTTTAATACTGGCCTTGACACAACAGATTAATTCTGTAGGCCCAGTAGATTATCTTTCTGTAGCCCTGGGCTACTCTCTCCCTTCCTCCTTCCCTCCAAGAAACCTTGCCCAGGCTGCCTGCATGTGAGAAATTACCAAGAGAGACACAGGTAGCAGAGGGCATGGAGCAGCCGGTCACTGGTAGGAGGAGGAGTTGGAGGAAGAGGAGGAGGAAGAGCAGTGGGACCAGCAGCTGGGCTGGGTGTGGGAAGGCAGGAGCAGGATCTGGGAGCTGGGCCTCGGGCAGGAGGGAAAGGCAGCTGTGGTCAGCTGTGCCCCTGGGGTAGGCAGGGCTGGTGCTCACTGCCTGCCCTGCATTCCCCATCAACACCGCTCGCTTGGCAGCTCCAAAGCCACCCCTTAAAATCTCCCCAGACTGTCACAGCCCTGCAAGCCCTGCAAGGTCGCTGAATGCAAAGCAGGTAATGCAGCCATCTCCATCACTGTCAGGGCTGGGACAAGTCTGAAGCTCTGGCTTTCACAAGTTCTTCGGCAGAGCCCTGTCAGCCAAAGGGGAGTGGATTGGGTGCTGCTCCTTTTGTTCTTGAGCAAACACTTCCAAGATCCCGTCAGATACACATCTGCAAACACAATTACACATCCATCACCAGCAACTTAATTTGAACAGAGCAACACAGGTGTGTGAGAGACACCAGTAGCCTGAATAATTTTTTCACTTGCTTCAGCAAATAAAATTCTCCCTTTTCCATGGGAGCAATTAAGTACTAAAATGTCTTCCCACCCATACAAGCAGTTTCAGGAGAGTAAAATACTTTGAGTTTAGGGTCCATTAAATCTGGGGTTATGTGAGCATGCATATGTGAGCATGCATCTTTTTCAGCATAAAAGTTTTGTTTAAATGAGGAAACTAAAAAGGACCAAAGAAACTAAATTTGGACTTTCCCCAGATTTTGCAGGTGTCAAATACATTTTGTCTCAGCAGACATCTTCACACTGACTCCAGAGTCATTGTACACACACACAGTTTCACACACACATACACTCTTACACCAGCTATGCACTAGGGAGGCCATCTGTGTCTGTGCTGCCAAAGTGACATCCACTTCCTCAGCAAGTCCCTCATGTGGCAGACACCTTTGATTTACCACACTTCACTGTAAAGCACATGTGATACAGGCTCTGTTTGTTCCAAATTCTTGAGACATGTTATATTTTGTGTGGGATAAGTGCTAGAGGTCCGAGACACCTAACACACTCTGCACATGTCTTCTGCACACTCATTTCCATCCAAGATTCCCTACTCAGAGATATAGGGGCCATTGTGAGTTGACTGAGTAAACTACAAGCATGATTGGCACACATTGTGCCTCTTCACCACACCCAGCCCACACCATGCACTGTGTAGCACAGGAGACTCTGGGCAAAGACTCTGGCCTGTGTTGCCACTTATCACCAAGAACCCTCCTTTCCTGAGATCTGGGAACTGGAGATGGTAACTGCTAATAAGCAAAGTGCTTACTTAGTTTCCTCCACCCTTTTCAGTCAAAAAGGAAAGGCAAAAGCAGAACAAGCAGTGGTAGGTGTAGGATGATGGGGTTAGCTAATTGAGCTCTTTGGCAATTTCACAGGTATGCAACTGCACAGCCTTGGTGGTGGCATGTAGTCACATATTTGCACAATGGTGTGAGGCAGCAGAAAGCTACCCAGATCAGAATGCAGTTACAGGTTTAATTCTGTCAGTGAGAAACTTGTTTGGTAATCCCTCATAACTCCAGGATTTAAAATAACGTTTTCCAAAGTCATTCTTCTTTCCTGAGAGGCCTTTCTGACACAACCAATATGTGTTACAGGGAGGCTTTGCCCCTAAAAGTCTTTGCATTGTCATTGCATTCACAAACAACAACAACAACAACAACAACAACAACAACAACAACAACAACAACAACAAAAGAGCCTGGGATGCACTGTGCCTGATGCTCAGTAATGACTGGACTAAATATCTGAGTTGGTTACTGCCCCAGTAGAGCTGGACCACAAAGACTCTGTAAGAACCCCAGCACACTTCTTTCCTCACAGAATCATTGGCATGAGTGGGGCTTCCAAATCCAGCAACTCACCAACTAACTTTATCCAAAAGAAAATCCAAATCCAAAAGAAAATCAAAATCCCCTGATTTAAGAAAAATGTGCTTTGTGTATTCCTTGTTCTAGCAACTCAGAAAGCAGCTGGATGAAATTTTATTAAAGTTATACTCCAGTCCTACTCTGCTCGCTGCAAATTTCCATACTCAGCTTTTAGATGAAGGACACATTATACCTCAGACTGTAATGGGTGAGCAAAACCAAGATGCTTATGAGGAAGTGGATGTTGCCATTTTAAATAAAAGGGCTAATGTGAGGAAAGTTCTCAATTAGATTTACACTAGAAACAAAGTTTGTACAGGCAGAAGATGCCAAATTTTGGGACTTGACAACAAAAGCCTCTTACTGTAGGGCAAACCAGAATACCCCCTGGTGAAGCTCTGCTTAAAATCTGAGCTCTTTGAAGGTAGCCACTATATGCCACATCTGCTAAAGAATTTGAATCTCAACAACAATGAACACCATGAAGTTTAAACATCTGGGTTAACATCAAGATTTCTACTACTCTGAAGTCTTAATGTGTCACCATTCTCAAGCTCCTTGAGCAGCCTGAGAACTGCCATGGCCTTGTTGATCTTTAGCCATTGACTCTGTTTTGGGAAAACAACATTAATAACTGGGTTTGAGAACCACTTCTTCCCTAAGCATTCAAGGTGCTTTTGCCCTTCAAGCAGGGTGGATAGGACACTTTGTTTTGTTATTTCCAAACTAGGTCTCCTAGGTGTGTCTCCTGTCTTTTGTAAATGGGAGTGTTACCTCATGCAGCTGAGCAGCTATCTAGATTTCAAATTTTTTTCTGGTTGCTCATGCCCATGGCACCTCAGCCTTAGCATAAAGCTTAGCCACAGAATATACACTCCTTTTTTTGCATTCTCCTCCACTGCCTGCAGTGGGTCTGAAGAGAGTGAGAAACGAGTAAATGTAGGTTGAATATGTGGGGAACTGATAAAACTGAAACTGAGGAGCAGAAGATAAAGGAGAATGTGCTCAGAAAAGGTCACGCTCACTTCTGAGTCTGTGAGGGACTGGGCTTTTTAGTCTGTTTCCCAGCCTTTGAAAGATAAATGGCTTTTCATCAGTGTGGGCAGGATCCCCCATGAGGAGAGCCCATCCTGGCTGCCCTCTGGGGATGCTGCTGCTCTCCTGGCCAGGACAGGACAGACAACATCCCAGCAGGTCCTGTAGCTCCCAGCCTATTGTCATCCATCTGGATGCTGAGATACTCGCTCAGCAGGTTTGGCAGCTCATACAGCTTCTCATAAGATAGTAGATAATTGCTCCTGGATTGTTGTGTGATGAGTAGGTAAGATAACAGGACTATTAAGCACTGTTTCATCACCACCCCCAAACCAGTATACCAGATACTTCCTCTAAAAATACTGCTTCATCCCAAATCTAATAAACATATCTATCCTAAACTCCATCTGCTGTTACAGTGTTTAATTAATAGGAAAAATGGCCAGTGTTAGATTTGACAGTTCAGGTGTTAACTATCATGTACTAGGATCTGTTAATTACCTGTGAAGAAAAAAAAAAAGAGGTAAACAATTTGTGTTTTCACTCTGACCAGATACAGTAATGATTTTTCCAAGCCTTCAAGCCAACTTCCTTAATGTTCTCCCCATAATTCATTAAGACTCCCATTCAGCAAGAGCCATAAACACATGCATAATCCCAGTGTGACCATGGGTAGCTGCTGGCATTAACTGAAGGTGAGTGCCTCGCTGAAAGAGGGCCCAAGAGACCCAGGAGCAGCAATGCTCTGTAGACCTGTCTTTGGCAAGGGGAGGCAGTGGCTGGTCCCTCCTCACAGCTGCTTCAGACTGCAGGTGAAATTAATGAATTTTCCACCTGCCCAGGGCAGCAGGCAGCATTAGGCTATACTGCTTGGCCTGGAAGCTCTGTTTCCCCTCTCAGTCTCCAGTTCATCCCTGTCATCATCCCCATAGTACTGAGGATAACAGAAACTGGAAATTGCTATTTTAAAGCCCTTTTTTTGCTACAATCCCCAGCCTTCTGTGGCTGTTGGAAGGTCAAACCATATCCTGCCTCAGAGGAAACAAGAGGGATACACTGAGGTCACGCCAGTGGCAGTTAAGGGACAAGCCAGCGTCTCCCAGCCACTTGCCCTGGCCCTGGGCCAGCAGCTCCATGGTTTCCCTTGCTCTGCCACTGTGCAGCTCCCAGGGCAGGCCTTACCAGGAGTCATCAAGAGGCTGCAGGCCTCCTCTGCCACAAATAGGTGTGATACAGGATGAGGATGGTGTTAGGCAGTGCCAAACAGGCTGTGCTGCTGCCTGGTACCCACCTTGGCACAGGGATTGCACCCGGGGACAGTATCTGGGCACAAAGTGTTTTGCAGGAGACTCTGCCACTGGCTGTTGCCTCCCAAACTGCTGGTGAGATGATGATGGTTTTATTATGGGTTTAGATACAATACATTGGCCACCAAGATCATCAGCTTTGATTGGACCATACCCTCTGACAAAACTCATAGCACAGCTAGCCAGAACACTGGCAAGCTGTAGTTTCACTGTGGAATACACCTTCAGAAGCTTCTGGGACCTGGTCCATCTCTGAGCTTTGCCAGTAATGTGGAAAGTCTGCAGAGCAAACCACTGCAGCTCTGCTAGCTGATGCCCTGTGGCACTTTGCTGGTGGGAAAGTACTTTTGTTGATATGGTTTGTTTCATTTTAGTACTTGCAAGAGAGCTTTTTGGCTGCATGTCCCTAGGTTAGACCGTACAAAAAAGCCAGTAGCCACCTTTCAAGGACAAAAACGATTCTGTGAGACATTTCAGTCTCAGTTATAAGCCTGCTGCATTATTATCACTTATAATTAATTCCCTACATGCTGCGACATTCCCTGCTGGCAACCTCTTTTTCATCTGTAAAAATACTGAAGAGTTGTAGGCAGCAGGAAGGCTTGCCAAGACATCTGTATCAAGGTTGTTAGTATAGACAAGGAATATGTGTGCCACATGGGAGGTCTGCTGTGTTTAAAGCAGACCCATTCTATCCACACTATATCTTCTCCAGGGGTATGGCTATGACAGCAGTATGGTATTCTGTTTTCAGCACAAGCTTTAACTCTTTATTGCTTGTACAACAGTATATATTTTTAGACCTAATGCATTTTTCACTGCAAGTTGATTAAAAATATTAACTACCAGAGAAAAAGTGCATTGAAGCCGATCCTGTAAGTAATTTTAATTTTTAAGGGTTTGCTCAGCTTCTCTTCGTTCACATTTAAACACCTCCTGTGTCTGGACCAGTTTGCTGCTTCCTGTTCTTACACCCAGCACATCAGTTACACTGAACAATTTGTACCAGCTGAGCTTAACAGCAAACATATGCACCATGCTGAACCAGCTGAATTCAAATGTTGTGATAAACAAGCTGCCACAGGAATGAGAACACTTGCCAAATATCCCACTAGCCAGGGTGCTGGGCTGCAAAACAGGAGAGCAGAATCTGAGAGCTTTTTGAATTCCTGCACTATTCTTCACTCTCATTACTGACTTGCACCACTCTTATACCTGACCCTGAGAAGAACCACACTCTTTGCTTTAGCAGTGGTCTTGGTGGTAGTAAGGCCAATTGCTCTCAGGGGCACAGAAGCTGCCAGGCCCATGTGCTAATTTGCACAATCATTTAATGGTCTCACTGATATGGCTTTGCAGTAGAAAACAGACTTGCAGAATTTAAGGGTGAGCTCTGATTTTTATTATCTGGTGGAAAGCAGTGCAAATCTTATAAAATGCTGGAAGGTGGAGGGGGACCTTGCCCTTCACTATTTCTTCACATCCTTTAACCAGTTTGGATCAGAGTATGATCTGTCTCACACTTAGATGCCATAAACTATTTGCTATGTTGTCTAAGACAGAAATTAAGCTTAACTAACATTGGCCACCTTTTCCTATTAATTTAAATAGCAGCCCACCTCTTTATGGTGCAGATTATGATTCTTTCCCTCTGAAGGCAGTGGTCATGCTGTACCACTACACTGGCTCTGCTGCTACCAGGATCGGCCTGGACCTGCTGACATATCCTTACATATTTCTAATGGCATATGCATAAAGCTGGTCCCCTTTTAATCAGACATGCAGGAAAGCACACTTTATAATGGCAAAGGGAATTATCTGCATTTAATGGCAAGGCAGGTCAGTCAGACTAATATTAGCTCTAATTGCCACTCTCAGCATTCTTATATTCCTTACCTGCATCCCCTTTCTTGCCTGAGGCAATATAAATAATACAATATTTTCTATCTCATCCCATCGGTTCATTGAGTAGCATAAGGGGATACATTCAGCAGCAGCAGAGGCAATTTGTGGGCTTGGGGTGGGCTTGACCCAGGTGTCATTCACCTAGTCTGTGATTCAACATTCATTAATAACAACTCTGTATCTACTAGATCATCTGGCAGTACAAGGCTAATCCAGATCAGGAACAAGCCCTCAGCTGCAGTTCTGTCAAGTTAGTAATTGTGTACTTTAGGGAGTCCGGGCCAGCTTGCACCATCCTCATGACCTGGGTGTTGCATTCACCCTCTTTTTCCAGTGTCTTCACCTGACCGAAGAATGTTGTCTCAGTTGCATTGAGAAGATCCTTGGTGGTGGCACCCCAAGGGACCAGCCTTCCTGTTCCAAAGACAGGTCATGTGTGTTTCCAATGTAGTCCTGCAAAAGGTGTTCAGGGAAAGCTCAGCATTATTGTCAGCAAAATATTTCCAAATCCCAGTAAACAGCAGGATTAATCCATACCTAACTGCATCCTTACGTTTGGTAGAACTGATTCACTTAGATCTTGTTGTTTAAGCTAAATTTCCTCATCCCTTGTCTGTTGGTAAAAACAGCTAAAGTGTTACACATTGCCACTCTGCTTTGGTGCACAAACTGGACTACTAGTAAGATAACTTTGGAGCCCAAAGAGGCTCTGTTCACATTTTTTTCAGGGGATGAGTACAGATTGATATAGATAGTGTGCCTGGGCTTGGGTGCCTCCAGGGCTGGCACCCTTTAGAGGAGGCTGATGCCCACCTCATGTCAGGATCTTGTGAATCACTTTAGACAGCAACTGAGAGTTTGGTCTGCTGGCCTGGTAAGCTGCACAGGTTTCACTTACTCCTGACTGGCTATAGCATGCAAAACCAGCCTGTGTGCTCTTGCTACAGAGAGCAGTGAGGCAAATGGAGACAGTCTATGTACTGTCGATCGAGTTAATCCAAAAGTGTTTATTCAAGGTGCTGAAATAATTGTGTGGGATGGTACGGCAGACTGTACTATTCCATAGGTTTCAAGTGACAGCCAGCTGCATGGACTTGTGTCCTGAGATGTCCATGCCAAACCTGTACTTGGGCTCAGTTAGGATGCAGTTCAGATGTGTGGAAGCTGGATTCTGCCTCTGCAGGTGTAGGCAGAGCAGTGGAGCCACACTGCTCACGCTGTGCGCGAGTGAGTCCAGGCACTAACATGGTTGGAAACTGAGGCATGCTGCCAGCAGCACAGGAGAAGTATGATCACAGTTCATGCCTCAGGAGTGTGCAAATAGAAGAGGAAGTCCCTGGGTCCAAACCTGCTTACAGAGCAGAGCAGCAATAGCCAGAGACCAAAACATTGGTATGTAGATGGCAGGAAAAGAGGTCCAGTCAAACACCTACAGACAAAAAACTTACAGATCTGCTGAGAAAATATCAAGCATGAGCGCTCCAATCAGCACAGTCTCTTTAGGCTGATAAATGAATTAATAGAATGCATATTTTAATTTAATACATATTTTTGACACAGTGCCAGGTACCCAAGGTTTCATTTATGGGCTGACAGAAGCATGGCCTGGGGGCAGTCCAAAGCAACTGATTTGGAGCCATTGCATATAAGTCAACTTCTGTTTTAGAAGCAGAGCTCAGACACTCCAAAAAAAATCCAAAACATAAGCAAAATGCAGTAACATAAATGTTAAGTGTGAAATATATAATTAGTCTAAATGCTAAGAGTAGGGAATTTAATATTAATGTAGAAGCTTAGAAAAGGCTAGGAGATAAAAAGTTGCTACAGCTTATTAGTAGGAAGAATCAAGTGTCTCCTCATAATTCTTTTTATTTTGGGTGTTTTTCAGAAATAACTCATCAGATTATGTATTTAAATGTCAGAAGAAGGCTTCACATCATTCCTCCCACCTCATAAAATGGAAGAAATTGGACAAGGAAGGGAGGTCCTGGTAGGATTTGTAAGTTTGTCCCTGAGCTGCCACAGAACAGTTTTGCCATTGTGCTGATTACTGAAGGCTGAATCACTGGTAAGTAAATGGCCCTTGCCAAGAACTGCAATGTTCCAACCACTGCAAGAACAAAAGTGTGCAACAGAGGCTCATGTCCAACTCTTTGCATAATGCCATACCTTGACTGGGGGGAAAGGGGCTTAAGAAGTGATTTTTTCTTTCCATAGACTTTCCACTGAGAATTAAATAAAAATGCACCTTCTCTTTCTCATGGAAGAAATTGCTGGAAGCTGGGAAATTATAAAAAAAAAAATTAAAAAATTAAAATAACTGTATGCAAGCCTCTAGGCACCTGGATTTCTTGTCCAAAGCAATGCACCAGGCTATGGTGACCGCTGGTCTGATGCAGAGTCACCGCCCTTCCCTTCCTGAAGCAAGGAAAACCAATTAACTTCAATTTGAGGCATTTTCCATTATCTTTTTCCTATTAAGTCCTAGTCTCATTTATTGTCTCTGAAACAATCTTCAGCCTTGCATATGGCTGAAAACCTGGTAGAAATGAGGAACATTTGGGCTATCTGGAAACATGTGGGGTTTTCCATCTTAGTCTAGAATAACCAGTCTTTGTGGGATTTCACAAGGACATTACCCCCTACGTTTTGGGATATTCTTTGCTGGTTTATTTATCATCAAATATTTAGGTTATATTTACTGTGCTATGAGCCCTCAATTGATCATAGCCTTTCCATTTGACTCCACTCATAGCACACATACACAAAAGATAGAGTGAGGCTGCTGCTAGGAGACTGTTCATTTCCCAACTGCAGGAAGTTTAGGAGCAGAAAGTCAACCAGCATACCTGGCAGGGATTTATCAGGAACTTGTGTAGCATTAACTAAAACAGATGGACTAGAAGCATGACCTTAAAAAAATCCTAAAAAATCCCCTAACCAATCAAAACCCCAATACCACTAAGCAAACTTCACAGTCTGGTATCAAAAAACAAAACCAAACCATCCTCCAGAAAACCCAGAGTTCAGAAGTCTAAGTGATTATTCCATTCAGGGGACAAAGACATTAAAATGACAAAAGCAGAAAACTTTCAATAAATACTTCAAAAGATGCCTTAGGTGCCAGCTCAACTGCACTATGATATCCCCTGGAAAGTCTATCATGTTTGCATGCAAAGCCCAGTTTTGAAGTCACTTTTATTCATGTAAATAAATAAATATTTATACATTAGGTGTGTTTCTGTGTATACATTTAAATTAAGGTATGTATTTCAGCATCCTTTTTTATGCCTACAAAATGTCATCACTGACAAATTTTGCAGCACGGCTCTGCAAAACTTCTGTATGTTCAGAGAGGACAGGGGCTGAGAGAACTGGAAAATGAAGAATGTCCTCAGGGACTCACTCCCTGTCATAAGTCATGCAGTTTGCTGCAAGTAGAGATGTGAGTAACATCTCCCATCTTGGCTCCACCCCAAAGGGTAATGACTTTCACTTTTCATTCTCTTTTGATCCAGGTTTCAGACATAGGAAAACTGAGAAGAAGGTTTAATTTAACTGGTTCCCAGTTCATGTGATGATTTTGGAAAATAGCTTCTTCACCAAAAAAAATGTTTGGTAGTTGTTTGGTTTTTTTTCTTAAGCTGAATGCCCCAAAACTTCAATACAACACTAAGTCTCAGTCACTTCATGTCCTTTCTTAGAGCATGTATTTTTCATCTTCATTTAACAACTTTAAAAGTTTCATAAATATTCTGAGGGAGAGTAGATCACTGACACTGTCCTGTGCATTTACTCTTGTGTATAAATATACATGTATACATATCTGTCTTCTATGTGTATACACATATCAGCATATATGTGTATATATATCTATATCTATATATCTATATCTATACAAAAATTGGCAAAATAAATAATAAGTGTTGCAGCATATATGAGAGTATGCACAACCTTACCTCTTACAGTAGAAATTTAATAGATAAGAAAGCCAAGATTGCAAACAATTTGTATCAAAGGCTGCAATTAAAATTTATATTTGCTTCCTATCTTTATAAGAGACTTGTTAGCAAAAAGGATAAAACATAGTGTTTCACTGCCCACACCTGAATTTTTATATATATGTTAGCCATAAGGCAATATTGGTACACCACAACAAACCAAAAGGCATATCTCCTGAAGAAGACTCAAAGGTGAGCACAATTCTGCAGTCAAGCAAAATTGCCAGCACATGCTTTCTCTGTTGTTCCCAAAATAAGTGAGTTGTCAGTAAAATTCCAGTTCACACAAGGTCATAAGGAGTTCTCCCTCCAGAAATTGCACTATGATTTGAAAAGAGGGAGAAGAATCTATACCCTCTTCTTGATTGTGCTGGCAATACAAAGAGGGTGCCACAGGTGATGGTCCCCCAGAACACAGACCATCACAGACACTAGAACAGGTTTTCCCTGGTTCATTTGAACAGTTGGAGTTCATATCACAGAAAGTCAAACAGAGGATTATATACCTAAGGAAAATAACCAGCTAGCCTGTCTAAAATTGATCCTGCAGCCTGGAGAGCTGTAGTGCTATAATAAATAGGCTGCTTTGTTTTCTCATCCATACTTGTTGTCTACTGCAGGATTTGTTGAGCTTTCCATTATTACAGGCTTACAAGATTTTCTATCCCACAGTCCTCCATTTGCTTTTTTCCCTTGTATGTAGAAAAATGCCTGTAAAATATGAATACACTTTCTGTAAAATACAGGCAAAATCCAAGTAGGTGCAGGTGAGATCGCCTTGATAACTGCTTATCATAGTAAAGACCCAGTATAATTTCATTTAATGTGATAAGCACATAAGTCCCAATTTTTTCTGACAATTGCTTATCTGGTGTTTCAGCTTTATTTTTCTTCTTTTAATATTCTTTTAGGTTAAAATGTTATTTCTGTCAGATCCACAGTGGGTGGATAAGATCAATAAAATATTCATACCATTCACAAAAGTGCCAGGCTTTACTTTTATTGAAAAATGTAGTAGTGATGCGTAATAAGCATTCTCCCTTTGTGGAGGTGGAGAACAGCTAGTAACATTCCAGAAGGCCTCATTTTTCTGTACTCCTTCTGCATTTTAAAGAAGAATTGCATCCATTCTCACTTGCTTTTCAGTTTTGATTGAAGCCAACAGACACAGGCAAGAAATTAAACCTCCATAA
This sequence comes from Dicaeum eximium, assembly GCA_013396995.1. Taxonomy (NCBI): domain Eukaryota; kingdom Metazoa; phylum Chordata; class Aves; order Passeriformes; family Dicaeidae; genus Dicaeum; species Dicaeum eximium. Next base: position 1,549,334 of record VWZP01003839.1, read on the forward strand.
ATCTGATTGTGCATTGCAAGAGTTGTTTGTGCTCCCTGCTTCTCACTTAGTTTTGGAAGCTGTCCCTGAATACAAAGTTGGTCTGCATAGTAGTCACTGTCAATATAGCTGGTTTGCACATATTAATTATGTTTTATTTACAGCATCATCTTTATTGTGATTGCTTGGTGGTTTGCTTTTTGTTTGTTTGGTTGGTTGGTTGGTTTCTTTAATGCTATAAAATATGTTAGGCATATAGCATTGTCACATAAACATTCCCAAAATTATCTTGCCTTTTAGAAGATCCTAATTCTGCAGTGCTGACTCCATTACATCAGTGCTGTCTTTCTTTTTACCAACCTTTTCCATTTTCACTAAACCATCAGTGACAGGTCCTGGCACCAGCGCCTCCCAAGTCTCTCCACATCAGGCAGCACACAGAGGAACAGGTTTCCATACCTAATAACCTGCAGCTAAAATATTAATCTCTTTCACGTGCTAATGAGCACTTATGCCTACCCACCCCTGTGGCATGGGAGTGTGTCAGGGGGCTGCAGTGATGTTTGATTTGATTTCCAGTGCATCCCATCTGGCCACACACAGGTTGCACCAGCAGGTGTCAAAATCCATCTCTCAGCACCACCAGGGGATCTATGCAACCACTCCTGACCAAATACCTCTTAATTGGCAGATCTCTTACTGGCACATCCAGGAGTCATTAACTTTAAGCCAAAAAGCACTGATGAAACAAGGAAATTAAGAAGAGAAGAACATGAAATGAATGGCCTGTACAACCACACTTGGCCCTTCCCCAGCCTCAGTGCAGCCATGCCTACCCATTTTATTTGCATAGACAGTCAGGGGTCAGCACAATGCCTATCGATCATTTAAGACTTTGGGCTGGCCTTCTGGGCAGGGCTACATTTTGCTCAGAAATTATCTTTATTATTTTGGAGTAATCTCCAATCTCTTGGGTTCAGTGCCACATGGAAAAATACCTCTGCTGGGATAAAAACCCCTCTCTGATTATTTGAAAGGTCTAGACTGGGTGGAATTTTCTTTTTCCCTAAAATTATCCACAATATATATATTTCATTGTAATTTTGATCTGTATCTGTTAAGCTTATACTTCTGCTCCCACCAAAGTCTGTGGCTAATACTCCTTTGATTGTAGGAAAAGCAATCCATCAAGCTGGAGGGAATTAGACCTCTGTGAAAAGAAAAGCAGTTATAAGAAAATTCTAATTTCATATCTATGGTAATAAAAAGGAACAGATCAGATAAAAATGAATTAAAGGGACATGAAAGCTTCAGGTCTGTAGGTTATTGTGAGATTTTTGTGTCTGTAACAGTCTCTGTCTTAAATGTTAGACTAGGAAATCAAAGTTTGATCCAACAGTAAATCATCTGGTTAGCACAAAATTTGATGCATTTACAATCTGGCTTCATAAAAATGTCATTCCTTGATGCAGTAGAGAGAGACTGCCTGGTATGTCAAACACCTTCAAGTAGGTCATCTTTCAGGGATTAGTCTAAGTTGCTATCTGTTGACATTTCACATGTGACATCATAAGCTTCTTAAAATGAATGAAATTCTGTTTCTTTGCTTCTTTTTTTTTTTTAAGGCAAATGATGGCTGAAAGGCAAAAATATTTGCAAACCATGTTAGTGATTTTTGGCTGTCTCATATTTGAAGAATCCACTTTAATAGAATCTAAAAAGTCTGTTTGTCAGCAGGTGAGTTTATTTTGTTCTGAAAATTAGACATTTTGTCTAAACTGGAAGTCAAACCATGAAACATCATAGTAATGAACAGTGTACTCTGAAAATCCCAAGCCATCACCTTCCAATTAAATATATGTTGCCCTATTATTTGCCAGAAAAAGACCAGTTAGGAAGATGGATGTGAGTTTGATGCTCTAACTTTCAAAATCCGTTCTGCTACCAATTTCTTGTGTGCCCTTGAGCAAGTTACGTGTGTTTGGTGTTTCAGAGGTGCTCTGCTGGCCTGTCCCTTGGGCATTACAGCCCACTTGGAGAAAGGATCTACAAAGCTTCCTCCTACTGCAGAGGAGCACTGTCAGTACAGGGAGTTTGGTACCATCTCCATGTAAAATTGACCAGTGAGACCTACACAGGGCTACAGGGCATTACAACACACAGATTTTCTTTTTCTTTCCAGATTATATTTCTGGAATAAACAACCAGACAGAAAACCCCAAGAATATCTCTGGGCTGGGCTTTCTAATGGAGTGGCTGAAAAGTACAGAGGGGCTGCAGCTTATTTTGGTTGCTCCTTCCTGTTTGTCCTCACAGCAAGCACAGGCTCTGGTGTTGAGGACAGTGAGAGAAGGTGAACTAGACTGGAAACTGAGGTTGCTCCCTGCTGCTGGTAAGAGGAAAACAGGACAAATTATTGTTTTATGATGAACAAGACCAACAACTTATCTGAATGCATTAAATTAAAATGAGAGACATTATACAGGAATGTTTCTTTTTACTGTGGGGAAGCAGCATCTTTTTATTGTGTGTTCTAAGGATTTCAAGCCACCATGTTGGCCATCTTGAATACAGTTAAGAAAAACATGCTTATGGAACGATTTTCTTTTTAACAGTAACTGGAGAAGAAAGCTAATATGAATAATGGTACACAAGTATACTATTTATAAATGTGATTTATTTATACATCCTTTGTATATTTGTGTATTCATTGAGTCCCTAATTTCTCAAGAAACTTATCTTAGTATCTTATTTACTCGTCTGGAGTAGCTTCCCCTTTTGAACCAGTCAACTAAACATATAATTGTTTAGAAACTCTACAGACCTGCCAAAATATGAACTCATGCGCATGGAAGGGGCAGAAGTTCAGATTTCAATCTGGCCATGTAGGGCGGCACGTGCTGTCCTAGGCTGCTCTAGTGAAGTTGTTCATTTTAGTTGCTCTCCAGAGGCTCTTTATTGGGAGAGAAAAAAGATCTGACTGCCAAGAAGGAGGACGATGCTGTCTGCAGAGATGTATCAAGGCTCTGATAGGGGAAACAGAAGATTTGTTTATCTTCTTTCTCTCCCTGTTCTGAGGGACTGTGGGAGAAAGTATAAGCCGAAAAATGGTAACTCTCTGCAAGGCCACACTTTCCACTCTGGGCCATACTCTGGCCTTTCAAATCACTGTGCTGGGCCACTGACTGCCCCTTTCTGTTGTATTTCTTGGCCACTAGAAAAGAGCCCCTAGTTCCTGGGTCATAGCCTTCTCCTTTTTTCTGTGCTCCTGCAATCTGTCATCCATCAAGCAGCTGTAACCACGATGGCAGTCTGCTTTACTGACACACAAGTATTTTCTTGCACCTTACACATAACTCATAAGCAATATGCCATCATACAGCTCCACAGTAGAACAAGACACAAAACACCACTTCTTTTTTCCTTGGACACACATTCAAAGGGCTAGTCACCAAGAGAAAAATGGTGGATTCCAGGAAAATTTGAGTTTTTCGCCTTTCCCCAAAAGCAAGACAAATGTTTGTTAGCAGCTGTATGGAGCAGGAAAAAGAGATCCACTGCTTTTGATCTTAATTACACACAATCATTGTGAAATACAGATTACTAAAGAGTACCCTATAGGTCTCACATGTTGTTTAGTGCTTGGCAGGATCAGGTTTACAGCAGCCTGTGAGCACAGAAGTGGAGACCACATCTTCCTTGCTCTCACAGCTTCCAGGGTCATTCTCTTAGGATGCTGACTGGTACCTATGCTGGAAGCCTCTAGATATGCCATGAAATGTAGGACCAATGTCTTTCCAGGTGAACTTCACCCTGTGGTGTAGAGGCAAACAAAAAGGTGGCTGCATTTTTCCTGCCAGGTACACCTAGTATCATTCCAGCTGGTTTTTTGGGGAGCAGCAGCCATGCTGCCGACTTACACAGCATCATTCCAGGCTTTCTGTTTCATTCAAGTTGCACAGTGTAAAATACCAAAACACCCTGCTGACCCAGAGTCAGCCAGAGCAGGTGGTGAGGCAGAAATGCTGTGACTCCTGTGGGCTGAGGTCTTGAGAAGCTGTTCAGCAGCAGCTGCTTTGTGCAGCTTCAAGGACACATCATGATAAAGAGCATTAAGGCATCTTCGAGCCTGACAGCGCAGCTTCTTTCCCACTGACAGCTCAGTATTCAGACAGCATTTCTTAGCACTTTAGAAGTCCACAAACCAGCGACAAGCACTCCTGTGAGCATGCACAAGATGCAAAGGAGCCATGCAACATGAATGGCATGCAAGAAAACTCAAGCTAGCCTTCACTCACCCCATCATTTAGATGAGCTGGAGTAGGTCATTGCAAGGAAACTGTGAGAAGACGACTGCTGCTCCTTTCTGCAGAGGTTTGCCACGTGTTACAGCTCATATGGCAAATTGTTCATCGGATTGAGCTTCCTTTCCCTCCTTGGATAATATATCCCATCCCTCCTTCATTCGTTATTGGGCATGGCACATATGGCAAAGCTTGGTGCACAGAGAGGTGGGAGGAGGTGAGGGTGCTGTGCTCAGGTGCTTCCTGCAGGCAAACCCCTCAGCTTGAAAGCCCTGGCTGGGAGGAGGACAGGATGGCATAGGATGTCAGGTTGCTATTGGCATGTTCTGTAAAATATGTGTCTTTTTGACACATTTTGGGAGACAGTTTAACAGACATGCATATGCCATGTAGCACACTTCTGGGAGCATGGCAGCAATCCAGTGGAGTTACAGATTAAAGCTAAAATGGAATAGGATGTTTTTCAAAGATGTGTACCAGGCACTCAGGTCAGACCCTATGGATAAAATTTGTAACTCAAAAAAATTTCTGCAGATGTTTTGTGATTTCTCTTGTATTAATAATGACCTATATTTTATCTTGATCAGCAGATATTTCTTCTCAGATTAATTATCCTCCCTGTGTTCTGTGAGGAACTCTTAGATCCAAACTCCTGGAGGATCCATGCCAGCAGTTTTAGGGAACAGGTGGGAGAATGATGCAGTTATAGGGATATCTAGGCTATACTTTCTTGACCACTGTCAGTTACATTGACTTTATGTGCAGCATCTGAACATTATATTGTGGGCAAGATTAGTAAAAAAGATAGTTGCAATTCTCTGCATATATATATTGGGGGGTGGGGGGTGGAGGAGAGTCTTGAAATCCCAGCCACAATCCAGTCATTTATCAGAGCTGACCTTTTGCTGCTAAGCACTCCAGTCTTAACTGCCAATATCTTCCAGAGAGAGAAAACTATATGGACAGCTCTCTGTATTCTTCCTCAAGGTGCAGCATGAATTCAAAGCACATCTGAAATCTGACAGAGAATCTGAATGAGTATCCTGACAGCCATTTCAGCTTGACACCTCTTTGATGTGCAAGAGTACTCTGTCAGCACACTCTCTCTCATCATCCCTTAGACTTCCAGACATGCAAGTCTACGGCCTTCTAGGAGCATCCCACCAAGAGGGCAGTGTATGTGTTACCTGCTGCTATCAGAATTTCCCCCCATCCTCCAATTCTGCATTGCTATTGATTGATTGTGTGCTGGCTGGCTGACTCTAATATACAGCATATTCACCACCTCTAATTGATTGCAAGTTCATCATCCTTTGCCCAGTATCCTGAGCAGATTGCTATTGACATTTACTTATTTTGTAATACTATTTATTGCTATTTGTCTTCTCATCAGCTTATCTCTTTCCCTCTTCTGTCCTTTTTGCTCTCCTTTTACCCCTGTTTCCAAATCTCTGTTTGCCCACGTCTCTCCTTTTCCTCCTCTGTTACTTCCTTACTCTACTACATCATGAACCTGGCTTTTTGCCATGGCCTTGATGAAACTTGTGCTTGCCACAGTCTCCTTTCTCACTGACACCTGTCTGCACCACAGCCTCTCTGTGTCCTGTTCTGGGCCTCTCCTCATTCCCTGCTGCTCATGCTCTCAGCAGCTCTCAGGAGGAGACACAGATGGGCTGGCACTGAGCACAGCCCATGGGAATGCAGGGACCTGAGCCCACACCTGAGTGATGTGCAGTCCTGCGCTCTTCCTCAGGGGCTGCTCAGTTGTGCATGTCATGGTGCACCAGATGAACTAGATGACAGAGCAGGCAAGAGTTAAAAGCAGGCCTTCCTAGTGCAAGGAATAAGGCAGTCAGTGTCTGTCCTTTGGAGTGGGAATATTTTCCACAACCCCTTTGCTGACCTGTACTGTGGCTGCCAGCATAGGGACACAAGTTCCGGTTAAAAAAAAATCCTAAAATTGAGTGGACATTGTCTGTTGGGTAGTGAGCCTCTAGCTGTGTGTGTGAACAGTCTTCTGGGTGGCAATTGGTACACGTGTGTGACCTCAGGAGGTGACAGCCAGTGTGACATGGGCAGCACCATGATGGATACACACTGAAAGCTGTAAGCCTCCAGTATGCCCTGCTGCTCTTGACACGAGCCCAGCCAGAATGCAGCCCAGAAACAAGCACACCTGTCTTCAGCACTGCTCATCAGCATGCAGAAAGAGCTACCCCTGCACAGCAGGGTACAGCTACTGAGAGCTGAAGCCCAAGAGGGATGCTGGGGACAGCATGTTCAGACATGACCCACAGCTTTATGCATTTCATGGATCAGCAGCAGGGAGGTCTCCTCACCTGCCTCCCCACTCCCATATGTGCTTGGTAACCACTGTGCCCCCTTCCCAAGTGGTGGCTGGCACTGCATGAATGTTATTTCACAGTCAGGAGGAAAGGGTGCAGACAACTGGACCCAAACATCCCCCTTTGGCTGGTGCCCAGTCCCAGTGACACTATAGAAAACAAAGGAAAGCTACCAGGAACACTCAGAATGCTCAGGAAAAAAATCCAAGCAAAAAAACCTGGAAAAAGGGGCTCATTTTAATACCTCCAAGCCTTGCACTCCTGTATGTCTTAGAAGGAGTTATATTGCTCTTCGACCTTTAAAAATAGTCTGGGGTTTGGAAATCATCATAGTGCAGATCCTCCTTTACTGTTAAGTTGATAGCAAGGTGTGAAAAAAAAAGCAAAGAGCAGACAAGGATCTGGAATCAAAGGCAGGGAAGCACTTAGAGATGTGTCGAGAAAGAAGTGCTATATAGATGCCACATTGAAGGGACTGGCAGATTTCTGTCTAAGCTGTTCCTCCTCCTGGTTGCATTCATCTCCCAGCACAGTGCTTCTTCATCCATACCATCCCTGGGACTGTGATGGCACTTTCAGGGAAGAGCATGTTTTGAGCAGAAGTCCACAGTCCTATCCACCTTCTCTGTTCATAGGGCCCTTTCCAAAGCAGCAAGGTCAAATCTTTGGTTCCTGACCTGTGCAGTGCAGCAAAGGGGCACACAGCAGGTGGGGTGACCCTAGCTCAAGTCCACACATGTTTTACTCCTCCTTTTTGACCCATTATGGACATAGACCAGGTCAAGCTTCACTTCTCATGCAGAAGCTTAAAGATACCAGTTCACAGGCTTCGAGCAAATACCTGTGGGTGACCAACAAGACAGCTGAGAGTTTTCCTCTTCTAGTGGGAGCTGCATTTGCCAACATAGTGCTGCAAGGCAGCACTTTGCCCATAAAAAATTAAAGCTGTTTCTCCTGCCCAGCACATGCCAGAAAAAGCACAAATGAACAGTGCTACTTTCAGTTCATTTGCTGGACAAATTATGTCTAATGAAGAAATGGCCCATATGGGGCAGTTGAAATGAAGGGTGTGCAGAAGGGAAAACTGTGAGAGATCCTCAGGCAGGTCACCTCAGACCTCTGAGCAGGGGAAGAGCAAAGCCTCCCCGCACCAACCCCCACATCTGCCCAGTGCTGCGGACTCCTAGCAGAGGAAAGGATGGAGTGGTGCCCAGTGGGGTGCTCAGGCCAGGCAGGTCACCCTGGTTTCAGTGGAGGGGCCAGAGACAGTAGCTGCTGGCTGGAGATCACTGTGGCTGGCTGGCTGGCACAATGGACCCAGCAGGTACCAGTACTTCACTGAGCAATTTGGCAGTCGCCCCTCTGCAAGCAGCAGGCAAAGGGTCAAAAAGAAACCAAAAACTTACCTTTTAAATTGATCTCAGAAGATACAGCAAAACAAATTTTGAAATCAAGACCATAGTTCTGACAAATTAAAAATGATCAAAATTTGATTCATCATTCTTATTATTTAACTTTAGGTGGGAGAAGCAAAATTTTCCAGAGAGGAAGGATACATAGTTGAGTTCAGGTGTGGTACAAAGGTAGTTCAAATTACCCCTCCTTTAGCTCCATTTTTATCTTCTTTTAAATGAAAAAGATCATTACTTGTTTTTTTTATGAAATTGGCAGAATTTAGGCTTTGGACAGGACAGAAGACATCTTTACCATAAATGTCTTTACCATAAAAGATGGTTTGTGGAAGCTTGTATTTGACAGCTGTCTTCAAACAGGAAATCAGATTAAATAAATGCATCAGATACTCACTGAGAGTTAACAGTAAGAGAGGCAACAATTACATACAGAAAGATGTGACATCATTGGTTTTGATGGTTTCCCCTGTGGTTTTTACTTCTCCTTTTAGTGAAAGTGAGGCAACTGTGATTTCTCTCATTTCCACTCTCTTCAGAAATTGTGAAAGTATCTGTCTTTCTTTTCATATCAGCATCTTCACTTTGCTGTTGGTTCAGGAGCAAATCCAGTTGTACAAACAGATTAAGGCTAAAATGAAACATAGCTAGAAAACAGCATTTTCCTCAACCAGTAGTTTATGCACAAAATCACCAAGCCACAGAATCACAGAACACTTGAGGCTACAAGGAACCTCTGTGAATCTCCTAGTTCCCCCCTCTGCTGCTCAAAGGAGATGGCATATGGGGACTAAAAAAAATAGGAGCATGCTCTGCCTGTCACCTCAGTGAAATGTATGCAACAATTTCTGTAAAATACTAGCATTTTCTTAGTGCATCTGATGAACAGTCATTGTTTAGATATTTTGGAATACAGATGGCATTCAGAATTCATAAAGTGGGCCAGAAGCACTAATCTTCATCCCAGAAATTAATAACACAGATATAAAAACAAATGAATACTTGTATGCTCATGCCCCAAATTATAAGTTTTTGATATAACAGCACACCAATAAAAAAGTACTGAGCAATGTGCCTTTAAACAGAATGCAGTATATTTTTTCTGTGTTTGCAAGCCCCTGGGTGCGTGAAGCTTTCTGTATTTTCATAGTTTCATTAGCCACCAATTTATTTTACACATAGGAGATGCACACCCTTCATCAACGTTTAGCCACAAGCAGCAAGTACAGTGATGTTTTTGAAATATGAGAAGGGAGCTGCATCTACACAGGAACACTTGGCAGCAGCACACTGACCCTGGCTGCTCTGTGTCCTGTTCTGAGACACTGACCCTTCCCTGTGCTCACTCCAGGCAACCAGGCCCCTAAACATGGGTTTTGATGCAAGATTTTATATGCCCTGGTTTTAGCCACCTGAACTCTCTTGCATCTAGCTCGTCATGTCTACTCCTGACCAACATCACACTGTGGGAGCCACCAAACACACCTGTGCTTGTGCCCACACATGGCTCTGCCTGAGCAAGCAAGGGCAGCTGGCCATAATCAGCTGCTTTAGGGACAGGCAGGCTGCAGCAAGGCTCTCCCTTCTTACAGGTCTTCTTCATTTAACCCAGCAGCTCCAGATTTATCTGCAGACTCCTTCCTCAGGTTAAGATGCACTGAGGATTTTGGTTCATGTTTTTCTCACAACTCACTGGGAGATTTTCTTACCCTCTGTTTCTTTTTCACCATCCCCAGAGCAGAATCAGGACAGCATCCTCAGCCTCTGTTTTAAGAGTGGACTGCCCTGGGGAATGATGCCTGAGACAATAATGCTTTAGATGTCTTCCCCATGCCTGCCTGGCCCTGTGCTGCTCGTTATTCAGGTTTGAGCTTCTTTGATTTCCAGTCAAGCAGTGAAAAGCAAAGCCTTGCAGAGTTTGGTTTGCCCAAGACATGCCTCCATGAGTGGCAGCAGTGGAGGGACTGTTGCACAAGCAGTTCCAGCATCTGCATGGCAAACAGGACAGCAGAGGCAGTGAGGAAGAAAGTTGTAAGTCTGCACAAATGACTGAGTAAATGGCTAAGCCACCACCAAACATCCACACAGTGATTTCCCTGCCATGTCAGTGTCACATGGAGAGCCAGGGACACTGCCTTCAAACCCTGGCAGGTTTGGCTCTAATATGATTAATTTAGAACTAATTGCAACTGCCATACCAAAGTCAGATGAGCCTCAATATGATATAGGAATTTAGTCAAATTCAAAAATAATCAGATCTTACCTTATGCATTTTAAAAAGAATCAAAGAAGAGGGATGTCCTCCGTTTAGAAAATGAGACACTTTTGCCAAAACCTGTAAAGTTGTGATTGAAAATATTAATCTTCTGTGTGCTGAAATAAAACTACCATCTGACAATTTGATTGTCTTAGAAACCATGATTAAAGCTTTCTTCTTAGAATTATGTTGCTGAATGGTTGAGTACTTAGACAGCCTTCTCTGTGCTTTTGAAAATCATATTGGCAGCCTTGAAAATCTAGTTGCTGCTTTTCCCTGCCTCTACCATCAGAGATGTTCATTAATTTGATAAGAAGTTTGAAAACTTTATTTACAAAGAATTGTAGACAATTGATTCTTTTCAGACTTTTAAACGTAGAATAGACTCTAAAACCAACTCTATAAAATTATTTGGACAGTAAAGCCTCCCCTAGATTGACCCACCATGTGCTCATATGCATGCATTTGATATGGCTGTTTTCATGCATCAGATTAGGGAACATAAAAAGACCATGGCATTTCACAGCATAGAATAATGGGGGAGGGAAGGAATAATAAATTTCTAAACACAGCTGAAGTCTGAGAACACATTAACTCTTTCAGGCTTCTGGGTTTGTACAAAGTGAAACCCAGGCTTGCAGCCAATAAGGCAGATGGTGATCTGCTGGTCGTCACATCTCCTGAACAGACTTTAGCTCCATTCCAGATGCCTAGTAACAGGCTGGTAGGGGTGCTGTTTGGTGCTGTGACCTTTCCCTACCCAAGATAGATGGTCACAGAGATTTTTGATTCTTCTTATCTTTTTTGGGCCAGCTCTTCTTGCTTTCCAGAGTATCTGTCCAAAGTATTTTGACAAATCTGGTATGAGGCCTATCTTGAAGTCATGTCAGTTACCAAAAACTTTCAGGTCAACTCCCTAACTAACATCAACTTTTAAGAATTGTGCTTTAAAAAGTAATTTAAATATAGTCAGTGTTCTGCGTCCCACAGTGCCTCTCTACCCCAATTATGTACAAAATCTTTAGATAGAAGACCTTTTTGAGGAAACTGGCGTGGTCTTATCTGGCTGAAAGGTCTTGAGATAACATTGTGTCACTAATGTAGAGAAAGTTCAGGATAAAAATAGAAGTCACTACTTAAAAAGGAACTATGATAAACATTCATCACCAAGCATGTGCCCATCAGAGATATTTAGCATGTTTATTTTAAAGGTAAGTTTCACTATGGTGATTTTTTTCCCCCAGAAACAGATGATATATAATGTTTTACTAGCACTCAAATGGGCTCCAAGTCAAGCTGTTTTTCAACTGGAAATTTCATCTTGCAAGAAAAAAGTATTTTAAAGCTGCTCAGGAGTGAAATTCACATAAAGGAATAAACTGTATATAGCAGATTTGCATTCCATAGCTCATCTTCCTGTGCTGAAAATCTGGACTTCACAGCTCTGTGTTGTTGAGAACAGAGAATGGTTGAAAAATATAGCAAATATAGCAAATATTGCAAATACAGCAAACACTGTAGAAGTTCCTTCCATAATGTTACTTTCACTGGGAGCTGCATTCATGGGAATGTTACCATTTTGCAATACCAGCAGCAGCAGAAAATGCTATTTACATGAATCCACAGACATTTACATCATTCTCTCCTTGAATGGTGGCACAGCAAGCCACCTTTTGTCTGAAGTCAGAGCAAACAGAAGAAAATAAATATTGTGCTGGTGAATGTGATTAACAAAGCATAAAACATTACAGCCATGGTGACTCTTAGATGGGAATAGAAGCATAAATGCCAGCTAATTCTTTGTCTGTCCTGAAAACCAGGGCTAAATCATCCTGTTGGCAGAACTACTAGTGCTACAAGTACTCTTACAGGGAAACTGTCCCATGACAGCGTCTCTACAAGGCAGATTTCATCATTTACCCACAATAAGAAGAGAAGAGCAAACAGAAAATTGTTCAGAAACTGCCAGTGCTAAGAAGGAATGACTCTGCAGGCTGCAGATGTAGATTAACAGAGAGAGACCATCAGGAGCTATGACTCAGAGACAGTTTCAAAGCTGTGGTTCCAAGATTTGGGCAGAAGGCTTCCCCTAGAATTGCTTAAAATTATTTTATTTCTTTAGTCTCTGCCCTGACATGGTTTGTCATCTTTATTTCTGCCCATGCCTCCTTGGTCTACATGCTTTACTTTGCATCTCTTGCCTGGACTAATTCTTGTCTTAGTGTTCCTGATTTTTAAGTCTTTACTCTTTATATTTATATCTCTTCTTCCTCCACCAGAAGGCTTGAGCATGGGGTATTTGATATGCCAGGAGCTCCTGACTAGGGCTATTACAACAGTCAGAATAGAGAGAAGCCTAGTCTGATGGACAACTGCTGGAGCTGATGGTCATACCTGTGTGAGTTTCTACACCTGCCCGAGCTACAAATCCCAGAGGGAACATGAGTACTGTGTGAGGACTTGTCTCATCTACAGATAAAGTGGCACCAGAAGCGTCACTTGTAAGGAATGATTGGACTTTGGGTCACTCAGTTGTACTCTCTTGTACACAGCCGTACCTGTGACAAACACTGGGGAGTAAAACAAATATTCATACATTTTTAGTTACATAGCCACATATGTATGTGTTACAGCCAAGTATTAAAATTCTTATGCATCCCTGATTTCACACTGACTTTGCACTGTATTTATATCACTACAAAAGAGGCTTAAAAAATTCACCAGATTTTCAGCAAGTATAAATCAGTTTAGCTTCACTGCAGTGCATTGCCTTGACTTTGGTGAAGTTAATTCAGATCTGAATCACTGAAAGCCCACTGACTTGTATGAGCTAAAAGTCTAAATTTAAGACACTCATAAAACAACTAATGCATTTATCTTTTTGTATGAAAACAAGCTTGGGTGAAAACAAGCCAGTGAGTCTATCTGTATGCATACTACTTTCCACAGGACTGCCAAAAATTTTTTTGTTTAGAAAATGTGGCTGACATATGAAATTCTCCATGGGAATCAAACACAAAACTGTTAAAATTGCCTCTCTGCTGTTAATTACGTCTTCCAGTTCTCATCCATATGACTAAGGTTTTGCTTATCTGATAGCTAGAGAGAGAGTTCTATTACGTATTGGTAAAGGAATTATCTATATTGAATTTAGGAATGAAAAAAACAGCTGATTTCTTCCTGTCTAAAGGACAGGTAAATTTGTATTTAGTTTGCTTTTTTTTTCTTTAACGCTTTGCAAGAAAATGCATTCATTTTTTCGAGAGCTACAAAGCAGATTTAAGCTGATACTCACTGCCACTATGTAGAAGGCAAATTGCCAACACTGCTGACATAAATGAGCACATAATCTGAGTAACCCTTAAGACTTTCTGCAATCTATTCTTGCTTACGCGTTGGCATTGTGGACTTAGCTGCTGGCTCATCTACCAGACATTTTCCAGCAAGATCTCTCAGGCATAGTCTGGACTTCTAGGATCTCATCTCTGCTTGGTGCCTAAATTTGAGGTTTTTTACTTTAATTGTAGCTCAAGTTTTACTGAGTAACTCACAACAGTGTGGTGGAGTCCTGCCTTCGAATGTGGAGCTTTTGCTGCTGAGATTCAAACACACTTTCACTGACTCCCTCTGTAACAAAACCCTTCACCTGCAAGTAGTACACCACAGGAACAGATTACAAGTGGGGAGGTCCTCAAGAAGTCCTTTTTGGGAGAACTTGACAAGGCAAGTGGTGTGCTGGGGCTGCTTCTGCTGCTGAATATGGGAAAGGCACTCGCACCTCCCATCTACCCTCTCCACAGGAATGGAAACTATTTGGATCAGCACTTGCCTAGGTCCCTGGACATATCTAGGGTACTTGACAGGTATTCAGCCCAGAGTGGTGTCCATGGGTCTGCCCAGGGACAGCTAAGAATAACTGTGTTTACTAACACCTCTCACAAAAGACAGCCAAGAGCAGCAAGACAGGTAGTAGGAGTGGATAGGAGGAGTCAGGAGACTGCTTCCTCTTCCTGCTTCATTGAGTCCCTCAGCATCTGCTTCCTTCTCTGTACAATGGGAATTTCCAAGTTCACTCCCGCTTTTGATAGCTGGATGAAAAGAGGTGATGCAAATTATGATTCATTTTCATAAGCAGCTATTAGGCTTGCTCATGGTTTTGAAAAGCTCTGTCAAAGAGAAACTCAAACTGAGATCATGATCTGACTCCTTCCCCAGCTCTGTGTGGACTCTGAACCTTCTCATGTGGCAGGTTTATACCCTACTCTGAGATATGGCAGTTTCAACAATGCAGTCAAACTCCCCAGTTGGGCCTGTCAGAGAAGAGCAGTATTCCCACAAGAGAACTTGTTTGCCTCACTTGGATATTCAAATTGTATCAGATAGGATCAGGATCTCCCTCTGCAGTAGGTGAATTTCCTTCTGTCTTGTGTAAGGAATAGCACAGGCGTTTGTTCAGGAGCATGACATCATTAGGTACTTCAGTGCAGGAACAAGATGAGTGCCAAAACAGGGCAGACAGGAGCACAGCTGTGAAAATGTCAAGCAATGGAGGATCCACCACAGCATGACATGAGACTCTGGAACATGCATCTGTGTCTTCTCTTCCTCATTGTTCACATGTGTGTGTGCACCATGCTCATCCTATAAGACAACATAGTATAACTAATGTGGTGGATTGATCAACCTGAGTTTTGCCCAGCATTGTCTCCCCAGGAAGGGCCAGAAAAAAGATATTTGCTGCTGCTGACACTACTCTGAGGGACTGGGTGTCCCTCAGCTCCCAGGAATGTGGTAGCAGTGAGCTTGAAGCATCATCTGCCCCCCTGCGCTGCACCAGGCTCATGGGGGCCAGAGACAGCACACCATGAACAGCAGAAACAGTGACTGAACCTTGCTCCAGGCTGTGGGACTTTGCACACACAGGCTGTGGGGTCTGGCATGGGATGAGACTTGAGGTGTGTGATATGGAAAAGATTTCCTACCGTTGCATCTAAATAAAGGAAGAGAATAATTTCCAGGGCTTGATTCTGAACAGTGAGGAGAGGATCTTGTCCCGAAGTGCCCTTTTTGAGTGAGAGCCTCTCTTAAACAATAGAGAAGTTGCAGTGAGTATGACTTTCTCAGCCTCTGTGAGCATCTTGTTATCAGCTGGAGAAGTCTTTGAAGATTCTAATTAAGGTCTGACCTCACCTAAATATCTGTAGTCAAGACAGATATGTAAGCACAGCTGAGTTATATTCTTCATAAAGAGGAACTCAGCAAATATATAACTGTCTTCTAGAATGGTCAAGGCTAGGCAAAGAAAAGAAGGAGGAAAACAACAGAAAAAAAATTGGAAAAGGTGGAGTGGGAAGAGGAACTTACTTCTAAAATGGACAAGGTTTTATTTTATTGTACCCTCATCCCTTCCCTGTGTATCTATTACAGGTTCAATGTTGCTTTTATCACTAAGCATTGTGTGCCAAATCACTTTGCAAAAATCTTGAACCACAAATGAGCCTCAATTTTGATTTTGCTACAGTCACTAGCAAATCCATTTATATCAGGGCTAAAGATCATAGTGGCTTTGCTTGAAAAACATTACATCAGTAGCAAGAAGGTGATTATAACATGTTAGGCTGGGTTCTTAACTACTTAATTCAGTTTGGGTTTGGTGCAATTTTATTTTTCCACCAGTGGTGTGGAACCTAGCATAACCCTTTTAAATCTCCTGTACAGTTAATCCAACAGGCTGCTGTACAGAAATCAGAGCAAGGCTGGGCAGTTGCAGTCACTTTAAGAGGTTTCTTAAGGAAAATAATTATATTTAAAAGGAATAATACTTTCTGAAGACTGGATTTTTTTCTCTGCTCAGTCTAATGGAGCCCCTTAAGTTCAAGACATTATTGTACATGACAGTATGAAATTGCTATTTTCTTTTAAATCTGTTTCACTTTCTTATCCTTGATGAAATGCTGAAGGCTGTAACACTGATATATCTGCTTCCCAGGGAGAAATGCAAGTAACTAGGGCTTTGAAACATTTTGTAAATATTTCTGAAAGCACATTTAATACCCCTACATAATTTTTCTCCTTCTTGAAGTGTATGTGCTATAGCTTTTTCTGAGACAGAAACCCCCAAACTGGCCACTGAACAATGCCATGGAACACAGGAATTTTTAACCCTCTTCTCCCTGACCCTGCACTATTGTATTTAACAATAATAATAGAAGAGTTATCATATATAGATACATACTCTTCAGACCCATTGCAAGCAATCTGGGATTCACTGCAAACAGCCACTACTGCTTTCCTCAAGGATGTTTTAGCATTTCCTCCATAAGCAAACCACCAGATCATTAGGACTGACCTTTAAACCATCCCTGACATACCTTAACCCATCACTTCTTGGCCTAAAAGCTTGACATGGGAAAAAAATCCCAACATTATACATATTTATTTCCATTTAGAGTGATTTGTAAGTGATTAGAAACTTCTTTGCACTTTCAGACATCAAAGGACTGGTTTTAGGGAATGAAATTAGTTGTATTATTGCAGAAAGAATTTATTTACCCTTAAGATATTTTATGTTTTTTAAAGAGACATATCGCTAGAAAGAATGCTACTGTGCACATGAAGGAATGTTGTCTTAATATGCACTTCTTAAAATTAATTTGGTAATGCTTTGTACTCTCAAATGAAACAATACAATACTGGAAGTTCAGGAAGAACTTGATACGAGAAGTACAGCCTGATATATGCAGAGTTAACCTTTGTGCCAGGAGGCCCTGGAGAATTTGGTCTGAGCTCCAACTCCTACAGGCAGAAATATAGAAATGGTGTTCTGCTGGATGCTGGTATCTCCTTTCTGAAAAGTCAAAATGTGCTTGCAAGTTCAGTAAACAACCTTAGTGCTTACTTCCAAGCTAGAAAAAGTGTGTTATGGTGAGAGAGAGGGTTGTCTGTTTAGCTTGTTAAAAAGAAGATAAATTGATGTCTCTTTAAACCAGCAGGTAAGATATGAGTGTCTTAAAAGAGAGAAAATAGAATGTACCAAAGGGCTATTCAACAAAACAGAGAAGCGTGACAAGTACTAGTGCCTGGGAGTTGGATTTGGGCACATTGGATACAACATATATCTCAGCAGCAAGGATGATTAACGGCTGGTACAAACCCCAAGAGGTTCTTTATCCTCTGTCTCTTGCCATCTTGAGTTCAAGATGTTATGAAAGATGGGATTTCACCAAATGCAAGTCACTGAATTACTCTAAAGTCCAGCTGAATTAAATTCTACAGTTTACATTAAACAAGCCAGAACAAATCTGCTGCTCATTCTCCCTCATACAGATGAGTTTTTCCATTGCTTCCTCTGCACAGTGGCACTTGTGCCACAGTCCATGCCTGCAGCAGAGCAGACACCAGTGATTTGTCACACTAAGCAGTTTACCTCCATAGTAAGTGGATGTGCCATAACCATGTCAGGTGAAGCAATTTTGCAGAGCCTTTCTGTTGAATCCCTATATTCAGATAGGTGCTATTGAGAGGCAAAGGACACATTTTTCAAGGCTTGTGGTCTAAATTTGTAAATGAAGACTCGAAGGTGCCTTTGATGACTGGGAATTTAATGACATTTTGGAAAACAGGTCATTAATCTAGGTGCCTATTTCTGTGCATGTGTTTCTAACTTTAGTCAGAAGGCAAGAAAGTACTATCTTCCCATTTTGAAATGTAGAAGTAATGTAATTCAGGAGATCCTTCACTTACAGAGCTGTACTCCTCTATAATCTTTGTCTACAATCATCTTTGAATTTTTGATTTCTCATTTGATTGGCCTGCAGGGTTTGATCAGAATAAACTTCCTTGGGATATAAGCCTTGGAAACGGTACTTTCTTTGTGTCAGATCTACATAAAACTGTTTATTATTTGGTTTTCTTTTTTGTCTGGTAACATCTAAATGCACTTTTATAATGCAAAAACAATGTAGGGACAAATTTTGCACTTAGAAAAAACTGCATTTGAGAAAGTTTGCCTGGGAGGTGTTGACCCTGAAGGTGCTTACAAGGTAGAGTAGGCTGTACTTAGGATTTGCTTAAGCAAATAAATTCTACAGTGCCTTGCTGGATAACATTAAATAAGGACAATCTTACACATTTCTTAACTGACCTACGAGGGTCATTAACAGCAAGATGTGGCTGCTATTGTATCAGCATGACTGTACTGGCCAGGAGATGGTCTGATTTTTCCATTCCTGTTACTGTACAAAATTGCACTCATGGGAGAGAGAGCCAAGGATACAAAATGTTCATGATGATTATTGATGATTATTGTACCAGGGTCTGGTAGTCCCACTTGCTTTCCATCAAAACTTTAATATTAATCACATGGTGATACAACCTTCCCCTGCTGTTTTGAGCTGTGCTAACTGCTGTACATGTGCATAAAAAATTAGTCCCTGCCTCAAACCAATATGCAAATCCCAGCACATACTGAGACACAGTTGCATATGAAGGAATATAATGACCAAACAGAAAGGGGAAAGATGTGGAAAACAGGGTTAAAATGTGAGGTTTGTGGTTAACATAGCAAACAGAGGTCACACCACAGCAAGCACATTATCCATATGCTAGTACATGACAAGCTTCACAGCTGTAGTGAATTTAGAAAGGTATGAAGGAAGTACCTTTGTGATTTTGGCTGGGTGTCTTCCCACAATAAAGGAGTGGCATGGGATAAAGGTGAGGGTGTCTGACCAAAAAAAAAAAAAAAAAAAGCAATTAAAAAAAAAAAGCACAACCTGGTAATAAAGGTTAATCTCACAGAGAAGAGTTAAGGCTCCATTACTTCAAAGTGTAATTATCGAGTATTCCTGTGCTGACAGATGCTGTATTGAGCGCAGACATCACAGAGAGCTGTCTAGGAGGTGAAACAGAAAAGAATTTCACCTGGATAAGTTTAGCCACCTGAAAAAGACACACTTTAAAATGTAGCCCAGGTAGCTCTATTTCTGCAATGTAAATCTACTTCCTAATATGCCCTCCATGGCTATTCCTTCTTTACCCAGTTGGGCAGGGCTGTGACACCTGTAAATTGAAACCCAGGTCCTTCATTGAGTATGAGATATTTGGTTTAACACAGATGGAGAGACTGATCTTCATGTAAATGAGATGACCAATACAGTTGTACCATATCTGATAGAAAAATAGCATTATTGGTTAAAGCAATGCAGGGCTTGGAAGTGCAGCCTATGCCAAAATCAACAGACTAAAGCTCTGAGGAAGATGGGGGATAGCAGAATTACCTTCAAAGGAGGATTCATCTCACTTCTCTGTAGCCTTCTAAAATTATGGTTTAATCCTGTTACCAGATATGTGTCAATTGCTGTCTGCATTACCTATAGAGTCTATACTTACCCTCTTGTTGAAACCTTTTAGACAATTTAGGTTAGCTAATATAAATCCCACTCCAGGTTTCTACGCAGGAGTTCCTTGGTGCTTTCTGTTATTTTTAATTTGTACAATACAAACTCCACTTCAATTCCATACTTGCTCAGGATGAAGGCCTCAAAAATGCAGAAGCATTACTATGGAAAACTTGTAGAGGGGAAGATGGACCTTTTTCCTTTTTTTTTTTTTTTTTGCTTTCATTTCACAGGTTTACATTAATGTTTTCACTTAGAAGCTTTCTGAAGTATTTAAAGCTGAAACTCTCCAAATACAGAACTTACACACATTATATGAGTTAAAAGAACCACAATTGATGGAACAAAGAAATGAATATCCATTACATTTTCAGCTCACTGGATATTTCTACATGAAAATCCTTTTGGTCTTTTTGGACTTGGTCTAGAAAAGTAAAATATAAACAAAAAAGCCAAGAGCATGCTGACCCAGTTTGCTCCCAAATCAAACTTTTCTAACAAAAAACTGCTCAGAGGTAGCCAAATGACTTCTACTAATAAGCGAAATGTACATAGGAGTTATTGCCATCGTGTGAGTGTGAAGGAAGATTAAAATTAATGCTCTTTTAATTTTCTATACAATGTATGCTTTGAAAGGTGTTATTTTTTCAGTCAAGTAATTACAGGGTGGAGAGAATGTGAGGCCAATGGCAGGAGGTTAATTACATGACCAAACACCCACTACATCTTGCTCAAAGAACCCTGAAATGATTACACATTGTTGTAACTAATAGCCTAGTCTGGACTGCTGGTTGGAGAGCTACCCTCAGCTTAAAAGAAATTCATAACTTCTACCTAAGAATCTTTACTATTTTTTAAAATAATGCTGTATACCACAGAGAGATTAGCTAAATTTCTGGAGACAGGAGATGTCAGTTTATTTACATGGTCCACTTGACAAATTTACATAGACTCTATTTCTTATGGCCAGCCAATTTCTCATCTTCTTTCACAACACAGTAGTTGGCAAGAAAATACTGTAAAGTAGAGATCTGTAATTAAAAATAAAAACTATCAGAAAGCTTTTTTCATACCTGCAGCAGCTCTGAACTTTGCTTTAACTGATTTCATTTTAGATTATTTTGGAAAAGGCCAGGAGACATAATCTGATAACCTAATGTATATACCAGTCATTAAATTTCTCCTCTATACTTCTGCTTTGAAAAAAGCACCCCCTGGACGAAAAGAGTTTTCAAGAAAAACATTCAGTATTTATCTGAAAATGAATCCAGCAGATACTACAGTATTAGGATAACGCTGAGTGGGTAACCTCTTACTGGGACCCACCTCTCATCCCATGTGCTTTTGATTTCCAGGAGCTGTTCACCTGAGGACAAACACACATCTTGCTGAAGTCAACCTGAATGCCCACCTGCTACAAGACAGTCAGACTCTCTTCCACCTTGTTGAACAGGGATCACAGCACAGTTCAGTAAAGACAGGACAAATGCTCTCTGTGCTGTGAACCTACAAACACAGGTATGCCTGAGCACCCCATCCAGCAGAGGACCCTGCCTTGAAGCCAGATGCACAAGAAAAGCTTCTCTACTGCTAAATGGTCCCCTGGGCCATTTCAGCATCCAGATCCACTCCTTTATGCCCAGCTATCTCTAAGTTAAGTGGTTAGCAAAGTCTGGCTGTGAAATGGATAGCTCATAGACAACTCCCAGGCATGGACTAGGAAAGAGCATGTGCCAGCAACCACTCCAGCAGGCAATTTGCATGCAGCCACTCTGTTTTAGAGCTAAAACAATTTTAAACCATGGAGGTGGTCAGGCTGGGTCGGCTGGCTGTAGGGCTAGAGAAAGGTCCTTACAATTGCCTATTTTATTAGTACAAATATAACTCTAGAGGTTTTGATCCAGGAAGTGTTTATTAATAAATTACTTTGAAAGATCTATACATAATAAAAATGAAGCATCTTCCTTAAGGGAAGTTTCTCGACGGTTTTTGTAATTCATCCATACATAAACCAAAAAGTAAGATATATTTATTAAGATAGCTGCCATTTTATACACTTCTGTGCTTCCCCCTCCCTGAAAATAGAGCGAGGATAATTGAACTGAAAAACCTAAAGATTTCCAAAACCCAATTACATAACTTGCCACACTTCCTCTGTGTTCCCCTCTTGTATTTCAAGGAGGTCAAGGTTATTAAATATAGGCTTCTGCCTTAACACAGTAAGAAAAGCAGGAAGTAAACACATAGTAAGATTTTTCATGTAACGTGAATTTGCTCACATAGCCTGTATATACTACGTTTACCAATTTGGGTATGAAATTGATGTACACAATGTGTGCAATTCTTGTAGGTGAGATAATGGTGCATTAAAAAACTTCTTTTCTCTCCCTGATTTATGTGTGCATATAGTGTCCAAAGCTGCAATCCTTATTCTGGACAATTTATTTTCCTCAGTGGGTGTGCCATCTATGTAGACACTGCAGTTTGATGACCCAGGTTTGTTAATGTTGCTCTAACATACGGTTTTGCACTTCATTATGCAAAATTACAGCTTTGGAACCTCTGCTCTCAAAACACACGCACACTTGGGAAGCCATGAGAAGGGTTACTTTTATAATTTCAGTCTTACATATGAATTTATAACTTTCAGTAGTGTGCTGACTTACACAGTGTGGCACTGTACATCAGATGCATGCTGCTCAGGAAAATTAATGCTGCATTCTGGCAACCATATGGGCAGCTGGCGAGTGGCCAGGAGACCAGCAGAGCATGGTCCTACCTTCATGCAAACCTTCCCTATGCAAGAGAACTGTTTGCATGGACTGCACTAGCCAAGGAGCAGAAATAAAGGGATCCTGTATGTGGCTGGTGCTCATAACCATCAGATCCCCCAGGGACTGACATATGCCAATGTGATTAATGAGAGGAGCTGCACAGACAGCAGTCAGACCCTTGTGGCGGGTAATCACATGGGATTGTGACTTGGTGATGTCCAGGGAATGAAGAGGATTGTAAAGGCTTCCTTGTACATCTATGTTTCTTCTTTGTGGCTCTCTCTTCTAGTTGGTGCTCTCACCTGTGACAAAATTTTGCTTGCAAGCTCTACAGGGAAGGGCATTTATCTTATTTGTTCTGTAAAATGCATATTATACATTGAGTGCTGAACAAACTATCAGAATAATGGCTTACAGTAGCTTAGTTATCTTTAGCTCCTTGAAAAAGAACACTGTTCAGCAAGAAAAGAAATTTTTAAAAATTACCATCACTTGCAAGGAAAGCAGTTTTTGTTTCCCTTTTTTTTTTGCTTCAGTTACCCTATTATTTCTTATCAAATGTGTGATCTTCTAAAGACTAACTCTGCCACCAGCTTCAGTGGGAATACCTGCAGGAATGACAGCCTGAATTGGAAACTCCTCAAATAGGATTGTCTTCTCACTGTGTAAATGATAAAAATCTCACAAAGAATAGAGAGGAAAATTTAATTTCATGGTTTCAAGTAACTTTATGCATTACCTTAAATGGAAGATGCCTTGATGATAGTCAAACACACAATCCTGTTTATAATGCATTTTATACATATAATACTTTCCATTCATAAATATCTCTAAGGTTTTTTTACAACTGTCCACAAGAATCATGTCACTCTCCAGGCTTTACAGCAGCTGTTTTACTTCTCATTGCAATGGCCCTATGGAAAAAAAATAGGGATTGGAAGTAACAGCACACATTTTCCACAGTAAACTAGCTGGTACACTGTAATTTCATGCTTTAGTTCCCTGCACACTTGCTTTTCCAAGGAAATCAGGGCTTATGTTTTACCTTCCACAGTACAGTCTCTATATGCTGGTCCTGCTGTTTCACTCAGACAACTAAATTTTTATCTACACTAGTATTTTTCTTAAATCCTGATTCTGTACTAAAGATGCTGTCATTTGACTGTTGATGGCAACAACTTGTTCAGCAGGTACAAGCAGGCCTAGTTTCATCCAGTGCTGCTTCAGCACTGACCAGTTCATGGCAGAATTATTCACCAGCATAGTTACTGCTGGTGTCTGACCATCAGTAGCATTTCCATTGCTCCTGCTACACAGAAAGTGACTACAGAAAGTGACTACATTGTAGTCACTTGGGATTTCTGAAAAGTGACATCTAAACATTATTAGCCTGCTCCAATTCCGCTCTGTTTGAGGGATTTGCTTGTATCCAGGCTGGAGTCTAGCTATGGTTTAGAAATGCTGACTAGACACGGTTAAAATAGAAATAAATAAATTCTCAGCTGATTATATCCACCGTGTGGGTCCGGCACAGAATTTAATTCTTGGTGCTCCCTGGCATTTGAAAACCTAGGCATGCCAGCAATGCTAAATCAACTACTTTCAGTAGCCAGTTTTCCCAGAGCAACCACCTCTTTTCCCCAGGAAAACCAATTTTATCTATGTAGCTTCTCACAGCAGAACGTTGATCTATGCACACTCTGTGCCTAAGTCTCCTTTCCAATACTGAAGCTATACAGCCACTGTTTCTCACCCTGTGAATTGAAACAACCCATTTCACCAATATGCAGAGAGAACCAAGCATACAAAGCAGCACAAGATTCTGCAAATGTCATCTGTGACAGAGCACACAGATATCTGCCTTGGGTAGTGAGCTATCACATCACAGATTTTACATGGTTTCTGGCAGGCATTGCAAAACACCCAGTGCTATCTGGTAGCACACTCCGGATTGGGGAAAAAAAAATCAACCTATTTTCCCCCCAGCTTTTATGTAAGAAGAGTTATGTTTGATTTTCCCTTTTCTCTACACTTCAGATCTAAAAGCAATACAGTATAGCTTTAGTATGATGGCACTACAAGAACCTGAGCTTTTGTGTGTCCCCACCCCCCCACTCGCCAAGTTCTCCAAGGGCTCTCAGACAGGCTTTCAACACCTTCCAAAGTCTGGGACCCAAGAAATAGAATCCCTTTTGTCCTTGGAACTGGAAAGCCTGAAAATGGCGCAGTTACATATGTAGGGCAAAAGTATAACTGACCTTCACCTGTAAAACCAGAACTTCTGGTAGTTATACAGGTGCTGTACTAGTGGATAAAAACAATAATTTAATTGCTTTAAAGGCCTCTGAGGAATCTCTTTTTTTAAATAACCCAGCCAAATCAAAACTTCATCAGCAAAACTCCCTCAGCAAAAAGGAGCGTGAAATACTTTGCCAGATATGCTAAAAGGAAACAGTATTTCCCCCTTTTTAACCACCCGGAGAAACCAAAGGAGATACGCACTTGGACAACCGAGTTCAAACAGGATTGTTCAAGTACTACGTTTCAGAGGATGCCCAATGCACAACAAGTATGACCGCTGAACTATCAGGATGCATTACGTCTGCGGGTTAAGAAACAAAGCCAAACCCCCAGAGCTGGACTGAATTCCATCGTCTACACAATGGGCGATGCCTCTTAGGGCCAACTGACACGTTTTGTGAGAAACCACAGAAAAATTACGTGTCTAAAATCCATTAAAACGTATCTGATGCTTTAACTTCTTATCAGGTTCATCTCAAGCTGTGGAAATTTCTGTCAATATAGCCTTTTTAGACAATTCCTTTCACGCGGCGCTCCCAAAGCACTCCATAACCATTATCAAACGCAGCAGCGACCGGGGCAGCAGCGCAGCGTCGCTCTCCTGGCTGTGCCGGGAGACACCGCGGCGACCCGGGGGCCGCAGGGCGAGGGGGCGGCCGTGACCTGGAGCCACCCCCAGGCCGTGCGCCCCGACCTCCGCCCGCGGGCAGGGCGGGCTGGGCAGCGGCGACATTCCGCCCGCCTTGGCGCGGGGAAGCCGCGCCGGGATCCGCCCGCAGGGTCTTTGTTCCCGCGGCCGCGGCGGCTCTTTGTTGGTGCCGCAGCCCGACCGCGGGCCCGGCGCTCAGGCGGCACCCAGGGCTGCCGCCGCTTCTCCCGCGGGGCCTCCTGCCGGCATCGCGCTCCCCGCCGGGCCGCGCTGCCCCCGCCGCCGCTTGTCNCGGGGCATCCTTCCTCTTCCTCCCCGCCCCCTGCCCGCCCTTCCCCCTTCTCTTTCTCTCCTTCCCCACTGTCCGCCGGGGCCGATCGCTGTCGGCGGTACGATCCCGGGGCGTTTCCGCGGCGCCCGAGCCGGCAGCGGCCGCGGGGAGAGCCGGTCCCTCCCCTGCCCGGCCGGG